>JAZKJV010001835.1:0-600000 GCA_037367405.1 Ottelia alismoides | reverse complement strand
CTCGAGACACCAAATCCCTTAACATCTTAAGTTTGATTTGTATGTGACTCCTTGTTTTCTGATTGAACTTTGAACTCTTGATCTTGGTAATTGTGGTCATATTATCACAATGTACCGAGATCGCAGGAACATGCTGACCTACCATAGGAACTTCAGACAGAAGTTCCCTTAGCCATTCAACATCAATTCCAGTGGTGTCCAAAGCACACAGCTCGGCCTCAAAAGTGGATCGAGCTAGAATGGTCTGTTTGCCTCCAGGAGACTGCACCGCCTCCAAGGTAAATACATACCCTGTGACACCATTACTCCCAGACTCCTCTATTTTCCCTATCCAGCTTGCATCACTGTATCCTTCTAGTACAGATGGATGTCTACCATAATGCAAACTAAGGGAAATAGTTCCCTTCAAGTACCTCAGTACCCGATCCAGAGCCTCCCAGTGAGTACGGTCAGGACAGCTAGTGTATCTACTCAGCTTTGCAACCGAGAATGAAATATCAGGTCTCGTGCAATTTGCAGGATACATTAAACTTCCTATCAATTGTGAATACCTTAGCTGGGCTACAGGTACTCCACTATTATTCTTAAACAACGTTTTGGATGAATCAAAAGGAGTGCTTACAGCTTTGCAATCTTGATATCCAAATTTCTCAAGTACCTTCTCAACATAGTGAGATTGAGAAATTACAATCCCATCACCTGACCTTGTCAGTTTGAGACCCAAGATCACATCAGCAACACCCATGTCCTTCATCTCAAACTTGCTACTCAAGAAATCCTTAGTCTCATTAATAATCCTCATATGTGATCCGAACAACAATATGTCATCAACATATAGGCACAAGACAATACACTCATCGCCTTTCACTTTGAAATAGACACATTTATCGGATTCATGAACCTTAAAGCCACATGACAAAATAGTCTTGTCAAATTTTTCATGCCACTGCTTTGATGCCTGTTTCAATCCGTAAAGGGATTTGACAAGCTTGCAAACCTTTCCCTCATTCCCAGGAGTCACAAGCCCATCCAGTTGATCCATATAGATCTCTTCCTCAAGATCGCCATGCAAGAAGGCGATCTTCACATCCATTTGGTGGATAGAGAGATCATATACAGATGCCAATGCTATGAGCATCCGGATTGTAGTCGTCATAGTCACAGGGGAATAGGTATCAAAATAATCGATACCTTCCTTTTTCCTAAAGCCCTTGGCAACTAATCTGGCTTTGTATTTTTCAATTGATCTGTCAGGTCTAAGCTTTCTCTTAACCACCCACTTGCATCCAATAGTAGAGCACCCTTTGGGTAAATCAACCAACTCCCAAGTTCCATTAGCCATAATGGAATCCATCTCAGATTTGATAGCTTCCTTCCATTGTTTTGCTTCAGATGAAGCCATGGCTTCCTTGTAACTTGGTGGATCACCCTCGATCTGGTAGACAACGAAGTCGCTACCCAGATCCTTGGCTATCCGAGGTTTTTTACTCCTCCTTAGCTCAATCTCTTCAGAAAGATCATTGGGTTCAGGTTGAGTCTCAACCCCAAAATTCGTTATCCTTTCCACTTGATCTGAAATAGATCCTGATGTAGAGGCGCCCTCAATGGTCAGATTTTGAGGAATCCCAGTCTTCAACGGAAAGACATCCTCAAAGAAGGTAGCATCACGGAGTTCAACAATAGTGTTGACATCTATGCCCGGTATCTCGGACCGAATTACCAAGAACCTATATGCATAGCTATTTTCCAGGTAACCTAAGAAGACCGCATCAACAGTTTTAGGACCAAGTTTCTTTCTCTTGTGTTCTGGGACTAAAACCTTAGCGAGACAGCCCCACACTTTGAGATATCTTAAACTTGGTTTCCTATTTCTCCAAAGTTCAAAGGGACATTTTTCCATATGTCTCGGAGGAACCCTATTCAGAATATGGCAAGCCGTATTCAAGGCTTTTCCCCACATATAGGTTGGAAGTCCAGAACTCTGTAGGAGAGCAATGATCATGTCAGTTAAGGTTCTATTTTTCCGTTCTACTATCCCATTTGATTGAGGTGTATATGGGGTCGTAACTTCATGAACTATGCCAAAAGATTTGCATTGTTCATCAAATAAGTTAGAGATATATTCACCTCCTCTATCTGACCTAAGGCGTTTAAGTACTTTTCCTGTTTGTGTCTCAGCCTCATTCTTAAAGATAAGAAATTTCTCTAAGGCGTCATCCTTGATTTTCATTAGATATACATAGCAGTATCTACTGCCGTCATCTATAAAGGTGATAAAGTATTTCTTATTGTCTCGGGTCAACACACCATTAAACTCACAGATATCCGTGTGCACTAGATCCAAGATCTCACTATCTCTAGAGACAGACTGAAAAGAATTCCTAGGTGTCTTAGCTTGCACACATATTTCACATTTTTGAGTTTTATCAATAGTGTGTTTAGGGATCAACTCTAAATTCATCATTCTTTTAATTGAATTTAGGTTTACATGACCCAATCTACCATGCCACAAATCACAAGATTCTAGATTATTCACAACATGAGACACAGAACAGGACATTTAGAATTCAAAACATTCAATTCATTAATGTTTACTGAATCACATCTAATTCTAAATAACAAATCAAAATCAACCAAATAGCCTTTTCCATAAAAAATGCCATGTCTCAGAATAACAACTTTATTACATTTAAAGTTTAATTCAAAACCATTTCTAACTAAGATATAGCCAGATAACACATTCTTCTTGATGTCAGGAACATGCAGCACCCTGTGCAACGTCTAGACACGTTCAGAGGAGAACCTCAAGTTGACTTGTCCCGACCCTAGCACCCTGGCGGCAGAATCCTTCCCCATCTTCAAAGTCCCACCGCTGCAGGTCTGATAAGAAGAAAACAACGTTCTATCAGAACATATATTTACATTGGCTCTCGTATCCACGAGCCACTCATTTGGATCATGGATATGGTATAGTTCAGGTTTTACCGAGACATACCCCTCGCTAGCCCCGAGTCCCATAGTGATCATGTTTACTTGTGGACTCCCGTCTGTAGCCTTAGGTTGAGCCTTCAAGGACGGACAATCCTTCTTCCAATGGCCAACCTGATTACAGTGCCAGCAGGGTTTATTCTTTGCCTTTTTCTGGATCTTGCCCTTTGGTTTCATTTTATTGTTATTAGGACCCTTTCCCTTCTTATCCTTGCCCTTCGAGGTCATGAAATTGACCTTAGCCTGAATATCAAAAGGAAGCACAGGTTTTTGTTTCTTGTGTTCCTCCTCTATGGTAATTGCCACCATCAAGTCATCCATAAAAATTTTCCCCTTTCTGTGTTTCAGGGTCATACCGAAGTCTTCCCACGACTTGGGGAATTTTTCTATGATGCACATGACCTGAAACTTCTCTGGAAGTTTCATTTTGGCATCCTTTAAACCATGGAGCAGGAGTAAAAACTCGTGTGCCTGTTCAGAAACTGACTTTCCCTTGGCCATGGAAAACTTCAAAAACTTAGCTACGGAGTATTTCTCAATACCGAGGTCTTCAGTATTATACTTCCAATCAAAGTCTTCCTATAGCCCCTTCGCAGTCTGCGTGGACGAACAGTATACGTCAAACAACGTGTTGGACAGAGCCAACAAGATGCAACCATGACATATACGGTCACGTTCCTTCCACGCAGATTGCACCTTCTGGCTATCGGGTGAGGGGTTTTCCATCTCCACCGTAGGACAGTCGGTTTCAAGCATCGAGATTAACCCTATGGTGGTTAACCAGATCTTCATGCGTTGTTGCCAACGCTTAAAGTTCTGTCCACCGAATTTTTCTGGCATACCCGTCATATCTACCCTCGATTTAAACATTGATTCCGACATAGTTTTGTAATCAGTTCCGGAAATCCTCTCTAAGATTGTTGTTAACAGGATAAACCAATCATATATTAAACAATAATCAAACGGATTCCAATGGATTGACAGATCAATATTATAGATCATTAAGATTAATAACGTGCAAATTTAATCCATTATCTGATTACAATAAGCAAACCAGAACCTATTATTCAGACGAAAACAAACAAATGGGCGTGATCCAGAAAAGGGCAAGCAATAAATAAATTGCGGCAAATAAAATACAAGAAAGATAAGGTTAGATTTCACCGAAGCGTCCATGAAATGGACTGTCCTTAGAGAGGATTCCGCCCCCACAATACCGGTGCGTTGGATACTGGCGATCCGCTCCCAGGATACGACGGTTCACGGTCGTCATCCGCGCACACCGACGAGACCGTACTTGAAAGCACCTCCGAGAACTTACAGCCGAGAAGAAACAGGTCGCAAACGCGAGAGAGAGAGAGAGCGAGAGTGACGACGGGTGGAGATTTCTTGCGAGTGAAGAAAAACGGTGTCGTGTGGGGGATATAAAAAGAAGGGCTCGCGTGCCCTAGCGTGCAGTCCCTTCGGTTTCCAAAAACGCCCCTCAACGGTCGTGTCCTTTCGGATTCCAAAATTTGCGGCTAAGTCGAGCCGTTTGGATCAAGTTCGATTCCCAATGTGATCGCGATTAAATTAATTTGTCTGATTAATTTAATCGATCAGCCAAATGAAACCCGCAGCAAAAGTATCGAGATCCAAGATCCGAATTGACTCTCCCGAGCCTGAGCCGGTGACGGTGCCGGTGCCGGAGCCGGAGACGGAGCAGAGCGCGCGCACGTGTGTGTGGTCCTCCATTCCTCCTCTTTACTATTGCTACAAGAGCTTGGGGTGTAGACTCATATATAAGTCCACCAAAAGTTTAGATCTCTACGGTATGGTACTAAACTTCCATCCAAACTCAATCATGTTTCAAATTTGGGAATTCCCAACTTTCCCTCCAAACCATTTGGTTTCCCAATTGAAACCAAATTATTGTCAATTGTAATTAATAGGTTTTCCAATTAAAACCTAAATACAATTTTTAATACAACACACCCCACCCCACTTCTTCCTCAGCTTCCACTAGCACACCTGATGATCCCCATCCCTCGCAACTCATCAATGGCAAAAGCAAATGTCGCAATCAGTTTGCCCAGCTAACAGATTTTCTACGCCTTCATCAGTGCACTGATGCCTTGCTGACAATGAAATTAAAGAGCCAAGCATCATGGATAGATGTCCCAGCAGCCATGGATGTTATGTTTGCGTTATGCATTGGTCATCATCAACGAGATTGGAGTAGTGGTTCTCTAGCCTGTAGACTGGACATAAGTTCAATGACTAGACAGGGGTGGGGAGGTGACAGTGAGGTCAGCGCAGGCGAGAAGAGGAATACATGGTCGGGGGCCGCAGAGAGAGGGCGGTGGGTCCCTGCCCGGCACTAGGAAGGCAGCATGGCAGGGATGGGGAGATAGTTGTGGGGTCGGTGTCGGGGAGAAGAGGAGGAGATCGAGGGTAATCCAAGGAGGGAAGGAAAAGGGGTCGGTGAAGGGAGAAGATGGGGGGGAAGTGGTGGGATTAGTGCCGAGGAGAAGACGAGGGGGAGGTCGCGGGAGGCGCTTGGGATGGGAGGAGGTAGTGGGTCAATGCAGGGGAAAAGAGGAGGCCAGGGGCAGCACTGGGGGGGGGGGTGGTAGTGGAGTTAGTAACAGGAAGGAGAGGAGGAAGAAGGCGACAATGAGGAGGGGAGGAGGTGGTGTGAAAGGAGATTTGGAGGGAAGAGGAAGGTGAAGGATATGTTTGTAAATTTTAATAGACAAGAAAGGTGAATATATCAGATTTTTGATAGATTTTCTTTACTTGTAATGAACAAATGGATGGGTATAAAGTATAAATCACAAGAATTGTGGTGTACGAGTTAGCAAGTTTATAGGGGTTGTAGGATACATATTAAGTATACAACGTCGAACATGTAATTAACACAATTTATAGATGTGGATGAAAAAAGAATGAATTACATTAATGAGAGGCCTTAGGGTTCTCTTATATAGAAGAGGAACCTATTGGGAAACTTACAAAAGAAGACAAAAGAAATAGAAAATAAGAAAATAATAATAAAGATAATTAATATCTCAACACTCCCCCCTCAAGCTGGAGCGTAGATATCGATTAGACTCAGCTTGGAACAACATCTCTAATAAGGTCAGCTGGCTAGGGCCTTAGTAAGAACATATGTTGTCTGATCTCCAGAGTTGACATGTGCAGTGGCGATAAGACCCTTCTATATCATGTCATGAGTATAGTGACAGTCCACTTCTATGTGTTTAGTCCTCTCATGAAAGGCTAGGTTATTGGAAATCAAAAGAGAAACCTGTTTGTCATATGGAGGTGCACGGGAAGAGGCACCTCTATAGTCAGGCCAGCAAGAATAGATCTGACCCACATCATCTCTGTGCTAGCATGCACCATGGCCCAGTATTCTAAGTCAGCACTCGATATGGCAACCACAATCTGCTTCTTGCTCTTCCATGAAGTCAGGGAATTCCTTATGAACACAACAAAGCCTGATGTAGAATTTCTATCCTTTGGATTTGCACATGCTGAGAGAGATGTGCCTCTATTGAAAATAAATCATGTACCATGTAAGTCTTCAGGTATCTAAGAATCATATGGACTGCATCCATATGTGTCTGTTTGGGATGCTCCATAAACTGACTCAATTTGCTCATGGCAAAGGATATGCCGGGCTTGGAAATAGTCACATATAGAAGCTTGCCAACAAGCTCTCTGTACCTCCTCTTGTCGATCTCCTCGGTGTCATCATCATAGAGCTTCATGCGCGAGTTAATAGGATTAGTGGCAGGTCTGCAATCTGCCATGCCTGTCTCTGAAAGAATATCTGTAACGTACTTCCTCTAAGTCATCACAAGACACCGCTAGTTCCTGGGAAACTCTAGTCCAAGGAAGTAACGTAAATGTCCAAGGTCCTTGGTCACAAATTGTTGACCTAAGAAGTTCTTGGCACCCTGAATGCCCTGCTCGTCAGCTCATGTAACAATAATATCATCAACGTAAACAAGAATGACAATAGTACATCTCTGGGTCCTTTGCACAAACAAGGAATGATCGACAGTCAATCACACAAACCCCTGCTGCTCTATCAAGTCCGGGAGCTTCTGGAACCATACTCTTTGGACTCTGCTTAAGGCCATAGATAGCCTTGTGTAGCATGCAAACCTTCTGACACTCCCCCTCAACAGCAAACCCAGGTAGTTGCTGCATGTAGACCTCCTCCTATAGATCACCATAGAGGAAGGCATTCTTCACATCAAGCTAGTAAAGGGGCCAATCTCGTGTTATAACAACATAAAGTAGAATACGCAGAGTAGAATGGCTGGCAACTGAAGAGAAAGTATCCTAGTAGTCCACCCTATATGTTTGGGTGAACCCACGTGCCACAAGTCTCGTCTTATAGTGAACCACACTGCCATCCGCATGGTGTTTAACAGTGAACACCCATCTACATCCCACACCGAATGCACTAACTAGAGAAGAAACAAGACTCCACGTACCACGTGACTGTAGCATGACCATCTCCTCCTCCATGGCTAACATCCAGTGACTGTCCTGAAGAGCCTCCTAATATGTCTGTGGTATCTCCACAGTTGATAGTGCCAATGCATATCTCATGAAATCCTCTGACAGTCTGCTCAAGGAAATCTAGGTTGCAATAGGATAAGTAGCACACTTACATTTCGGCTTACGCAGAGCAATCGGCACATCAATATCATTTGTCAAATCTATAACCTGTGAGTTCCCCTCTTGAGAGGGCACATGCTCATCCTGTATAGATTAGCTTAGATTTTAATTTTCTTTGTTGAGAGAGTGATTAAATAATTTACAATAATTAGACAGTCTCAGGACACTTAGCACATTACGGGTCTATTTTAGCAAGTGTTTGTTCACTTGGGGACCTGATCGAATGTATCGTCTTCTAAAGCTTCCACCTTTATTTCTCCCTATTTTCCCCTTTATTTCACTTTGATTTCCATGATTTGACTTTTTTGCCTTCTTTTTAGTTTATGCCTTCATTGATTGAGCCCATAGCTCTAAGACTGGTTGACTAGGTAAGTAGGTACAAACTCCTAATATATTGCATGTGCATATGGACTTAGTATCGAATAAAAAAGTTCTTCACGTCAACAGAGACTCCTATTCTAGGGTGATATCATCAAATGCATGCGCATGTAGATTAGTTATAATTTTACCCATGATTCACTAGCATATAGTGCTGACGTAAGGTACACATTCCTATCTCTAGCATTTGCATTCAATGTTTCTCGTATATCGGTTTTTCTGTCTTCCTTCCCTTGTTTTCTTGGACTTAGAATAAAAAAGAAATTAAAAATCTCGTTAGGCCTTTACATGAAAAATATCTAAAAAAATGAAAACCTAAAATTTAAAAAAAGTGACTGCTAAAAATACTTTGATCTTAATTAAAATCGATTAATGGACTACATTGTATTGGGTGCATAAATCCCACATTATTTTTGGGTACCTTTCAAACTGAGCAAAGCACGACCCTAGGAATTAGAGCCAAAACCCAGCCTGGATACTGCCTTATTTATCGCATGTGTCTACGAAGTATTAGCACTTCTATCAGTACGTGTGTGAGTAGGGCCGAGTCCTCTTGCGGATTTGGTGCGAATTATTGAGCATAAGGGTACTGCGATGGCGGGACCCTTGTCTCATCGTGCCATATCTGAGTACCCTTCGGGGGAAGAATATGATTCACTATATCGACCTACTTTCTCCTATTCTTTGGCTGAGTAGTGGGCCTATATTTGATAACAAGGATTTTTTTTCAAAAAGTACATGCTACATGTAACATAGGAAGTGTGAATTACATGTACTTGTCTAGTAGTATTCACTCTCCTATAGGGGTAGAGCTTAGCTTAATTTGAAAGATTGCTTGAAAACAACCAATAAAAACTATTAAGATAAATAGTTGAACTCTCATGGCTTCATGTGTTGTGTTGGTGAACCAACCCTTATTTTGAGGTTAATTGATTTAATTTAGGTCAAAGATCAAAAATATCACGTGCTTGCATCATTTTCTTACTTCTTTTTATTACTTATTTTCATTTTTCTCATTTTGAGCATTCATTTTTCCTCTTCACTTTGTTCCTTTTTTATCCCCGCGTTCTTAATTCTTCATCACATATTTTTTTGACTCTCAAGATGTCAGATATGGGAAGGTTTTGTTCGAACTCTGCAAACACCTACATCGATTCCCTGATGCTGACATCTCCAATAATTCAGTGCAATTCTAGAGAGACCGGTTCATACTTTGCGAACTGCCCTCGAGACTCACCGCTTCTTACTTCTTCACTAATAAATCAGTGGCTTTCTCCCTAATTATCTTCCTTTCGAATGGAGATAGACCAATCTCCATTCACACCTCCCAATCTATTAAAGTTCAGGATTGACCTTAATCTTGAAAATTTATCATCATCTGGTGCATATTTCATGAATGATCAGGGCATATTTCCTATTGCAAACCAAGAACCCGATTTGGATTGTTCAACATTAGATTCTGAACCCTAAATGGATCCTCAGAGAGGGAAGGGGGAACAAACTAACCGGAATGAAATCAACAACCATATGCTCGCCTCCATTCATGAGATTCAACAGTAGTTGACTGCATAGACCGAGAGTCAGACCGCTTTCCAAGAGATGCTCATGGAGATGAGGAGAGATAGAGAAACATAGGAGGAGGAGGAGAAGAGCACCATTCAGATGGACACCATGGAGCGGAGGAGGAGAGAAGAGAAGTACTGAAACTGACTATGAAAGAAACCTATAACCCTGGACATGGTCAGGTTACCAAATGGATCCGTATACTACAGATCTGTAGACATTTTGAATTGAAGCTGCAACTACTCGCTCTTGTTGGCATTCCATGGCAATACGAATGAAGAACCATACAACAATTTGCAACAGTTTAATCGCATATGCGGAACCATGCACAACCCCAACATCTCGTTGGAGGTAGTTAAGATGACCTCTTTTCCATTTAACCTTCAAAACAAGGCTCTTTACTGGATAAATAATTTGGGGAAGGCGGTAACGACCTCGGAGGAGCTAAAATCAGCTTTCCTACACATGCACTATCCCTGGGTCATCTCAATCAGATGCGAGCTTTGTTCTCAAACTTCTCACAATTGTCCCACGAGTCGACTCATGAAACATGGGAACGCTTCAAAGACTTACATGAGAAATGCCCCCATCACGATATACCAAAGACCAGTTTGGTCCAGAATTTTTTTGAGGGTTTGAACCAAGATATTTAAAGGCTGGTGGATGCCACCTGTGGAGGCTCTCATTTCAATAAATATGAAGATGTTGTTTTGTAATAATGAAAGGAAATGACTGGGGGATCGACCACATTATCTTCATCCCTTGCTTTCCAAAAGAATCCCCAGATCCTCCACAAGTCCGTCAATATGGTAACTGATGAGCGAGACTTTCATGATCCGGGTAAAGGTATGAATAAGGGTCGTTGCGACCCGAATCTCGAAGCTCGAACTCAACAAGAAAAAGAAAGACCACCAAATCAAAAATCAAGAAAATAAAACAAATAGCGGTCTCGCTATTTTATTTTACCTGTTATAGCTACTAGGATCGAACTCAAGGAGTACGGTTTAGCGAAAAACCTACGAAGTAGTCGGGGCTCAAAATAAAAAGAATAAAATATTTTGGTGGATTTTTATTTTTTAAATTTTTTTGTGATTTTTAAATTAATAAAAAAGGATAAAGAAAATGAAAAAGGCCAAATCAAACAATTATTAAACACAACAAAAAGGGTCAGAAAATTAAAATAAAAATATTTTTGGATTTTATATTTTTTCAAGTATTTTTGATATTTTCTCAGATTTTTATGATTTTTGGTTAATTTTCTAAAAATGAAATAAGGCTAAAATAAAAAATGTTGTGCATCTAGAATCTAAAGGCTATTAAAAATAACTAAATAGCCTATAAAGTTCAAGAGACAATTTTATTATAAACTAGAAATAAAAATCAAACTAAAGAAAGTGAAATTGCATTTTTTTATTTTTAGTGAAATCTTAATAATTTTTATGAGTTTTTTTAGTGTTTTTCAATTTTTAGTGTTTTTATAAATCCAAATCAAATAAAAATTGCATAGAAATAAAAACATGACAAAACAAGCATAAGGTATTTTTTGGATCTTTTAGAGGCTTTTTAATATTTTTAATTGATTTTTCAAATTAGACAGTAACAAAATTAGAGGTTTTTGAATTTTTAAAAATAGAAAATCAAAACAAAATGGGCCCAAAAATTCACATAAATTTTTACACAGTGGCAGGGGCCACCTATCCAAATTTCGTGAAATTGGGCGAGAATTGATATTTTATTCATCCAATCAAAACCCTACAACACACAGGGACCTAAGTGCAAATATGGAAAACTATTCAGCCAAATAATAACATGTGAAAGAAATGTAGGGCTGAACACGTGACAGACCACGTGCAACACACTCAGAGGGACTAAATTGCAAATAAAATAAACACGAGGTCCTAAGTGCAAATTATCCAAAATAAAAACAATTCCTAAAAATATTTACAAGACTGAACTGAAATATAAAAAGTGCAAAGGGCCTAAGTGTAAATTACCCTTTTATTATAGATCCAACGATCGATCGTCGTCCACTTAAGATCTGACGGCCGGGAGCGATGGATGGCGGTTCGGCGATGAATGGCTGGGACTCGATCCTCAGATGGATCGTGTGGTCGAGATTCTCAGATGATGAACGATCAGGATTAGAACTGGAGGCCGATCTCGATCCAACGATGAAGGAGTGTCCTGGATGAGCGGCGAAGAACTCACCGCCAACAAACTTCGTCCGGCTGATACGCACGACTGGGAGGTCCTCCGATGCTTCTCTGATAGGGGAAATGGAGCTCGAGACCATCCGCAGCTACTGATGGGCTCCGATGAGGTCGGGATGTCCTGGAAGACCCCGGCGACGCTAAGGCACCTGGGGCTCATGTGCTCGGGTGTTTGGACCTCCAGATGAGGTCCTTTCACGGTCAAACCTGCACAGGACGAAAGCTGGGTCGAGGGAAAAATGCCTCGATCTGGTTACGGGCGAAATGGTGAAGGGGCGAGGCGGAGCGGGGCTCTCCGGCAAAGCGACGGCGGAGGAGAGCGTGAACCCTATTCTTGGGCAAACTAGGGGGAACGGAGGGATGCAGAAGGTGGAGCGAGGTCTCATGGAGATGATGGGATGGTCGGGATGATGAATGGGTGGTCGGAGAACGCTAGGTGGTCCGATGAAGGTGGGCTGATCTGAATCGAAAAATCGAAATCTAACGCTAACTAGAAGCTATCTAGGTTACCCGGTGGATGCAATCGTCTGGGCTGGAGGTCGTGGACCTCCGGTGGTCGTTGCCACGATGGTTCAACGCTTCCAGAGGCTCGGGCTCGCCGGTGGCGGAGCACGGCGAGAGGCTCACGGGATCTGAGGTTCCCGGTACTCACAACCTCACTGCAACTCTCTCTCTTTCTCTCTCGCATCAGCTGTCACTCGTATGAAGAGGAGGAGCTCATCGGAGATGAGGGGGATGGTCAAAGATAGAAGAAAAGTTGCGGCTCCGATGAGCTTTATACGTTGTAGGGTTCGCGAAAGATGGAGTGAAAACACGCGGATCGAGGAGCGGACCCCTAGAGATGATATCGGGCGAGGGTCATGGATCGGTCCTTGATATTCGAAGCCTTGGATTTGAGAAGATGGAGGTTGGATCGATTCGGGAGAATTTTGAGAAGCCGGGCAGAAAATCAGATCCGCGGAGGAAGTGGTCCAGGGGGGCAGTTGACCGGGGGTCAACGTTCCCCCGTGGACCAATCAGATTATTCCTAGTCAAAATTATTTAGAAATTAAAAATAAAATAGCAAACGATTTTATTTAAAAATATTTACAAAATAAAAAACGTTTATTTCTTTTCATATTATTTTTTAGTGATTTTTATTTATTTTTTGGCAAATAAATTATGTTATATACATTATATAATATTATATACAGGTATAAAATACCTATGTATTTTATACTTTTATTTTTATTATTTTATTTTTGTACAAATACTCCAGTTTTATATTTTATTTATTTACAACATAAAATTTAGAGTATAAAATAATTTTTATTTTATTTTTATTGTTTATTTACAAAGGTGAAATAAATAGGTATATTTTTCCTGTATACATGGTATGTGTACAATGTGGAGAGAGAAATTATTTTCTTTTTGTTTTTATTTAATTTTTCTAATTTTTTTTATTTTTAGAAATATATGCAAGATATTAAAACTCGTTTTTATTATTTTTTTGTGAAAATAAAATATATACACATGAAGGAGGAATATGTGCAAGGTGAATGGCCTTTTCTCTCTCTACTTGTTTTATTTTGCGGTCAGGCCAATGCTTGGCCCTCCCTTCGGTTCGGGCTACTCGATATTTATTCTAAATATCTCCTTCTTTTTTATTCTTTATTCTTTTATTTTTGCACAAAAATATGCTAATTATTGAATATTAACAAATGCATGCATTTTGGTAACTTATCTTATTTACAACTATCTACATGGTATTTTGCCAAGAAAAATGTCTAAAATAAAAGAATAAAGAGTGATGAATGAGTATTCATAACCCCCCCATACTTTACTTTTTCTAGTCCCTTAGCAAACACTTATTTGAAAAAGAAGTGAAAAAGAAAAAGGAAAAGAAAAGAAGGGAAAGATGAATCAAGGTTGATTATTAAACTTGCCTTCATGAAATTGAAGTATGGAGCTTAGTCAGATCTTTGTATTATTCATTTGTCGGAACCTTATTTGTATTAGGTTTAAAACTTAACAGCCTCTAAGTTCCACTTAATCTATGATCAAGACTCCTCAACAATCCAGATCAGAACAAGTCTACATACACAAACTCTGATGACTATAAATCTTTTCTTGTACCGTGTAAGTGATGTATAGCTCTCCACCTCAGAAATAACAAAGTGACAACCCTCTTAACAAGGTAACTCTAATACCCTAGTCTGGCAACTCTTTCCTCAAGGAGCAGGGTATTCCCTTCTAAGTTCAAGTTCAACCGGCTCAAGAAGAGGAGGAAGAAGAGAATGGACCATGGCCAGTATAGCCATGTATCCTAGGGAGCCCAACCAGTGTAGCTAAGTCTCCCTGCTAAGAGCTTCATGAGATGGAACGTGGATAACATAAGCTTTGCTTTATTTGACTATATACACTCCGGTGGAAATATCATTTTCTCTCAGACCCACTACTTTTTTGGAGTTATTCTTTTCTTTTTGCACATTTTTTTGATGTGCATTTGTACAACATATCTATATGGTGCAGCATATATACATAAGGAGTTTTTCCTCTTGAGCCAGTAGACTATCCCTCTTTTGAAGCATTATTGCAACCCACAACTCCTGTCTTTAGACCTCATTGCTACCAGACCAAGTTGAGACGCACTTCCTTCACTATAAGAAGAAGAGAGGTTTCGCCTAGAAGTACTACCCTCATATGCTACCCCAAGTCAAAGAAGACTGCCTCCTCACCACCTCATCCGTAGAGAGATAGGTGTAAAGTGCTGGTCCAAGTAAAGCCATTGTCTGTGAGAGTCATGTGTGTGTTGTTAAGTGTTCTACTTAGGCTCATCAAGATGACATATGATCATAGCCTAGTGGACTCAAAGAATTAAGTCACCATGGACCTGAAAAGTCTCAACCCTAAGCCCATAAGGTTCCTCTTAGAATTAGGTGGATTAAGATCTTAACCAAGCTCCATTTTTTAATTCCAGGCTAGTTTAAATGTCAACTATGATTCAAGAAAAAACTATACATATATTTACAAAGATGCAATTTTTACAACATTTTTGAAAATGTGCAAAAATTTTGAAAAATGTTTGAAAATATGGATGTATGCATGAATGCAGAGGTTCTGCAAAATATTTACACAAGGTTTTTGCAAACTTTTTGTTTTTCAAAAAATTTACAAAAATTTTGTACTATATTCATAATTTTGATATCAAAATATTTACACACTATTTACACACAAAAGATTTTTACAAACATTTTTACAAAAATAATTTTTTATAAATAATTATGTATGTGTAATAAAGATTTTAAGGATTTTAGCCATTTTATTTATTAACACACTCACGCAAAGTACGATTTATGGCTAAAGTATATATGGAATATATACGACACCCCTATACTTAGCTCGAACGATATCCTCAGAGTGAATCAAGAGCGACAGAGAAGACATAACTCGTGCTTAATATAGGGAAGTGAAAAAAAATCCTATACTACAAAGACGAATGAAAGAATAGAAAGGAAAGGAATCTCGGGGTTTCCCCCTATACTTAGGATCAAGTAATCCTAAGTATAGCAGTCTGTACACAAAGGGAAATCCGAGTGATAAAATGTACAGGGTCTACCTCCCCTATACTTAGGGTAAAATATCCCTAAGTATAGATGACTGGAAAGAAATAGGGGAAGAAGGCGGATGGGATCTGACAATCAAACAAGATCGGTCAAACAAAACCCCTGATTCACCTACGCACGCAAAGCTGATGACCATGGAAGTTCGGTCTTTTATCTTGTCGTTTTTATTTAGGTGATCAAATAGTCTTTCAAAGCGATTAAGCGAGCTGATAGGAATCCAACACCCCCAGGAAACTGTCCCGATCCCAAGCTAGATCTTTCCCAACCAGTACAAGCCACGGACCATTTACAGGCTACCCGATCGGCTCGCTCTGTTAAGGATATCGCAGCCCACTTTACCGGAGACCGGAGCGATCCTCACTGGAGAACGACTAGCTCAAAATCAGTAGTCTGAAGAAGGGTCCGATGTGTCTCTAGCCTAGGGTACGGGTCACTCTCTCGCTCATCCAAACCAAGCAATGAGGGGATTACTCTCCAAAGACAAATTATTAGGTGGATGTCTTTTAGGATCAAATTTGATTAACAGTCCCAATTTTATGGTTTTTGATTTTAGGTCTTTTTCAAAAATCAAACAATCGTCTAACGAATTTTCCGATTTCCTTTTTATTCCTAAGTCTAGAAAATAGAGGGAGGAAGACGGAAAAGCCGATGCACGAAGAAATCTATGAATGCATGCACGAGATAGAAGGCGTACCTTTCTCCAGCAGTCTCCATGCAATATGATCCGTGCATAAATTTAAACTAATCTATATGGATGCAGTACGAGAACCGTCCTAAACAGAAACTCCTATTATTGTGAAGCACAGATTTATTTGTCTAAGTCCAAGCGTGTTATATAGGAACATATATTCTATTAAGGGCTTGGGACCTAATGCTATCTGGCTCAGTCAAACAGAAACATAAGTCTAAGGGCTCAAGCACAGAAATCCACGTGAAACAAAAGAAAATAAAGTGATAAAAACAAAGCCGCGGTGAGGTCCCCCGAGCACACCGGTGCTCAGCGAAACAGACCCCGAAAAGTCAAGTCTGATAGTCTCTGAGTTGTCCATGTATTATTATAATGATATAGTCTGAAAAAGAAACTAAACTAAGCTAATCTAAGTCTACAGCTAAACTAATCTCCCAATCTCATGCTCGCCTCGCTCGCGCTCTCCTGTGACTCTATGTAGAAAAGAAGCTGCCTCTGAATCCCGCGGTTGCGTCGGCTTCCCGAAGAAAGCCGCCTCGGTCCTCATGCCCTCACAAGAAAGTCAAACAAGAGATATGTCAGACCACAATTATTATGAGAAATGAAATAAAATAAAATAAAATGCAAAAATAAATGCAAAAAAAAATAAACACAAATAAAATAAAAACAAACAAAAACAAACAAAAACAAAAATAAAAGAAAAAGAAAATAAAAGAAAACGAAAAAGCCATGAAAACCGTGAAAGAAACAAAAAGCTGACTACTAAGCCGTGCTCCCCGGCAACGGGGCCATTCTGATGAGCGAGACTTTCGTGATCTGGGTAAAGGTATGAATAAGGGCCATTGCGACCTGAATCTCGAAGCTCGAACTCAATAAGAAAAAGAAAGACCACCAAATCAAAAATCAAGAAAATAAAATAAATAGCGGTCTCGCTATTTTATTTTACCTAGTATAGCTACCAGGGTCGAACTCAAGGAGCACGGTTTGGCGAAAAACCTACGAAGTAGTCGGTGCTCAAAATAAAAAGAATAAAATATTTTGCTGGATTTTTATATTTTAAAATTTTTTGTGATTTTTAAATTAATAAAAAGGATAAAGAAAATGAAAAAGGACAAATCAAACACATATTAAACACAACAAAAAAAGGTCAGAAAATTAAAATAAAAATATTTTTTGGATTTTATAATTTTACAAGTGTTTTTGGTATTTTTATCAGATTTTTATGATTTTTAGTTAATTTTCTAAAAATGAAATAAGGCTAAAAATCAAAAATATTGTGCAGCCAGAATCTAAAGGCTATTTAAAAATAACTAAATAGCCTATAAAATTCTAGAGACAATTTTATTATAAACTAGAAATAAAAATCTAACTAAAGAAAGTGAAATTGTATTTTTTATTTTTAGTGAATTCTTAATAATTTTTATGAGTTTTTCATCGTTTTCAATTTTTAGGGTTTTTATAAATCCAAATCAAACAAAAATTGCACAGAATTAAAAACACGACAAAACAAGCACAAGGTAATTTTTTTGGATTTTTAGAGGCTTTTTAATATTTTTTATTGATTTTTCAAATTAGACAGTAACAAAATCAGAGGTTTTTGGATTTTTAAAATAGAAAATCAAAACAAAATTAGCCCATGAAATTTGGGCGAGAATTGATATTTTATTCAACCAATCAAAACCCTACAGTACATAAGGACCTAAGTACAAACATGGAAAACTATTCAGCCAAATAATAACACGTGAAAGAAATGCGAGGTTGAACTTGCAAAAAGCCCAGGGCCGCATGAGGTCAGCACGTGACTCACACAAACAAGGGCATAAATGTAATTCCTATTTATAAAACTTCAAAAGATAACATCAATAAAGTTCAGGAGCAAATGTGCAAGTATGCCAGAAAACACATGACAGACCACGTGCAACACACTCAGAGGGACTGAATTGCAAATAAAATAAACACGAGGTCCTAAGTGCAAATTTTCCAAAATAAAAACAACTCCTAAAAATTTTTACAGGACTGAACTGAAATATAAAAAGTGCAAAGGGCCTAAGTGTAAATTACCCTTTTATTATAGATCCAACGGTCGATCGTCATCCACTTAAGATCTGACGGCTGGGAGCGGTGGATGACAGTTCTGTAATGAACGGTTGGGACTCGATCCTCAGGTGGATCGTGTGGTCGAGATCCTCAGATGATGAACGGTCAGGATTAGAACTGGAGGCTGATCTCGATCCAACGGCGGAGGAGGGTCCTGGATGAGAGGCGAAGAACTCACCGCCGGCGAACTTCGTCCGACCGATACGTGCGACTGGGAGGTCCTCCGATGCTGCTCTGATAGGGGAAATGGAGCTCGAGACTGTCCGCAGCTACGGATGGGCTCCGATGAGGTTGGGATGTCCTGCAAGACCCCGGAGACGCTAAGGCACCTGGAGCTCCTGTGCTAGGGTGTTTGGACCTCCAGATGAGGTCCTTTCGCAGTCAAACCTGCACAGGACGAAAGCTGGGTCGAGGGCAAAATGCCTCGACCCAGTTACGGGTGAAATAGGCGAAGGGGCGAGGTGGAGCGTGGCTCTCCGGCAAAGCGATGGCGGAGGAGAGCGTGAACCCTATTCCTGGGCGAACTAGGGGGAACGGAGGGATGCAAAAGGTGGAGCGAGGTCTCGTGGAGATGATGGGATGGTCGGGATGATGAATGGGTGGCCGGAGAATGCTAGGTGGTCCAATGAAGGTGGGCTGACCGGAATCGAAAAATCGAAATCCAACGCTAAGTAGAAGCTATCTAGGTTACTTGGTGATTGGAATCGTCTGGGATAGAGGTTGTGGACCTCCGGGGGTCGTCGCCTCGATGGTTCGACGTTCCAGAGGCCCGGGCTCACTGGTGGCGGAGCACGATGAGAAGCTCACCGGATCTGAGGTTCCCGGCACTCACAACCTCACTGCAACTCTCTCTCTCTCTCTCTCTCTCTCGCATCAGCTGTCACTCAAATGAAGAGGAGGAGCTCATCGGAGATGAGGGGGACGGCCAAAGATAGAAGAAAAGTTGCGGCTCGATGAGCTTTATATGTTGCAGGGTCCGCGAAAGATGGAGTGAAAATGCGCGGATCGAGGAGCGAACCCCTAGAGATGATATGGGGCGAGGGTCATGGTTCAGTCCTTGATATTCAGAGCCTTGGATTTGAGATAATGGAGGTCGGATCGATTCGGGAGAATTTTGAGAAGTCGGGCAGAAAATCAGATCCGCGGAGAAAGTGGTCCAGGAGGGGCAGTTGACCGGGGGTCAACGTTCCCCCGTGGACCAATCAGATTATTCCTAGTCAAAATTATTTAGAAATTAAAAATAAAATAGCAAACGATTTTATTTAAAAATATTTACAAAATAAAAACGTTTATTTATTTTCAAATTATTTTTTAGTGATTTTTATTTATTTTTTTGAAAATAATTTATGTTATATACATTATATAATATTATATACAAGTATAAAATACCTATGTATTTTATACTTTTATTTTTATTATTTTATTTTTGTACAAATACTCCAATTTTATATTTTATTTATTTACAACATAAAATTTAGAGTATAAAATAATTTTTATTTTATTTTTATTGTTTATTTACAAAGGTGAGATAAATAGGTATGTTGTTCATATATACATGGTATGTGTACAATGTGGAGAGAGAAATTATTTTCTTTTTGTTCTTATTTAATTTTTCTAATTTTTATTTTATTTTTAGAAATATATGCAAGATATTAAAAACTCATTTTTATTTAATTTTTGTGAAAATAAAATAAATACACATGAAGGAGGAATATATGCAAGATGAATGTCCTTATCTCTCTCTACTTATTTTATTTTGCGGTCAGGCCGATGCTTGGCCCTCCTTTGGGTTCGGGTCACTCGATATTTATTCTAAATATCTCCCTATTTTTCTTTATTCTTTATTCTTTTATTTTTGCACAAAAACATGCTAATTATTGAATATTAACAAATGCATACATAATGGTAACTTATTGTATTTATGGCTATCTACATGGTATTTTGCCAAGAAAAATAGCTAAAATAAAAGAATAGAGAGTGATGAATGAGTATTCATCACCCCCTTTTGCTAGTCCCTTAACAAACACTTATTTGAATAAGAAGTGAAAAAGAAAAAGGAAAAGAAAAAGAAGGGAAAGATGAATCAAGGTTTATTATTAAACTTGCCTTCATTAAATTGAAGTATGAAGCTCAGTCAGATCTTTAGATTATTAATTTGTCATAACCTTATTTGGACTTAGGTTTAAAACTTAACATCCTCTAAGTTCCACTTAATCTATGGTCAAGACTCCTCAACAATCCAGATCAGAACACGTCTACATACACAAACTCTGATGAATATGAATCTTTTCTCGTACTGTGTAAGTGATGTATAGCTCTCCACCTCAGAAATAGCAAAGTGACAACCCTCCCCAACAAGGTAACTCTAATACCCTCGTCTGGCAACTCTTTCCTCAAGGATCGGGGTATTCCCTTCTAAGTTCAAGTTCAACCGGCTCAAGAAGAGGAGGAAGAAGAGAATGGACCATGGTCAGTGTAACCATGTATCCTAGGGAGCCCAACCAGTGTAGCTAAGTCTCCATGCTGCAAGCTTCATGAGATGGAACATGGATAACATAAGCTAGGCGACGTTCAAGCGCTAGGATTTCGACGTCCACCTAGATTATGTTTTCAGTAGATGTTCTTGATTAACATCCACTAAATTTAAAAAAAAATCCCGACGTAATTTTAACATCTATACAGAGTTATCTCAGAAGACGGTTTTCAAAAAACATCTACACAAGAATTCCGACTTTCTAATTGTCCTGCCAAACTCGCCCCATTCTTTAACATACCATAACCGCCCGGATGCCTTAAAAACCCAAACGACGCCTTCTCCTTCCTCGCCATAACCTATCCCCTTTCGAGCCCTCCTCCAACCGCACGAAGGCCTTTCTCCATTGCCATTGATGACTCGGCTCTTCTCCAACACCACGAAGTTTTACAAGGCTACGAATGTCTGATTCCGCGTCAACTGCTTGTCAAACACGGAGTCGCCATGGCCGCAGGTTTTGTGTCATGTCCACTTGTAGAAAGTTCGGTCCTTTTTTGTTCGTTCCTGGCTTTTGATCTTTTTTGTTCATGGTCTGGTTTGCTTTTATGGACAATCCATGTTCTTGGAATCCAGTTTCTCTTAAAATCTGTAAATCTTCTAAAACCTTGTCAAACTTGAAAGGAATTGTTATGTGAATATGTTCATATTGAAGTTAAGTATGTGTTCTAGGTTTTCAAAGGGCCTTGTCAGACTCCTAGTATTTCGTTTTATCTACTGGATCGGTTGAATATGAGAACCGTTGATATTGTTTAGGAGTTCTCCAGTGACACATTAACAGGCGCAACAAATAGCTCGAAGCAAACACCAAGATGGGGATCCATCTCTTGTTCTGATACTTGTCGCATGCATTGTCTTTTGATGCATTCGATGATCACAGAAAGAGTGTGTATGTGTAACAAATCAACAGGAAGTAATGAGGGGTCGACGTGGATTGATTTTAGATTTCTATGTAAGAATTCAAAATTTTTTATTAAACTTAAATTATTTCTTGAACTTTGTTACATTAAATATAGTGCGACAAAGGGGAAAGTCAAGAGGTTTCAATGTGTCCAAGCATGCGAAAGTACTGGGTATAAGCGGATTATTAGTATCAACCTATGATTAATAAGAAGAATCGACAGAGCTTCAAGATAAAATAGTAGCGGGAACAATAGTATATTTTAAGAACTACCCCTTAACAGATGGGACGCCAACCCCACTTTCTCCACTTACATTCTTTGGTACTTATTTTAAAAGTTTGGTCATTGTAATATATCTTTTTTAACCATGTCTAATCTACTTCTTCTTTATTAGATGCTTCTCAAGGATGATCAAGAGGCAATAGGTCTGGTGGGGTTGATCCTGATGCAGAGATAGAAGAAGATGCTTAGAGATTTTGATTTGTTTTATACATCTTCAATGTACTTTTGATCTATTTTTTAATGTACTTGAAAAACTTTGAAGATTCTTGTAGTTGTGTTGATACTCAACTTCATTCTCATATTTGAAAGCATGACTATGTTCTGAATTTAGTCGTATTGCATCTATAATTGTAATTATTTTCCCGTGATACCTTTTCCTCTAGAGTAGAAAATGGTAACATTTGATTATTTTTCATGGTAACAAGTTTTTTTAAAAAAAACTTGTAATTCTTGATTGGTCGTATGTTACATAGATAATTAGACCTAAATGAATTGGATTGCTAATAAGAACGTCTGTATACCATATAAATGTGTGTCATTTATCGGTTGCATTTATAGTTCATATGTTGAACATATTAAAAAATAACATTTCAATACATGATTTGGACCACCAATTATAGATGCCAAAATAGATTCTATGCAGACGTTTAATAACATCTATATAATTGCTTAATTTGTAGATGTTCTTAAATATCGTCCGCAAAGATTATTTTGTTAATATGTTTTTTAACATCTACCAAGATGTGGTTGTGTGGATGTTCTAATAAAACGTCCTTTAAAACCTTTCTCGACAAGGCAGACCAGACGTTTGGTGCGGATGTTTTTTAACGTAGGAACAATACTCTTCCAATGTTTGAAATAACATAAGAAGACGTTTCAAACCATCAATACATGTAAATTCTGTGCTAGTGGTCGTTAATATAAATTTTCCCTACCCTATGTTTAAGGGCCATCCCCAAGTCTTTCCACTACTAAAGGAACCTTTATATGATTGACATGACTTAAATCATATTGAAAGTTTCAATTCAGTGTCTTCCAATCTTAGAGCATGATTAAAAATCCATGTGTGATCAGAATAGGATTTCCGCTCAACCACCGAATTTTTTTTAAAAACTTCACGATTTAGTATTTCTTGATAATGATACTGATTTCCCCTCATCCACTTAAAGAACTTCACAATTGTGTATTTATTGATAATGATATCTTTGATATTATACTTTTTGTCAAGTTATTTCTACATCCCTTCATACTTTCTATGGATGAACATTAAATGTCAAACAAGGTATTGGACTAAGCAACAAAATGCAACCTTGACATATGTCTATTGATGAATCTGTGATTCATCACTCTAAAAGTTGAAAATAGAGCTTTGTTCCCGAGTAAATAGCTGCATATTTCCACTTATATTGAAAATTAGCATTCATGCATGCAAGCATAATATCTGCATTTTAGCATTCATACTTACATTAAATAAGAAGATAAATTCACTTGTAAATATTCACTTGTATATTAGTTAAAATAGCCTATTTGTATTTATTTTATACTAACTCCGAATCTAATAAAATCAACTCCATAGTGTATATATGACTAACACTAATAAAGAAAAAATATCTAAAAAATACTAACTTGTAAAATTGACCAATAAAACCCCAATCCAAGTTTGAAACTAGGAGCCTTAAAATACACATATCTCTCTCATACAACCTCCGAATTAGGTCTACTCACTTTTAAAGTAATATAAATTCAAAGACCTTCGAAACAAAACCAATTTCATTCAAATCGGAGCTCGTATGCAAAACTTGAGTTTTGGACCCCTTTTGTACATTGTACATAATGATCGTTTTACCCCTGTATTTTACCATTTCATTTTCTTAATTATTAAAAATCCAAAAAAATAGATTAAGTTGTAAATATTCTTCTCATATTTTCTTTATTTTTATTTTTATTTTTCTCTTAATTAAAAATGACAAAAAAATTACAAAAGATAAAATGCAGTATTTTATATATATAAGGTACCGCCCAAAAATACAGTTTGTACAGATGATCTCATTTGATTTTTTTGGCCCTTCACAAAAGTTGTAGATCTCATCGAGACGAGCAACTTTTGTGTTGACCACTTTTTGATTTAATCCCTTTTATTTTTTCTTTTTGATTTTTTGTTTACATTTAGTTTTTTATTTTTCTAGGAGCGACATGTGGCAGCTCCTGGAGCCGCCACATGTCACCCCATTATTTTATTATTTTCAGATTTATTTTATTATTTTCGGATTTATTATTATTATTATTTTATTATTATTATTTTAATTATTTTAAGTAGCCAACTATATTACTCTATTATTTTATTTCTTTTAATCCCCTTTTACCTCTTCTCCTTTCTTTTCTTCCACTCCAAGCCAATAACTCCCCACTACCCCACTCTTTCCATCCTTGTCCAACCTCCTCTTCCTCCTCTTTATATTCTCTTCCACTCCTCCATTCATCTTCATCCGCCATCTTGAGCACATAATCCTTGAGCTCCACCCTCTTCTTGGTGACAGCAAGTGAGAGCCACCGTGTCGAGCGAAGATAGGAGCCTTACAGGCGAGATCCAAGGACCAACCTCGGTCCTTGTTGCAGCCGCGATAGCAGCTGCTAGAGCTCCACCTATTGCCGAGGTGTGAGCAACGATCAGGAAGCTCAAGCTTCCACTTCCCAGGCATCCCTCTACCCAAAGGTAATCTTTTTCTTCCTCTCTTCTTCTTCCTCACACTTTTCTCTCTCCTCGATTTACCCACATTCACTCATCAAATCGCCAAACAAATTGTGTTTCCACGGACAAATCACACGTTGCGAATACAATAGTGATTTTTATTTAATTTTTCATTAATCTTTTATTTGCACCCACTAAACAAATGCATGAAAAACAGGGGAGGTGGTGAAATCCTCCCCCACGTGTCTGTCTTCTTCCTTCCACCTTCCACCATAGCCGAGCCACGCTTGAGCTCCTCTCTTCATTGCAGGTACTCCGAACCGCCGATCACCGACGACCGCCACCACCGCCAGCAACAGCCGCCAACGGTCGGCGGCCATCTCCACCACGCGCAGCCTCCAGTGGGCCTTGGCCACGCGGGCTTCGCGCGTCCACCCTCCAGGCATCTCCGAACGCCTCGGTGCCACCCAGCAGCCGGTGAGCACTGCCGCCGCAGCTCCGCCTTCCGTGCCCCCGCGCAGCGCCACGTCTCCTCCACGTCATCAACCAGGCGTCGCCCCTTGAGCGGCCATGCGCAGCACCCGCCGCCTCCAGGAGCACCTCCGCCCAATACCCCGCACCTCTCCACCGCCGCGGGAGCCTCCAGCCGCCGCTGAGCGCAACCGCGCCGCCGCGCGGTGCCCAGCCCTCCAGGTCGCGCCTCCGCGCGCCGCCTCCTCCTGCCGATCTTGCTCAGCCGCGTCCCGCGGCCAACGCACCCGCCCCTCTCAGCCGACCAGCGGTCAAGCGCCGCACTCCACCGCCTCCTCCTGCTCGTCACCGTCCAAGCACCCCAACGCCGGCCGCCTCTCCGTCAAGCACGCACGTGAAGCTCCTCCATCAGCCTCGCCTGTTTCATCTCCAAGAACAGGAGATCTATCGCACAATAAAAAAGTGGGAATTTGCAAAGGGGACACTTGCACCCCTTTGCAAGTTCTTAAAAAAATTTCAAGTTTCCATAATTACATGTAAGTCCCTGTGCTTCATTTGAGCTTCTTTTTTATTTTCTGCATTGCATTTATAACCTTGCATTTGCACGTTTATCTTATTGTCATTTTGCCATCTATTTTTAATTTCAAAAGTTGCATTATGTTGTATAACTCTTGTTTTGCCATCTTATCATTTATTTGTATTTTTCTGATTTGCAGAGTATTTATTGAAATTAATTTGGTGGAAAATTGCAATATTTTGCCCATTTTGATTATTTAATTTATTGCGCATTGTCTGCTTATCGAAAAATCTCAAAAAAATGGTATTTGGTAGATCTAAGTTTATGCTACAACATATCTAAAATTCACATCATTTGCATGTGTAGTTTGTCATAGAAAAATCATTTAGTGAAAACCTTAATCGATTTTTAGTTAATCAATCATGAAGTATTTTAACGAAATTCAAATTGATTTAGATAGCTCTTATTTAGATCTATTTGGATTAATTTTATTTCTGAGAAATATCATCGTTTGGTAATTATTAAAATTGGTTTAATCATTTTCACTAAAATTTGCATTTTTTATCATCTGTGCATCAGAAAATTCTAAAAAAATCAGTAGCTTAATTTCATCCCATTTCATCATCCGGCCAAATTTCATAATTTTTGGAATTAATTTGATCATATTTCTGATTTAACTTGTAAAGTGGCCGATTTTGCATGTGTCTTGCATAAAAAACCGAAAAAGACTTAAAAAAATTCCCCTCTGAAAATCGAACCTTAGAACTTTGCTTAGAATTCACCTAAGGAGACAGCTGCCTCCTTGAGTTCGACCTTGGACTTCACCAAGTAAAAAAAATTGCCGCTTGAAATTAACTCAAATCTAATTTAAGTGGTTTTTTATTAGCCCTCTCGTATCCGACTGCAACGAACGACATCTAATTAATTTGGACGTCAATCATACACCATTAACATAGGGTGCGGAACGGTTATCAAAATGGCGCCGTTGCCGGGGACACGGCTCATTTCTTTTATTTTTTTGGAATTTTTGTTTATTTAATTAAGTGTATCTTTTTATAGGTCATTTTGTTCATTTATTTTGCATTTTAAAATTTTCTTTTCGATTGATCTCTAATCTTTGTTTCTGTGACAGGGCTGTTGATGATTCAAGGAGGCGAGGAGCAAGATGCGACCCGCTGTGAGGAGCCGCAGAAGCATGCTTGGAGTACGTCGAAAAAAAAATGTCTTGCATTTTTATTTCCATGCATGAACTTGTAAAAATTCGTCCTTTACAGCGGTCTTCGATTGAAGACTCACGAATGTAATCGAACGAATGTGGTTGTGTGGGGATCGTCCCCACTTGAGTCGACCTAGGACCAGGCACGCAGCTCTTTGAGCGGTTTTTCATTTTTATCTTTTAAGTGTTTGCTCGTAGGTAGGACACACTTTAAATTTAGACGCACATAATCTCGCATCACTTAGCTAAAATTAATGAAAATCAATCACCGCTATTAGATGCATGATTAGGTGCAACTTTTTCGACTTGCATACATGTTGATTTTGGTTTTCAAAACGGCCCCAGTTTTTCACGGATTTATCGTCAAATCACTGCATGTTTTATCGCTTAGCTTAGATCGCGTTTTTTATCGAATACATGTTTTTCTCGGCTTTCTTTTCCTATCTTGATCACCTAGGATTAATGGAAAATGGGAATGAATGGTAGACGATGATTGCTTGATTTTGAGCTAACCATAATTCAGTGATAACTTTAAATAAAATCGGGACTATTAATTGCAAGTCAACATAAAATGAAGTAAAACTTCGGTTTTGGGAGAGCAATACCCTCGCGTCGCATTGGTTTTCACTTCACATTTTATCTTTGCGTAAATATCTAAAGTTTTATCACCAATAAAAATGACAAGATAATAAACTAACCTCAGTTGGTTTCATGTGTGAGTTGGTGAAACTAAGGGTTTTGCTTGCTTGAATTGAGCCATGTTTGCTACGATACACACCCCAAAACCTTAGTCAATCCATTCATCTCCGAAGATTCATCCACTCATTTGTAAATCCACTCGGGTCCCTCCCATCACCAATTTCCATCTTTGTACTTAGGCTAATCTCAGCCTAAGTATAGGGGGGACCCGAGTCCCCGTGATTTGCCTTTATACTTAGATTATTTCTAACCTAAGTATAGGGGGAGCCCCTCTTAGCTCCCATATATTTCTCTATATTTAAATAGACCTATGTACTTGTAACATCTAGTGCTATGAGGACATAGCAAAGTTTAAGTATAGGGGGTATACAATATCTATCGTATATTTACTTTAGCTATAATCTGAAAAATTTGAAAAATTTAAAACTTTTTGGCTAAGGTAAAACTCTTTGGACTAAGAGAACTCAAATGATTTCATGACTTTTCGATATTATGTTACGCTATTTTTATAAAAAATTTTTCGAAAATGATTTTTCCTTATCTTGAAAAAATCTTTTGAAAATGTTTTGAAAATTTTTTATTTGTGTGACATGGTTTTGAAAGTCTTTTCAAGGAAAGTTGGGTCTAACTTGTGTTTTAACCTTTTTATTAAAATCCATAAAAATCAGAAAAAAAACCCAAAACCCTTTAAGAGTCATTAGTGACTACTAAACCCAATTAAGTAAGCTGCATTCAGTGAGGGTTCGCCCTTAGCAGATTGGATGGTTTAGAGGACATCGCGCAAGGCCCCGTCCTCAAGCAACGGGCTTCGGCCTGTATTTACATCCATACTAGCTGAATTGCAGATGCTCAATTGAGTTTAGAGAGTTCTAATATCTCTTGAAGTTAAAAAAAAAAAGTGTCTTGTTTGAATGAAGAAGTTGGATTAATCACTCTACACTTACACTTTCACCAAGGATCTGAAATGATCAAGGAGACTTAGCCTTTTGAGGTCTTTGAGATTTTAGGTTAACCAGTCTTAGCCATCAGGGTCATAGACTTAATTGTCCACATTCCACTAGGTTTCTAGATTTGGATGCTATATTCCATGCTTAGTCTCAGACAAAAAGAATATGATCAGCACATCACATGCACGACTGTGGTTTTGATGAGATGAGTTGATTTTTCACTCGAGGAATTGGGATGAGGAAGTCAAGTTTGGATTTGATCTAATGATGCTCGAGGATGGGATAAAATCTTTGGAGGCTTCATGAAACCTGAGTGTCAGCAATATCAGCCAGTATGAGAACTTGGTTCTTATACTAATCTCTTGACATTGACCTAAGTGCCAGGGTGTGAAATAAATAAAAAAGTATTGATCAGTGTGCGCCAACTCTTGGTAAAAGCAGTGGAGCTAGCCACAAATTATACAAGTCAATGAAATTCAAAGAAAAGCTCTCATTCCACAAAGTCAAATATCAAAGAGCTTCCACCAAAGGCGAGCGCTCCCAAACTTTTCAAAGTGTCCACTTGGACCACCGCTATTAGGACCAGGAGTCGGGCTTGCACCAAAAAAGGGCTCTGCATCGCAAATGCTACAAGTCTGGGTGTAGAAGGTACGATAGGTACTCAAAAGAGACACACCCCGGTGTACTCCCAGGAAAACAAGTGCAGACGGTTCCTGCTTCTCTTGACGAACGCACTGATCAACACCAAAAAATGTGTTGCGTAAATGGCACTAGAGAGAATCCTTGTTCCTATGAGAGGGAGAGAAGAAATGACACAATCCCATGGTCTCCATTACTGGCCTTCCATCGACATTTTCTAAGTCTGACAACTAAAGAGACGGTGGATCGAATGCAAGATTGGATTTATTCCCTAGTGTTGAGGATTGGTCCTTAGAAGATTTTCTCGGACCAAGACTTTGGGTGATGAATTGATTTTACTCTCAGAATCGCAGTCAACAATAAAATGTCATATCCTTTAGATTATATGTACATCAGAGAGAGTCTGGAGAATTAGAGGAATTGGATGCCTCTTGATTAAGGCTGGATTGAACTCTAGAATTTTGGATCTCTAAAGTTGAGTCAACTTGATCAGATTGGATCTTGTATTCACATGCACAAGGGGGTTAATCCAACTTAGTTATTCTCTTTGATGCTCGAGGACGAGCATAGTTTAAGTATAGGGGGTGATGAAACCCGATTTCATCATCATAATTTCTCATTATTAACCCCCTTGTTTAAAATTGTGTCAATAAAACCCAGTTAAAGTCTTGTAATTATTAGAGTCTTAAATAAATTAAAAATCACAAAAAAATGACAAAACAAAAATTCGTGGTATTTTTAGACTTAAATATACCCTCAAAAATATTTCGAGCCTTTGTTTGACTTCATCTCCAATTTTGGTCAACATGAAACTTGTAGATCTCATCAAGATCTACAACTTTCATGTTTTGAGTTTTCTCATATTCGACCAATTAAGCCTTCAAAAATCAAAAATTCCATCTGAATAATCTGATTGGGTCACGTGGCCCGTTCTGGGTGAGCCACGTGGCCCCGCCTCTCTTGTCTCATTCGCCACCACCCCAGGCCGTTGGATCTCGCTTTGAATCCAACGGCCCCGCTGTGTCCACGCACGCCTATGTCCTCATCCATCAGATCTCCCTCATGCCTTGATCACCACCGTTCACTGGCGCTTTCTCCACACTTCGCCACGTGGAGCGTCGTACGCCTTCTGATCTCATCCTTATTCCTTTGATCATCACCGTCCATTGCCACTTAGTCTCTCAGCCGTTTGATCAGCCTCAAGAAATAATATCAGCTGCTCGCTTCCGCAACGCCCATCTCACGATACTTGGCAACATCATTCACCCTATGATCATACCACCTGGGATCTAATCGCGACCGTCCCTTCGCGCCTCAACGACAGCCATTGGATCTCCAGATCCAACGACTATCGGTCGTCGTCAACCTCCAGCAGCTCCTCTATCACACGTCCTCCACCTCGCGAAGACTCCTTCCCCTTTCCTTTTTCTCTGCCACTCCAGTCGACTTCTCCCATCGCCAACAGCCCTCCGACCTTCCCCACTCTTCCCTCTACCTCGCGAGTCATCCCACGATCTCCGTCGTGAGTCCACTCGCTCCATAACACCCTCGCAAACCACGCCCATAACCTTCCTCTCCGCCGAACTCAATCTTTAAATACTCCGCCCTCCCCTTCGAATCGCCTCGCCCATCTTTACGAGGAAGGAGGCCCAGCCCTCCTCCTCCTCCCTGTGACAGGGGGAGGAGCGAGGATAGAGCGAAGACGACCTCCATGCACGGTGAGACCCTCCGCCATCCATGGCGGAGTCGCGACGCCTCTAGGCCCGCTTGAGCTGCATCGACCAGCTGTCGATGTCCAGCGAAGACCCGGGCATCCACCGTGATGCCCAGCCCAAGCTCCCGTCCGCCATATCTGACCAGGTAAGCCCCTCTTTCTCTCTTTGCATTTTTCTTTGTCTTTTACATATTTAATTAGGCTTCGTCAGTCGTTTTCGCCCTCCATTAATACCTTCAAAAGCTCCGCAACATTTCCCCCTTCCACGCGCCCATCTCCGACATCCTCCTTCTCTTCCGCAGAACCTCGTCACCCTCCGACCATCTCCTCCGCCCTCGCGGCAGAGGAGCTCCGAGCTCACACCTTCTCCGCCCCTACGAGCTCTCACTCCACTCACACACACACACTCCACCTTGCTTTGGCTATGTTTCTAACCATGCAGGTCCTCGAAGCGTCAATGATCGGAGGACCATCGGAGCAACTCTTCATCAGCACAGACTTCGACGTACAGGCTCCGATGGGTCACGCCAGGAGGTCCATCACCTCGCCCGAGCTCCCAGCTTCATCGACAGACCTTCAAGAGCCTCGGGCGAGCTCCACTGTGACAAGGATGGAGCGACGAAGCTGGAGCTCCTTCATCGGAGCTCAGTTCCCGCTGCCAGCTGAAGGAGGAAGATGGAGGAGCAGTGACCGTTGGATGCACCTCACCGGTGTTCATCCAACGGTCACAATTCAGCCACGTCGCCCGCAAGAAGCCACGACCAGAGGCCGTCAGATCCTTAAATATCGGACGGTGCACACTCAGCCACATCGCCGATCAGATCTCCCTCCAGGTACCGTTGGATCCTCAAGATCCAACAGTTTCGATGCATCCACGTTATCACGCCAGAAGCTCTTCGATCCTTGTGATCAAAGGGTCCACATTCAGCCACGTGTCGGATCCATAGCCTCCCGAACCTTCGTCTCCGACCCTCCAGGCTTGGGACGCTCCAAACCTAGCCCGAGCCTGTATCAAGCCCGAGCCTGACGAACGAGCCGAGCCGAAGCATCATCGAACCTCTGCCAAGTCCGAGCCAACCACCGAGCCTAGATAGCATGTGCATCGCACGTGCTACTCTGGGCTATTTGCAGAGATGCCCCCGGAGGTCTTAAATTTTGCATTCAGGTCCAGTTATCACCTGCCGTCCACGTGCACTGTGGTCATTTTGCAACCACACCCCTGCAGGATTCCATATTTGCAAAAAGGCCCCTGTGCTTGTGGGCAATTTACAGGGAAGGTCCAGCTCTTTTATTTATTTACATTTTAGTCCCTCCCAGGGACCTGTCTGAAATTTTTATTTCATGTTTTCTTTCAATTATGCCCTTGTCTTTGATCTTGCATATCTTGAGCATCATGTGTCCGATTTAGTTGATTTCAGTTCCATTTCGAAGCTTGTTTGATGCACTTTCTAATGGCATGTTTAATTCACAGTTTTGGGATACATGAATTCTGATGTATTATTTTATTCACAATGTGTCCCTTATTATTAATTTATGCCTTGCTCATATTATCAATCAAACTTGACTTTTTAAGCAAATCTGAAATTGACTCCTTTAATTTGCTCATCATCTTTACTCTGACTTAGGGTATATTTCATTGCATTTCATGGCATTTATTTGCCTGATAAAAATTGATAAAAAATACATGTTTACTTTTAATGTCTTGTTGTTGTCTCCTTGCATAATTTGACCTATAGATCTCCAACTCCACACTTAATTAAATCGATGGAAATCCAACTAATATGAGAGAGGCTCGTGTCCCTGAGTTCGACCTTGGTATCTTACCAAGTAAAAAAATTCATGACCATCTCATTTTGATCTATTATATACATATTTAAATGAGATGGTTTTGGATGAGCCCGAATTGGCCCGACTGCTACGACAATTCCAAGTGCTAATTTCGCACTCTTAAAGGGCCGATTTTACGGCTTATCATCTATGCAGATTGTGCCTTTGGCTATCGGAAATGAGGTTCCATAGGAAAATCAGTTTCAAATATTGACACTAACCATGTCATACACCAATTTTAATGTGTTACTGCCACCGCTTAAAATTTTTATTTTTTAGACATCCCAATCATATCCACTCTCGATTTGAACATTGTAGCCGGCGTAACTTTAAATATAATTGTGAATATCTTTTTTATAATTTTTTCTTCTCGTATTACTAACCATGAAATTTAACAAACATTTTTGGAATCAATAAGATTTAATTTTACAATTCATTAAATAATATGAGAGCCATGCATATAGAATATGAATAATATCGGAAATAAATCAATTAATAGCCGTCAACAATAGAAATCGGAGTAAGATCAGAGATAAGCAAAGCATCCATAGAGAACTATCCTTAGAAGAGATATCTCCTCCAGTTTATTGGTGCTTTGGTTAGATAACTTGCTCCAAGTATATGATGGCACATGATCGACGTTAGCACAATTTAACATTGAAAGCCCTTGAAAGCTCTAAAAGAATAGCAGCTGAGAGAGCATAGAGATTTGTTCAAGGGTGGAGAATCAAGAATTCATAGTACTGATCCAGATCATATCTAGCATGTTAGAAGAAGGGAAAGTGGGAAGAATTGTCGAATTTCCTCATATCTCTAACCACCCAGGACATCAACTAGAAAACAATAGAAAAATTACTGAGAACCTAATTGAATCTCAATATTGAGACAGTGGGGAGCATGCATGCTTGTGAGTAGGATGCCTATCTTGTGATATTATCAACGCAACATTTTGGCCGCTTCTGCCATGCATTGAGTAGGATGACTATCTGCCATCACAAATCATGTGTTATCTATACATTATTCCTCATTTTGACTCCATGATCAAAATATTGGCCGTCTATTCCTCAAACAAACAACCTGTTAGATCTTTATTACAACGGCTCATAGAATCGACATGCCACATTTGAGGGATGTTCACAGATGAAGGTAGAATGAGTAATTGAATTTGAGTAAAATCTTTTTTCTGTGGAAAGAAGAACAGTGATTAATATGCATCACCCCAAAATAATGGGGAAATGGAGGCAATCCCTTAGAAGAAGAAGAAGAAGGTAAGAATGTACATCTCAAATATATGGACAAAATCGACTAATCAATGAATACACTGCACAACATTGGTCTGGCAAACTGAGTGATGCTATTCTAAGGACTGATCAATTGCATCCTGGACTTTATTCTTCATCTTCTTTACTTTGGCTTCCATCCTGGCACTCACTCCTACCGTGTTCCTGCTGACGGACTGCTGTCGAACCATGTCGCAGAACTCAGGGTCTTCGCACTTCCCTTCGAGTCTCGACCACTGGATCGCCTCGTGGTACATAGGGAAGAACTGCATCTGAATCGACGAGTACGCGAAGTAGGGAATGAGGGTGGCGATCACGACGAATAACGTTAGGATCCAGAAGAAAGGCGCAGGTCCAGCTGCTTCGATGAACACCATGTACGCGTTCGTCGATATCGTAGGCGTTATCGCACCGTACGCCAGCATGAAGAGGTACCAGAGCGCTATGCCACCCCAAATGAACATGTGCTGTATAAATGTGAAGAACCTCACAAAGAGGGCCATCTGACAGTTGACCACCCAGACCATGCAAGTGTATATTGTCAACCCAAGGATCTCCTGGCTCGCGACCTGGCCGCCTTTCCTGAATGCCTGGTGTTTCAGTGCAGCCATGCAGAAGAAGAATATGATCACCGCGTTCAGAAGACCGTTGAACATCCAGCCGAGGATTCGAATCCAGCTGAAGAGTACGTTTTGCACACCTTCCCTATACAGAAGAGGGAACTGCAACGAACACCAACTACCCATCAGTTACTTGAAAGTTTTGCTCTAATAAATTATCACATAATTATGTGCAATGGCCAATGAGCATACCTTCAGGCAGTTCCTCGGTGAAACATCTTGGTCGAATACGCCTAAGGCGATCACGGGAAGCGAGGTGAAGAATACGTTGTAAAATGCCATGAACCAATCATTGTATGCTGCTTGCCCAGAGAATGATGTGTATGCTTCGTACAAGAAGAGTGTAAACCCGAATGCCAGGTTCTTGTAGAAGATGTAACATATCTGCAAGATAAAATCAACGAACATAGAATGTCAGCTTCTGATTGAGAAAGAAAAAAAATGCCATTTTGATTCGCATGTGAAAAGATGCAATACCATAGATGTTATCCTTCTGTAACACCAGTGCCCATGAACAAGAAGCAACCTCTCCAGAAAACGGAACTGCGCGATGGCGATATCGCTTGCCATAACAGCCTGAATCACGCAGTTTACGAGATCAGTTCAGAATCCAATATAAGCTAATGGTTTTCTTGATGGGCAAGGGATTAGATTTTTCTTCAGAACAAATTTTCACGGTAATACCTGCATTCCTTCGAACCCGCTTATGCCAACTCCAATATCAGCTTCTTGAATCATACCGACATCGTTGGCGCCGTCGCCGATAGCCAACGTTGTCTTGCCACTGCCATTTTTTACCAGTCTGGTAACCTGATTTGCATAAATTTACATCCATCACAAATTCACAATCAAGAACAAGAAAGAAGAAATGGAAGTGCTTCCAACAATGATTGAATCGCGATGAGAATGTACTCACAAGAGCCTTTTGTTTAGGCGAAGATCGACAGCAGATAACAGACGCGCAGTTCGACGCCAGAGCTAAGAATGCACTCTTGTGCTTCTCCTCTAATGCGAATGTAAGCGACTTGCCATCGATAATCAGAGCGAATGTGACCGCACTTGACGAGCTAACAAGTTGTTGTCCTTTCGTTATCTGGTCTATGATGCTTGCTTTCGATGCCTGAAAATTAAATCAATCAGATGTCACGCAATTGAACATAATCCATCAAACTGTATCAAACATGGCAAACTGTAATTGGTGTTGACATGAAAACTGGAGAAGCTATGTATTGAATTAACCTTGTACAAGGCATCCTTTTCCCCTGCTTTCTCCAATGCAATGATTTCTGGATTATCCAAAGTTACAATGATCTGCTGCATGTCTTGTCTTAGAAGACTACATGCAAATCTGCAATTTTGATTTGAGTCAATTAAGAATAAAAAGAAGCAATTGAAGACAGGCAAAAAAAAAACAATATTATCAAGAAACAGAATTATTACCCAATATTGATTGCAGTCTCCATCTTATCACCAGTCAGCACCCATATCTTGATTCCAGCTTGAGCAAGCTTGTCAATGCACTCTGGAACCTAAAAGATGAATAGAATACTAAATTGGCAATCATGGTAAATTTTGATTCAAGCATATTCATTAAATTTTCTTTTAAAAAAATGCGTACTCCTTTCTGTAGTTTATCCTCGACAGCAGTCGCACCGAGAAGAATCAAATCCTTCTCTATCATCTCCACAGCAGCATCCACCTTCCCCTCTCGATCCGCGCTAATCGTGTTTTTAGCCTCCAAGAACACCTTGTTGAAATTAGCGTATTCCTCTTCGTCTAGTTCGCGATACGCTAATACCAATGTTCGTAAACCCGCGTCCGCGTACTCATTTATGTGCTCTTTGGTTTCATCCTCAAACATCCTCCCTTTTGGAGAGAGTCTTTCAAACATAACACTGCACAAAATGCATTGCTATATTAGTTTAATTATTATAATAAATTTGAAAAAGAACGTAATTAATTTGCACAAAAACATCGCCAGTAACCAACCTGTCTGCACCTTTGCTGAACAGCAGCAGCTTCTCATCTTTATCTCTGATTATTACAGACATCCTCTTTCTTGTGCTATTAAACTCAAGAATGTTCAATAGAGTATAAGCCCTGCAATGGATTAACCACAAAAGTGAGTTTTTTTAATGAGAAAAAAATACCATGTTCATCTATGATGTGAAGAATTAAATCCCACCTCTCAGATTTCAAACCAGTGACGTGATCGGGTTCCCGTACGAGGATACTCGATTGCGTCCTCTGAAAGAACTCGAAGCCCAATTCTCTAGCTGCAACGACGAAGGCTGCCTCGTCCGGCGATTCAGCCTCGTAGGATATGTCATCGGAATTCTCATCGACGTCGGGTATCGCGGTATGGCAGATAGCCAACAAGCGCAAGAACATCTGGATGGAATTGTAATGAGTCTCGTGGATCCAGTTGCCATTCATGAGACGCTCATCCTTGAAATTGAACCCCTTAACTACAGGGTGACTGTCAGCAACACTATCATCGTACTCCATCCCCTTCAGCAATGGCGATCCCTTCTTCTTAGCCAACACTCTCTCGACCTCGGTAAAACCACGGCCGTATGCCGTTCCTGCTATGGAACATTTTATGAATTCCATGGAGTTGCAGGTTAAGGTTCCCGTTTTGTCTGACAGAATTGTATCAACCTGTCCGAGCTCCTCGTTCAAGTTCGACGTGCGTGCATGCGCAGGCTTGTCGGCATCTTCGTAGTACATGTGGATGTCCTGGTTGATGAAGACTGTCTGCAAGATCTTGACTATCTCTATGGATATGTAGAGAGAAATCGGAATGAAGTACCCGTAGAGCATCATCGCGGTGAGGAAATGCAAGAAGGCAGCCATAACCGGCTTCTTCGGGTCGAATTTGCTATCGGCATCATCTGGTTTAAGATACCATCTCCTGGGCCTCCCGTTCTTGATATCCTTCCCGGTTTCGATACCAAAGAAGATCGATCCGATGAAAGATATCAGCACAAGAAGGAACAGCAGGAAGTAGATCAGCTTGTCCATCTTCTTCTCAATGTTGCTCCTCTTGGATGGTGGGCTGGTAGAATTCTGCATCACTTTGGTATCGTGCCCGGAGAAGATTATCGCCCCGTAGACGTACTCCGTATTGCGGAGCTTCGAGTCCCTGAGAAGAAGCTGCTGCGGCGATAGAGGATGCTGCTGCTCATCATGCTCCATGGTCCCCAGGAACGAGTAGAGGTTCGCATTCGGATCCTCGCACTTGACGAATGCTCTGAATTCACCGATGCCAGATTCCTCCTGCAATCCCGAGGTGAACTCCAAGGATTGCTTCGGCTTCAGGTTCGTCTCCCCGTCGAGATTCATCGTCTCGACGTAGCATATTGCCGTCTTCGTAACCGGAAGAGAGCAGCAGCATGTCTGCTGGGAAGAAGTTATCCTTCTCCACCTTAACAATGTCCCCGTCCTTGAGAGACCTCCATTCTGTGTACCCAAATGACCCATCGCGAAGAAGCACCTTAACCTTCCTACTGTTCACTTCTTTGTCCTGGAAATTCGAAATAAAATCGATAAAAATTAGCACTATCCTGTTCTTTGAAGTACGACCGACGAGTAAAACTACCTGCTGAAAACGCCTCCAGTCTTCGATGGCCACCTTCACCATGGTCGCGGCGATGACGATGATGAGAGGGATGATTGCGCTGGTGTTCGAGTAGGGTGCCAAGGAGGTGAACGACAAGCAAGCGCTCGCGAGGAGTACATGTTAGCCACTCTCCTGAATTGCTCGAAGAGCGACTTGGGGACGAAGGTGAGCACGTTGTACTTGGTCGTGGATACGTAATTGGATCCCCGGCCACCGCCGGGGTACTCCTCTCCGGGGCTGTTGATGTGGACTGCATGGGAGAAACCGGGGCCTCCGATCTGCGAGTGGTCGTCTCTGAACGGCGCGCTGCCGCACGTGAAGGTGTAGATCTTGCTGAGCTTGAGCTTCTTCCTCTCCCACCACCGGCCATTGGCTGTGTGGCTCTGACTACTGTGACTGTTTCTATCTTCGCAGTGGATAATTTATCAAAGTCGAGGAGAAAAATATAGTATCATGAAAGTAGTCAAAACTAAGGACGAGGAGAATGGAGATGGCTCAAATCCCACGTCCGTCTACCACGATTGAAAATTAGAGAAAATATAAAAACGAGTTGGAATTGTTTGGACACAAGAGGACCCGTATTTCGTTGATAGTTGGGTGGGCAATTTCATATATTAGTTTTTTTTTGCATATTTTCTTTATTACACAAGTACCCTCATCGTACGGCAAAAATTGGCATTTTGTATTTTAGAAAGGAGCTTTTACACTTGCACCCCTCCAAGATTCTGCAATTACAATTGTACCCTTTACTTTTTGCAATAACACTTGTGCCCTTATATTCCTACAGAAATTTACAGTTTCATCGTTCCGTTAAGGTAAAATAAGGGCATAGCAGAAGGCAGGATTGTAAATTTTATATGAATATAGGACATAAGTTTTATTATAAAAAGATAAAGTTGTAACTGTAAGTGTAGGATCTCATATGTGTAGAAGTGTAAAAAGTTCTTTTAGAAAACAGCAACCTCTTTGGAGGAAAGAATATTTTGTCGTAAATGGCATAACTTTGTAAGATACATTTAATAATATAAAAAAATTAGAGAGCGGTGTTTGAGTTGGTGCAATTAAGCATGGTCATGATATTTTTTTATTATGATAATAAATTTTAGATTTTATCGCTTGCATCCTTCTTGACTTCCACAATATCAAAATTTTATCTTTTCTTTTCTAATATCAATTGTGTCCTTGACTTCTTCCAAAATTCAAATTTCTATCCTTCCATTAAGGTAAAATAGGGGAATGACTGATATTACAAAAGAGTAAAAATTGTGAATTTTACAAAAAGTCAAGGGCACGACTGATAGTAAAAAAAGTAGGGGCATAATATGGGTACAAATGATAAAAAGCCATAAATTTTAGTATTTTGATTTTTTTGTGTATTTATATTATAATATGTAGCATTACGCAAGAATGGAATGAATGTCTAAAAAGATATCACTGTAGAAAGGAAAATAAACAACAAGAAAATTGAGGACGGAGATACCTAAGCAACTACTATCTAGATGAATGGTGACGAACTTTCTTACCTATTTCTTTGAAAGGCTATGTCAAAATCTTCTCATGTGATGCTTAATTGATAGAAACATTCGATTACCTTTTTCAAGTCATGTAACCTTAAAGTCCAAGTTGAAATTGTCCTATATCGGTATATCTTGATTTTATTGTGACATATGAGTGAAAACGTCAAGATAAAGCCCCGTGCCTTGTCACTTATATTGAGATTAAAAATGCGGTCTTTGTTCTTTCTAAACATAAAGCTCTTTATCCTTATGAAATCATCCGCATGATGAAAAATGAATAAAATAGGATAAAAGATAAGTGATGTTTATCCTTCACTCTTGTTCGATTGTTTAATGTGTAAGAAAGAACTAAATAATGTAGACAGATATATAATAAGTGATGCAATTAGGATGTGACTATGAATCCCTACATAGCTTATATTTGATAAAATTCCTTCGTCTCGAGATAAGGGCATGGTAAACAAGACTTGCATGCATGGCAAAAAGGAGGTTTTATTGATGCTTCCATGTGGATTTTACTTTGATATATTGACTTCACTCCCATTGTCATAGGAGAAATTTTTTAAAATTGTTAATAGGTTGTAAAGAGTATATTATCTTGGTAATGATTCGGTCAAGTCAACATACTCGCAAACTTTGCCTCATGGATTCTGCGACTTGAGGGGACACAGAAAATGTGAGGATGGTAATGACTCATGGGAAGACCTATGGTACCTTTGAGAATGGTCGGAAGTGAGAAAAATCAAATGCAAAATAAAAATCAAAAATTGCTATTAACTACTGCAAAGAACTAGGTTGTCGGAAGAGTGGCCGTTCAAACAAGAAAGCGAAAGCCACGACCAAAAAACATGATCAAAAGGTGAGGACAGAGGACTTTGTCTTCTTCTTGATTTGAGGAAGAATAATACACTCCTTGGAGTCTTGGACTTTTCCAAAAAATAGGATAATCGCCATCAAAAATTTCAAATAAGAGTCTTTTATGTTATGGAGGGGTTTATAATTATAGTTCTATTGTAGTGGTACCCTCAAGTGTGAAATCATCACCTACATTATGGCACTTTTTTGACACACATTGTTGGACATGTGAACCCTGGACGAACTATTTCTACAATAGATGTTATTGTAATCCTTTTATATATAAAAAAGTTATTGATTTTAATTCCATGTATGAGATTAATGAATGTATGCACTTGTAAAGTCCCTTCATATTGTTACCATCTTAATAATCATACAGTTGTTGATTCAATGGTTGGATCATAGAGGTTGGTGCTGAGATGGTATCTAAAGAGTTAGATTGAGGACTCATCTAGCACCATCAAATGATTGTCAAGAAAGAATCTCCAACCTGAGAAGGAGATGGAAGTCCTTACTCCAAAGGCTGATATACTACCAACCTCTTGATGCAGGTCCTCTGCATAGAAATAGAGATTTGGAAGTATCGGATGTGATAAGCCAAAGATTGACTTAACAAGATCGAGATAGCTAAGATCTATGTCATATGTTGTCACGATATAGGCACACATCCTCTGACCGAAGACAGATGCATTATTATATATATGAGCATGTACATTAAGCAGACCATTAGGTTGATGACCTAATCAATGTCTATACATCGACAAGATGGTATGCACACGCGGGCCTATCAGTAATACAATCTCTCAAAGGGATCATACAGGTTCACTATTGGACTGGAAGACATGAGCTCACTCATAAGATATTGGGACCAACTAAATTACATCGATGGCCGCCTTGCTTTGGAAGCAATACAAGATTTGTAGGTATGATATTTGCTTTTGGAAAACATATGATCGATACTAGCTCCCAATGATCGAACGAGAAACTTAATGATAAAACTCTAAAGGAAACAATCCAAAATGAGATCAGAACCTTGGATATAATCATGGTCTTCCAGTATGCAAGATGTGCGGATGTTAGGAATACTCGTGGGTGATGTGATCTTAAACAATTGGATACCATCACACTTCTATTCTGAGGGAGTGATGAAACATGTTTGTATTTTAATGACTCCTCTCAATTAGATTAGGTATCCAATCTTGATTAATTTATAAGACATTGATCTAATTATGATTTGGATGCAATGAAAAGATGTGATATCATGTCTAACATGATCAGACATCTCTGAGTGGTTTTCTAGATCCGTATATGAGATTGGAGCTCACTATCCAAGTCACTATACACGACATATACAATCACCCTAACCTTATGTGAGGAGAAGGCACACAATTTTTGAAAGAGTTTGAGAGTTATTCCATGAGCAATTTTATCTGAGCAGTGGAAAAGAGCTTTCTTTAAATCTATCACTAAGGATACAACAGGGAAACTGTCACAAACTACAAAATAGAAAAGAAGGTAGAAAAAAAGGATGTGAGTGAAGCTAAGTCAAAAGCTTATGAGGTTTTGTACAAAAAACTCGATTCTAAGGAGGGCCAGAAGGATATATTCAGGTTGGCCAAAGTAAGAAAAAGAAAGACCAAAGACCTTCCTCAAGTGAGATGCATCAATGATGAGGAGGGTCACGTGCTTGCTACTCAGAAGGATATAACGACTAGATGGAAGAAGTATTTCCATAAACTATTCATTGAGGAAGGAAGTAGAGATATCACTTTGGGAGATCTAATTAGTAATGAAATGAGTTGAATTGTGTAAGTTATGGAAAAATACAAAGAAAGGGAGTAGAGCAGACTTTGAAGGTTATGAGACACGAGAAAGGTGTAGGACCTGATAACATTCCTATTGAAGTATGGAGAGTTTTAGGTGAGCATGGTTTGATTTGGATTACAAATTTATTCATTGTTATTAGTGAAACAATAAAATGCCTAAATTGGAGAGAAGCATTGTGGTGCCTCTTTATAAGAACAAAGGAGACATTCAATTTTGTTCAAATTACAGAGTTATCAAACTGATGAGCCACACTATGAAAATTTGGGAATGTATGATCGAAAGAAGGTTGGGAAAAGTTTCCAAAGTCAAATAAAATCAATTCAGATCCATGCTTGGTCGCTCAACTATTGAAGACATCCACTTGTTGAGGAGAACATCCTGCATTTATTCTATTAGTAACATCTTCGTCAGTTTCTATATTATGTTGCAAAATATATCCCAAGTATCTAAAAGAATCCTTCTTCTAAACATTGCTGTCATCAATCTTCACCACGATTCATTCACCATTGCTTCCATCAAAAGTATACTCCATATATTCAATTTTAGCGATACTTATACGAAATCCTTTTGTCTCCAATGCACGTCTATATACCTCAAGCTTCTCATTTACTACATCTCTTGTCTCATCAATCAACACAATATCATCAGTGAATAACATACCCCAAGGTATCTCATCATGCATGTGACTTGTCAACTCGTCCATAATCAAAATAAAAAAAATGGAATTAAAGATGAACCTTGATGCAGACCAATATTGATGTCAAAATAGTCAGTCTTCCCATACCATATCTTTACACAAGATGAAGCACTATCATACATATCCTTTATGAGGTTAATGCATAGAACATGTACTTATCTCTTCTTGAAAACTCTCCACAATATCTCCTGTGGGACAAAAGCATAAGACTTCTCCAAATCAATAAAAATCATATGAAGTTTCTTCCTTTCATCTCTATAAATCTCCAAATATTCTCTATGATAAGAAAATTCCTTGAAAATCAAAGGAAAGTTTTACAAAGTAGCTGTGGGACCTGCTTTGTTCTATGGATCTGAATGTTGGCCAGTGAAGCATAGACATGTTTAGAGAATGGTAGTAGCAGAAATGAAAATGTTAAGGTAGACGTTTAGACACACACACATGTAAAGACCGGATTAGGAATGATGCAATTAGAAGGAAAGTTGATGTAGATTCGATCGAGGATAAGATGTGAAAAAACCTCTTAAGGTGGTTTGACCATGTGCAAACTAGGTCAGCTGATGCACCAGTTAGGAGATGCTAGTTTCGAGATGTTGAACCGGCTAAGAGGGCGAGGAAGGCTACAAAAGTGTTGGAATGAGACTATAGAAGGGATCTTAGTTTTTTAGACTTAAGACCAATATTGACACAAGATTGATCTAAATGAAGGTAAACAAATCCATGTAATCGACCCCACTTAATGTGGAAAAAGACTTTGTTATTGTTGTGATTGGAAAATTGGATAATTGAATGGGATTTAATTATAAAAAACAATTTAGATAGAGATATCCGATAAAATTATACTGATTTTAGTTATCATGGATAGGATATATGTAGATAACACTATCCACAATAATCATGAATAATGTGGATATACTGCATAATATCCCGTAGAGAGTTGATTCTGAATGAGATTTACAATTTATATGTTAATGTGAATTGGATTCACATTATGAATTTAATGTAAATATGATTTACATTAAACATTAGATGGAAGAATTTAATTCTCAATAATTAATGGTATAATTGCAATTATCGTAAATAATTTAGAATTATTTAGAGATAATTCAATTATTCAATTAATTATATAATGGATAAATTAATTTGACTCTATAAAATGGGCCAATAATTATCTTTTGAGACTTATTTTATTATTTATTATTTTCATCTTAAATGAATAAATTTTTACATGATAGTTGTAAATAATAAAATATAGAAAAAATACAAAATTGATTTCACACAAAAATAATAAGCAATGTAAAAGATACACTCTAAATAAGATTCTGAAATTTCAACTTCCCGGACCCATATCTTTCAAATAAAAACCCAAAAGATATAAAAATCTCCTTTACTTGTATATAACTTTTAATAAGCTATTTAACGAAGTAATTTTATTTTTTGGAGTTAAGGGTTAAAAGTTAGGTTTAGGACCCATATTGTACAATACACCTGATTAAAATAATCATATTATTTATTCTTTATTATTTTATAATTTTATATTTTTTTCAATTTTATAAATATTATTTATAGTACGCGTACATATTGAAACTAGAATAAAACCATAAATAAAACATTACAATAAAATAAGTATATAAAATATATAGATGAAATACCTATGTTTATACCTATATATATCTAATATGCCTATTTAATTTAGTGTATATATTACACCATAAAAATATAATAAAATATATTTAATTATATAAAAATAAGTTGTAAATATATAAAATAACACAATAAAATAATAAAATCAAAATTATAAAAAATTAAAATACAAAATATAGGTAAATATACCTATAAATAAAACCCTAAAATGAACTTGCAATTGACCACTTCTAAAAATAAATAAAAATATGTGTAAAATACTACAAAAAATTAGAAATAATTTTTATTTTAAAATTAAAAATAATAAAATCAAATACTATTTATTATTCTTTTTCCAAGGCACTTTGCTTTGGAATTTCCTAGTTGGTCCACATGGACCAACCAGGCGTGCCCTTTTGTTGACCGCGGTCAACTGTTCGGCCTTCCTTCTGACTTTTTTCAGACCATCACGAGGGCCCCATTTCTCTATTTTCTCCACACCTCCATCTTCACCCCTTGCCATCTAGCCTCCCACCACTATGTAGTCTCTTCATCCCTCATCTTCTCCCATCATCGAATCCTCACCAACCCCCGCTCATGTTCACGCCATCGTCCCTTGAAAACCATCAAAACCTCGCCTATAAATATATCCCCAATGCTCCTTTTTTATTTTTTATCCCTCTTCTTCAAGCTTTAGCCCCTCAGATCGTGCCTGAAGGCTCCGCCTTGGTGACAACAAATGGCATCCGCCTTCTGCAGCGAGGAGAACAAGTGGAGGAGGTGAATCCACCCACCAATGGAGCTCTTATGGTTGGTTCTACTTCGGAGGCTCTATCGAGCCAAGTTTCTTGATTTCACAGGTAATAACTCTAGCCTAGATTCCGATTTCATAATTAGTTTTAAGTTTCATTTAGTGGAATCGAAGTAGTGCCCGGATCTTCACCAACCTGGATCATGAACTCACGGTCGATTTTGTTGTGATCCAACTGTAATTGGACCATCCATTTACCCCATTTCGATCCCCTTTGCTTTCTCTACCAATTCCCCCATAAAATCACCTTGAATCATGCCCCAGTTCAAGGATTTCAAGCTCCCTCCGCTACTTCACACTGGAGCTCCTCCTTCATTCCATTGTCCCCATCATTTTGATCTATTCTTAGGTTGGGGAAGTAGCCCTTACCCAGGAATGTTTTGGTTCCCACTTGCTGGCCTGAGAAAGTGTCGAGCACCTTGAAGACCACGTGGAGTAACTCCAGGTGCTCGAACCTCGTCGGAGCATCTCGAGCCCCATCACCTTCCTTGGACCCATCCATTGCACGCGGAGGAAGCCTAGCTACCTAATGGGTTTGTTGGATGATCGATTGATCACCGAGCACCAGGGAACGAAGGACCAAAGTCATCAGCGACGGGTTCTTGGGTGTTGTTCCAACACCCTTGAGCACCGTTTGTTCAGGAAGCATCACCAGGTTTAATCCCAATTGTCGGGTCATTCAAACTATCGCCCCCTTTACAACAACAAGATCTGACATGTGGCAACAAAGGAACAGTTGGATTCCCATCGTTAGGTGGGTAAATTACATAGAACAACTCCATATTTTTGTAATTTCTCTAAAGTCCTGTAAATATTTAATGCATTTCAAAACTTGTGGATAAATTGCATGTAGCCTCCTGAACATTTTAGATATTGCAATTTAGTCCCTGATAGAGTCAGTGAATGCACATGTTTTATCTTATGAAAATTACATGTAAGCCCACATGGATTTACATGAAACTATCTGAGAGGTCGGAGTCATGAGAGGTGATCTCCTATGGCGTATCCTCGACTCAAGCTAGCGAGGGACTCGGGGAGGCTTAACTAGCTTGGCATAGAGCTGCGACAAAGGTTCCTTTGGATCTTGCCGGAGGTCCTCGCTCCGCAGGTGACCTTGTGTTACCAAGGTCGGTTGTAGCTTTCTCCTGATGGTGGATAATGGGAAGGCCGACAAGGAGGTCTTTTATGGATGGTGGAGGAGGCAGTTACACGAGTAAGGTAGAGGCGTTATGCAGAGGGAATAGAGGAGTTGGCGGAGAAGCTAGGAGTGGTTTTTGTGGGTGATGGCAAAACGAATGGGAGGGGAGAGGCGAGGGCACATGCATCACACGTGCTGAGAGAGAGAAGGGAGGACTGGGGTCACACACAAGGCACGTAACCTGGAGAGGGAGAAAGAGGAGGCGGATCACGTGTAGAGCATGTGACTTGGAGAGAAGAGAGAAGAGAAGAAATAAAAAAGAAGAGGGAGAAAAGATATAAAAATAAACAAAAATAAAATTAACAAATAAAATAAATAAAATAAATAATTAAAAATTAAAAATAAAAGTACTAAAAATAAAGATGAGGAGTAAAATAAAAATTAAATAAAAATGAAAAGATAAAAATAACTAAAATTAAAAGAAAAATCTAAAAGAAAGAGTAAATATAATCAAATCAAAAAGCGGTCAATTCGTCTCGATGAGATCTACAACTTTTTGAATGATCCAAAATCAAAAGAGGTCAAATGTACAAAATATATTTTTAGAGGTACTCTATAGATAATAAAATACCATATATTTACATATTGTGATTTTTTGTATTTTTATTCCAATTTTAATTATTGAATGAATATATATACAAAATATACATAATTAATATAATTTTTTATCGATTTTTTATAGGTCACAATACTGTGAAATAAAAACGACAAAGATAAAATATGCACAAAATATCCAATATTAAACTTTTGCATTTTTCTCTTGATTTTATAATTTTTATGATTTTAATTTTTGATGACATGTTAGTTAATTAATTAGGAAAAATAGTAGAGGAAGAATTAGGTTAAACTAAGTATTTTTTATATATAAAATGATAAGCTCAATCAAGGTCAAAAATACAATTTTCTTAATTACATTTTAATCCTAGTTTTAGCATAATTACTGAATATTAATACATTTATTTCAAGGGTTTTAATTAGTGAATTATTCAGAGGACTATGCTAAAATCATCATATAAAGTAGATGAATCATGGATTCATCACTTCACATATGTTAGAAGATAGTCAACATCCTCAATCGGAAAGGTTTTCTCAACTATCACGTGATCCAAGTTAGATTTATGTGAGCATCGTATTTTCAGAAGACACATATGAAGTATTTAGTAAAGATCTTTACATAAAAAAGGACATGATTGATAGGAGGCACTTTCTGTATTCCCTTAGTGGGAGGTTCTAATATTTGTTATTTGTACTCGACGCTTAATGCAAGATGATTTCGGTATTTATAATAAGGAATAAGAAAAAAACATTCATGACTTTTAGATAGTGGAAGATTTTTGTATAGAATCTAACTTCATAAAAGTCAAATGTCTTCGCACCAACAATTATTTTGTTTTTATAGTCATTAGAATTTAATGAGTTATGCAAGGAAGAGGGCATTATGAGACACCACTCTTACGGAATATCTCAACAAAGTGAAATTGCAAAACAAATAAACCATCTAACCTCATCGAGACCTATGTGCATGCTCTTAAAAGTTCATCTTGAGAGGACATTGTGGTTGAAGCTGTGATTACAATTTAATACTCGGTGACTCATAATCATGTATCTGGTATCAACTACAAAATTCCCATTAAAGCATAATATGTTAATTATGTTGATTATTTGTTCTACGTGACTTCGATTGTCCTTCACATTGTCATGTTGGTGGGGGGAAGTTAAGGCCAAGGGTAAAAAAATAATATATTGTGTAGAAGTACAGGAATTATAGAATTCGATCTCATTTTAAGCATATAAACAATGTTAGTAGGAATGTTACTTTCTACGAGAATTCCATGCTTCTCGAAGGTCAAATCTGTTGATGCAACAATATGTGATGATACCATAAACGAGTAGAGTTCAACTTAACATGATGTAGTGATCAAACAGATGCGAGGAGAGTTCAATTTAGCACCATGTAGCATTATGTAATTACACTACTTCTGATCATGTTGATGTTAAATATTTGAAGTTAAGTAACTAGAGGAGAAGTCGCATAGCATTTCTGTTGATCGACCTAGCATAGACATACATCGTCATCATCAAAGACATGATTTCTAGGATATAGTTGCATTTGCTTTATAGGTTGCTAAGGAGGTAGAGTATTCAAAGTCATCCACTTATAAGGAGGTCATTGTAGGAGCATAATTTGGATAGTGGATTGTTGCTATAGTTGGGGAGATGGAGTATTTGTACAAGAATCAGGCATGACAGCTTGTAAAGTTATCAAAGTAGAGGAAGCCTATTAAAATTGGTTATTCAAGAAAAAACATGAATCTCAAACAATGTAGGCATTTGATACAAGGGCATGTTGCAAAAAGATTATCAAAAGGATGGTGTGTATCACAGGATATATTCTCTCTTGTTGCAAGGCACACACCTACCAGGATGCTACTATCTCTCAGAGCACATTGAGACTTTAGGCTGCAATAGTTAGATGTGATGACATCTTTTATTCATGGTGAACCCAACAAATCAGAGGGATTTGCATTTCAAGGAAGGACAAATCATACTTCTATTAACAAGACATTCATAACTAGTGGTTCAAAAGGTTTACCAACTCCATGACCGATCATATACTCAACATGAGTCCACATAATTGTCGTGTTTACAAGAAAAAAGTGGAAGATGAGCACTTCATCTATATGTTGATTCTTGCTACAAATAACATTTTAGATATGGGGATCGTTAAGGATAGTGCACAAGGAAGACTCTGGTTGCAGGGTTAGGCAGGGTTGGGTTGGGCAGGGGTACCCCTGTGAATAGTAAACTGTGAGGAGGATTGGCTTGTTTGGTTGGAGGGGTAACTCGGGTTGGGCCAACCCAACCCTGCCCAACCCTGCAACCAAACATGCCCCTATTATCTGAAAAGAGTTACATTACACATGTTTTACGAGATCTCGAGTACTTCATCTGTTAAAAATATTTTTCTTTTCAATATCTTTTGTACCTAAACCTATCCATGCTAGGGCAGTCAAAAAACCTTGATTATATATCTTGCACGTGGAGTTATGTAAGATAAAAAAATGCATAGGGTTAACCGAGGGATGAAAATGGATCGGATACGGATCGGATATGCCTATTTCCATATCCATATTCACTTCATCTATATCGAATACGAATACGGATACGGATATGATTCGGATATGCATTATGGAAACCATATCCATAAAAATACGGATACGAATCCGAATCGGATATTTATCGAATCCGAATTCGGATCGAATAAAGAGCGGATCCGAATACGGATCGAATAAAGAGTGAAATCTCAATATGTATCCAATAAACATGAAATCCGAATACGGATTGAATAAAAACCACATACGAATATGAATTGATTTTTTTATTAAAGTTCATAACGATTTTAAAAATAGCAATGAAATATAAATAAGTTGCGTTATAACAAAAGGCAGTGTCGACATGACATGTATTCTTGACCGGAAGCAAAAAGGGGATGTGATTTCATAAATTTTGTTATCGCTCATACCCAAAGAAATAGAAATTTATTAATATCGTTATATAATAAATAATACAAATATAATAGCATAAGCTTTAGCTTATATTATATTAACTAATATATAAAATAATATTAAATATTATATTCAGATATCCGGATCTGTATCCGGATATTCAAGCTATTACCATATCTGTATCCGTATTCGGAAAATTTTTACAACCTATTTCCATATCCGATCCGTATTCGATTAATATTCAGATACGGATATCCTATCCGATATTTGTTCGAATATGGTAAGCGGATATTCGGATAATAACCGTGTAAAAATCCCTTTAATAAAACAAGAGGCACACTGAGCCAGCAGAAGAAGACTGGACAAGAAGGATAGGGGTGAAGATAGGGTGATGGTGACTCGATGTCCGCCGCGAAGAGACTCGATGGTTTATTAATATATAGACATAGTCCACACGCGGCTCCAGAACATCAAACGTCAACGCCGTTCCCAACTCACGACCCGTTCTATAATTTTTACATTTGTACTTTGACCCCTCCATCTTTCATATTTGCGTTATACCTCCTCAATTTTCGTATGTTTTGGATTGCGGCATAAATATGGAGAAAGGAAGTTGTAGGGATACACGTGTGAAAAAAATCCTTCTTTTGTCTAAAATCTTGTGCAAAATAGAGATATTTCTCCGTCAAAAACATGCTGATTTGAGCTTCTTTGTATGACTAAAATAGGGATACTTCGACGGGTAGGCAACTGCTTACCTTAACGTTTACATATGTCTAATATAAATAGTATTTTTTTATTTGAAATTCGGTGGATTTATATTAAATAGAGATTTTTACATTATGACCTTGTAAACTTTGTCAATTACGCAAAAGCCAAAGCCTCAATATTAATCGTATCTACCCATAATCCTTGCGAACTTAGTAAATCATACACCCACAATCCCCCGTGTTTAATTCTCAAGATAGTAAGTTTGTAGGGATTGTTGGGCATATATGAAGAATTCTGGAATTGGTGTGTAATTGAAAAACTTTACCGTGGTCGTGGTGTATCATTATTAAATAATATAAGTGTTTCAAATTTTACACAAATTCAAACATTGTTAACATGTTCATCATAAAGTAGTAGATTTTTACCATCAAAACAATAAAATTCACCTATAATAAGGAATACTTTAAAATTGTTGCAATATTATCTGACTTTATATTTATTACAATAATTGTTATTCGTAGCAAAATCGTATTTAATTCTTCAATTCATAATGAAAAACTTGTTTTTTTGTATTTATTACCGGTTGTTTATATAACAATGAATATTCATTACTCTATATACAAATATTTTACCAATCATTGGTGAGGCTTGAGAAAGACAATGAATAATCGCTATATATAAGGAGGGGGGTATGTAGCTCATCTGGTTATAACTTACATGTTCATCACTTCTCAACGATACAACAGTCTCGAGATTTGAGATTGCATATGTTCCAAAGTCAGAGCCATTGCATTCACTTATCTGAAGGCAGATCAATGGTTGAGGAAGTGATGAACGCATAAATTGTATGTAGTGAATATGTTGCTCATTAAGAACTTGAGCGCATATTACTATCTTTTGCAACGAATATTATTCATTATTGCATGTTTAATGTAAAAAAATATTAACGTTTCTTCAAAACATTCATTGTTTAAGCTTATGTGTTACGGTTAATGTTAGGATTATGGTCATATTATAATTGAGAATCGTAATGGGATTGGACTCCTAATCCTAATAATAGTTGAGTTGTATTTCATTTGTAGTCCTAATGGAAATAGGTCTATAGGGTTGTAATTGAGTATATATAGAGAGAGGTGGAGGCATTGCCTCTACACCACCACAAGAACAATGTAGCCCCTAGAGAGGGAGAGGGAGAGGGAGAGGGGGGGGGGGGGGGAGGAGGAGAGAATAAAGAGTTGGGAGCGCGAGATAACGAGTTGTACTCGTCTAATTTATAGTGATTTTTATTCTTCGGTGGTCGCGAGAGGTGACCGACCGTCGTTATATCTAGATGTTCTTCCTTTCATGTGCTTCTAAGTTAGTGCTTGATTGCGCATCCGCATTCATACGGTGGGTCGTATCCAACAACCTGTATCTGAGGGGAGATGATATGGTAGATCGTGTCCCAACAACTTTTATTAGAGCAGAGTTTGTATCTGTATCAGGTCATTCGTATCATAACAACCGGTATCTGAGAGGAGATGATACCCGCAGGTCATGTCCTAACAACTGGTATCAGAGCAGAGTTGGTACCGAATTATTTCCCATTAGTTAAGCAGATCGTTGGAATTTACATGCATAATGGAGGGAATAGAGACTCGAATTTAGTTCGAATTTTAAGAACAACATGCTCATATTAGTTGAACTTAACCCCAATACGCGTCAATTCAAAATAAGTTGTATAGAGGAAATAAAAATAATTGGAAGTAACTCCACTATTTCCCATGAACATTTCTTTTGTAATAATATCCAGACGTGACCTTTATTTAATATATGCATATTTTCATTATAAATGGTCGCCTTGATATAAAAAGGCTTCTCCGTGTTGTCTAGAATAATAATGTAGAGTATTATTTCTTACGAGTTCAAACACCTCAAGCAGTCTATTGAGAGCATTCAATTCGTCCGGAAATTGCAATGTCCGCACTCCCATATCAAGGTTTTCAAAAACAACCTAATATCATATGGCCCCATATCTTATATATCTTGTGGGCACCATGAAATTTGATATGCATATAGAATAAGATGCGTATACTTTCAACCTTTGAAGTTGGAATTTTGATGTGGATTTTGGAAAACAAAAAGGAATGTTGAGATATGCCTTGAAGATTCAGCCCGCATGTTTATGACGTGGATACATTTCGTAAATGGATCTTCCTTCACCCGATTAAACGGATTTTTATGATCTAATTAGGATCATATATCGTGTATGTATGTATGTACGTATGTAGATACGTATGGATAATGCATAAATTATCTAAGAGTCTCATTCCAAGAGGTACTATTTCTGTACATGTACTACATTTTTCATTATAGTAGAATCTCTCTTTACTAAGATTTTCCTCCATTATGTCTGAAGTTGTTTTCACGTAAATCATGTGTTCTCCATGAAATGCTTGTGATTTGATTGCGTGCTTGGATTGTTCTTCACGAGGAAAAATATTTGCTAGGGAAAAATAATACTAGTAGATTTCACTGGGTCGGGTTTGGAGCGGTATCGGTTTTTTAATCTCATATCCATTTATAGAACTACTACTCAAACTTTTTTTTATTTATTAAATGGGTTGTTCTAAGCAGTCACTTATACACCCACTGGGTATCCATCCACCAAATGGGTATCCAAATGTCCAGTATAAAGTTATTCCTAAGCTAACCATGTATACACTATATCCTCACAAAATCATAATAACATCGCGGAAACTTCAAACACATTCGACATATCTAGAGATATGTATTATTTGGAGATAACGAAGATGCAAAATACGTTGACATTGAGCTCGTTGTAAATACATAATATGTGAAGTCAGCGTGAGGGCGTCGCATATATATGCAACACATGTACAAAGAATATCATGGACTTATATTAATGAATTTGATGATTTGTCTCTATTGGATTAAAAATATCCGTAAGTCACAGATACAAAAAGACAGTTGATTATGAATCAATTGATGGATGGGGTAAATTTATAACGATACGTTTATGTAAGTAGCTTAGAAAAAATTAAACACACATATATACACATGTATATGCACATGCATTTGTGTATGTATATGTGTTTGTCTGTGTGTATATAGGGGCTTGGGGCATGCTTGTGTTCCGGTACCCGTAAGGAATCCTGAACCCGTATCCATACCTATATGAGTAGTAAGTTTTACATTCAAATCTATCCCAAAATAAATATAATGAGTTTCGGAAAATAAATTCAGATCACTAACGAATAATTAACATCCTAAAAATTGGAAAAGCGACCAGCTCCGCAGCAGCTACTTGATCTGCTTCATGGAACCAAATGAGTATAACATCCTTAAAAAAAGGTCATGTATATTTGCTGTGATTACGAAATCAGCACTTACTGGCTACTTAGGACTAAAATACAGCAATTATTTTTTAAAAAAAAAACAAGAGAGTGAAAGTCTAATCTCTGCAAAATAATTTGAGTCAACTTTTTTTTAACATGAGGAATTAGAATCTTGTAACATGGAGGGCTCGTGGGTCGATGTGATGTGGCATGTAGTTGCTCTTTCTTTATAGTCGTGGTGGTTAGTTTTAGCAATAAACACAAAAGGCAGTCGGTTGAACTTTAATCTATTTCTCATTTATGTGGCTGAACCATATTTTAATTACTTTTTGGTTGGAAATTACTGTCTGTGGTCACATCGATTTTTAATGGATACCGGTACAAATATCAATTTGGATGTCTCTTTTTTGACATGTCTTAATCATGATGCGGTTGTTTGATCTGATTCATTGTAGAGTATGGTTTTGTGACATTTCATATATTAGTGACTAGCAAAATTCTATCATATCAAATCATAATGTTTTCAATATCCGATCAACGAGCTTGAGGGGAGAGCTTGAAGGTAATGTCCTAGAAGCAACCTTTAAATTTAATGTGGCATATCTATCTGAGTTGTGGATATGTGTATTTATAGGACATTTTTGTACTAGGGGTGCAATTTAAAGGTTGAGTTGCTTAGTTCTCCCTCGAATGGATCTAATATAATTATAGTTAGAGTTACACGATTCTCCTCAAGGGAAGAAAATGAGGGAGAATGTCTCCCTTACATAAAGGAATTAGGGATTCGAAAGGCTATACACACTAAAAAGATGCAAGTACGATGAGCACATATTGCCTCGCCAAGTAATCGCAATGTGCTAGCCCAAATGGTGGGCAAGCAAGTGTACTTGCCCTACCTAAGCATGTTGCTGGCCTAGATGCAAGCTAGACCTGGCCAAAGTCCGGGCCGGACCGGGCCATGGGTTGGGCCGACCGAGGCGAGGTTTTAAAATCCCTTGTCCAAGGTCCGGCCTGGCCCAGTCCACGGGCCATACTTTAAGGCCCAAGCCCGGCCTAGGTCTGAGCCGGGCCGAGCCGGGCCAGCCCATGGGCCGATTGTGAAGTACTTTTTTATTAATTTTTTAATCAAATTTATGAAGATAATTAAGTTTCTTTAGCATCATCTATTTTTTCTAAATCTAAGTAACTATAATATGTGTTACTTTGCATGTAAACTATAAAATAAGATGTAATATTGATAATGTAAAATGAAAACTTGAAGTATAATATATTTAATGTATTTAAAATATAGATTTTAAACATAAATTTTATATATGCAGGCCGGGTCGGGTTTTATGGCACATGCCCAAGGCTCGCCCAATTGACGGGCGGGCCAAAGAGCGGGTCGGGCCGGGCCGACCCATTCCCGAAATCTCTTGTCGAAACCCGGCCCATAAATGGGCTGGACGGGCAGGCCCCCGGTCCATTGGCCAGGTCTAATGCAAGCCAATATGTGCGAGCACACATGCACTTCCAGTAGTCGCTTGCACCCCCCTTGCCTAACTGATTCATACTTGATACACTTTGGGAGAACACATATGCTTGCACTAGGAGAGCACATGTGCTTGCCATGTACAGAACATGGGGGGGAAATTTACAGGTTCGTCAGGGTTTGAAGCATTGTCGAACCTCCAAGACCTGCACTAAAACCACTGCATGTGTTTAAAATGATCGTCGAAGATCATACATGAGATAGCAATTGGATATCAAGTGATTGATATGCCATGTAATTATTATATCTTCTGCATAAAAGTAAATAAATAAACAACAACCTAAATAATATTTTTTCTTGACATGAAACAGATAAAATTGTATTAGAAAACTAAAATATATTGTATGTAGATAATACATTAAACACCCCCAAAGTTCAAATGTAAAGAAATTCTTTATTCTACTATTAAGAAAAATGTAATATGCATTTCTTATTTTCTAAAAAGATCTTTGAGATCAAACTCTACTTAGATTGTTTTTCCCTGCATTATTTTAAACATTACATACATTCGAGATTCGTCTTCGGGATCAATCTCTTCCTTCTCTTTCTCTTCTTCTTCATTCCCCTCTTGCTGCACAGGCAACCTTTCTAACCTATTGGGAAATTATATATATATAAGATAGTAGAGAGAAAATAAGATTACTTATAATATACTTAGATTACACTTCAAATAATTCTTACATGTATGCAGTAAAATCTTCCTGCACCTTGGTCACCCGGTCCACCATGATCGCCATTTGAGACTCCATGTATGGTGATGATTGTTGTGACGACTGAGACTGTGAATATGACGATTGTTCATAAGTAGAGCAAAAGTTTTGATGTTCCTCCACATAATATGGAGGAAGACCACTATGTGTCTGCTTCCTATTGGTAAAAACAATATTTTCTAACCATGAATACAATAGTGTACAATCATTTAATCGCATAAATTTCATTTCATTATACATGTTTCCATTTAGCTTTATCGAATGCAGGTCGTTCGTCATCAACAATGCTTGACCACTTCTCGGCATTGAGGTTCATATATCGATCTAAAATAAAAATCGGAAAAAAGCAAATATCTAATACGATATATACCATTAGTCACTTAAAACAAACAAAAAATACCGACCATCCCTTTTCTCGCCTCATGTGTAGACCATTGGAAATCACCATCTTTCCCTCACATATGTGTCCTAGCCCACCATTCATGAATAGATAGTTCCCTTTCTAACTTAGCATCTGATGAGCGTGAAATCACCTCTTCAATAATCAATAATTGTAGTATAGGAGATAAAATTTAGTCGATGAAAAACCACACTTTCGACTATGTCGAAGTTATTTTACTTGGAAAGTATATCATGGTCAAACACAGAGACACGATCCTCTTAGTCTATTTATCAAAAAGTATTGTTTAATTAATGAGCGATTAGATTCTAAACCTAGGTCTTTATATGCACATGCAGATGTGATATGCAAAATGGTATGCAGATAAAATTATGCAAGGACAAGTTCATGTGATGCATGTAGTTTTTATTTGGTTTTAAATGCAAATGGATAAGATGCATAGTAAATGATATGCAACATATGAAGATGAAAACAATAATGTGCAAATATGTCCTACAGATGTCAAATTATTTAGAAACAAATCATGGGTTAGATTCAAAGTCAAAATGAGCAACAAGAATCGATAATGACACTTAAATCGTGAGAAGAAGACACTATATGTATCATAAAAAATAGCCCATTTAATTTAGTGTCAAATCATTGAATACCGTATGTCTTTATGTAACGAACAAAACAAGCTTCAAAATGAGACTGAAATCATTCAATTTGGATTTAAAATGCTCAAGATATGCTAAAAACAATGTAAGAAGCATAAATGTAGTAAAATACATGAAAAATGAAGATATATATTACAAATGGGTCTGTGAAGGGATCTATTTATTATTTCAGACAGCTGGAGGGGCTCAAATGTAATTTTTCCTTGTAACGCATGGGCATATCTACAATTTCACATAACCAGCAGGTCTCCTATGTAAAATACCCCAGACGCACATGAGGCATGTGTCTGGGGACCTGGATGCAATTTTGGAGAACCGATGGGTCTCTTCTGCAAATTACCCAGCATCTCACATGCGGGGCACGCGAGGCTAGGCTCGATGGAGCTAGCAGCTTCGGTGGATGACGTGGTAAGTTCGGTTTGTGCCTTAGGTAATGCCTCAGTGACCCGAGCCTAGAGCTTTGGTGCGGGCGACGTGGCTCTCCTTGAGCCGTTGGATGGGCACTGGAAAAGCACCATTTAATGGTACCTGTAGCATCTGGAAGATCCCACTCCATTGTAAAAGAGGTGGTACTATTGGATCTCCAGCGATGGTACTCCTCCTCCTTCAGCCTATATCTGGTGAACGGAGGCACGCATCACCCTCATGGAGGTCCAACGAAGGCAATGGTCAGCAAAGGAGTCAACTGGGATGTTCGGATCGGTGAGGCTGTGCAGCTTCATCGGAACTCCTTCCTGAGAAAAAAGAGATGTGGATGCTTTCAGCCATTGAAGAATGAGCATACCTGTAGATGTTAGAAGTTTAACCGAAGCAAGTGGTGCGTGAGGGTTGTGAGATGAAGGCATGTGCGTGGCGAAGAAGGTGAAGGTCGGGCGAGTCCTCTGCCATGAAGGTGGAGAAGATTGAGAACAACTTATGTTATATTATGACAATCGTAATCAGGTATGGAAGCTTCATTTGAGTCTTCATCTACACTATTGTCCTTTTATTAATTTCAAGAGTTTATCCGTATAACTATTAAATATTTAACATTTTTTCTTTTTCATGATACTTAAGGAAAATAACGTACTTGATCTACTTATGTAGCAAGAACAAATGATTCAAATCTCTATACATATTTCTACACCATCACATCAACTGCATTGTTTCTTTTATCAATAAACCTCTTTTGTGTCATACCAATCGAATAGAAATAAGAATAATCATTTTTAGTAGTGAAATATTGTACTCTCATTCTAAAATTTCTTTTAAGATTCCATAGTAGTCGATATTATCCTCTCCATAACAAGATTTACGAATTATCACCCTGTAATTCTGAGTACCTAAATTTCTACTTGTATTTATTGCATGGAAACGATAACCATTAATACAACAACCACTATATGATTGGACCTGATATATCGAACCTTTTGAAAAATATTTTAACAACATCGATCTTTCTTCATTATCATTTAGTACTTTCATTTGGTTCTTAAACCATTCCAGAATTTTAAGTCGGTAAGTACTAACAATCTGATCTTCTTTCCAAGATGGATTCGCATCATTGATTTTATTTCTAAATTCCCTATTTTAAATGAAATGAATATTATTTATAAGTTATAAAAATTAAATATTAATAAAAAAATATAATATAGATATTAACATATAAGTTATTCGAATAAAAAGCGTACCCCCATACAACAACTCATAGAAAATACTTTTCTTTATTCAATTATGAGTTTCACTGAAACCTGGTAATGGTTGAGTGTGTTCTCACTACCAAGTATAGAATTATCAAATTCTTTGACCTATTATAACAACATGTCACCACTCTTCATCGGATGATCAGATAATTCAATAGTATTACTTTTGAATGCTTGTTTCAGTCTCATGTATGGATGATCTTTAAGAAGAAAACGCCTATAAAATTAAAAGAAATAAGGTTTTTGTCATGTTAAAGTTGGAATAATTTTATACTCTCCATACAATACGGGCATCCCTTTCATCCATGAATACTCCATCTAGACAACATTCCATATGCTAATAAGTCATTTATCATCTAAAGTAACACCACTTCCATGTTAAGTGTTTGATATTTATTGGAGTTGTATGTATGATAAGGAGGGATTTCGCGAGGGTTTGCTAATCAAATTGAATTCGCGTCGTTGAGGCGAGCACTCAACAAAACCCTACTTTAATCAGTAATTAACCTACGATGATTAATGAAACAGTTAATTGCAAGAATGTGGAATTAAAATTTATTTATTCTATCATAAAGTGAATTGAAGGAAAGCATGTAGAGGTCGAACCACATAGAGCAAAATGGGTAGCCTAAGATTATTTATATACAACCAAGTCATTCATTTACATAGGTCTTTTTGTGGGTTTTGGATGTTTTTTTTCTATTTTTGATTTTGTAATTTTGTATTTTTCTTTTTATATTTTCAATTTTTTATACTTATTTTTTATTTAAATATTATATAAATATAAATACATGTATACGTATGTATGTATATGTATAAATATAATATAAGGTATGTACAGGTACTATATACAAATAAATATGTAAAAATACTCAAAATGTAGAAAAAAAGATATTTTTGTGATCTTCTTATTTTTCTAATTTTTTTGTTATTTTTCTAGATTTTTTTGATAATTTTTATGTATCTTTAAAGTAAAAAATATCCCAAATAAGGGATTAATATATATTCCAAAAATTATTAGGGAATTAAGAATAATAAATAGGTCCCAAAATTACCCAAATTAATTTTAATTATATAAGAATATATAGATAATTATAAAATAGAAAAAACATATTTTTGGTATTTTTGTAGAATTTTTAGATTTCTTGTTGGATTTTAAAGCTTTATGATTTTTATAATTTTCTTTTTCTTATTTTTAGGAGTTTTTGTTTTCTAGACTCGATAAATATCAAAATATGATATATATGTTTTTTTTGTAGTTTTTAAAAATGTATTTATATTTTTGGAATTTTTATATATAATCAGGGAATATATGTGTTCTTTTTCATTTTCAATAAATAGGTAAAATGTAAAATTGCCAATTAAAAATAACTGCGTGAAAATACATGACATGAAGCATTTATCTCTTTTTTTCGTATTTTTGGGAGATTATAGATATTTTAAATAATTAGATGAATACAAGAAAAATACATGTCTTAGCAGGGGTATATTTGTGAATAAAATAAAGTGCAGGGGCTTACATGCAAAAACACCAAAAACATACATCTTTTATTTAGTTTTTAATGATTAAATTACAATTATAGAAACCCGTCGGGGCATACGTGCAATTTTTGCAGCCCTCACGTGGGCCTGCACGTGAGGCAGGGAGGGACCAGAATGTAAATACATCAAAGCACAGAGGGTCCATATGCAAATATCCCATATTGTTTTGAACACTAAGAATAATTTACAATATTAAATAATAAATGCACAAGAAAGGGAGATTGTGATCTGCAATTTACCCCATAAGTTGCGTAATCGGACAACTCTCCTCGTTCCACTTAAATACGTGGCGTGACTTGGATGTCTGATACCCCTTTGCAGATCTACGGTGAGGATGGAAGCTTCAACTTCATCGAACGGATGGATGCGTGGTGTGATGGAACGACCATGTTTAGTTTTGGAGGGGACACGCCATCCATCGGATGCTGCTGCTGGCGAAGAATGGGGAAGAACTTGTCTTCCCTGAACGTCGGTCGCTGATTCCTCCCTCCTCCGGTGGTTGTTGATGATGCTTCTTGGTTCCACATCTCCAGGGAGGAGTTCCGCGGCTGATGGCGGTCGCAAGGAGGTCAGGGAGCCCATGGATAGGCCTGGTGAGCTCAAGAAAAAGGGGGCCTCCAGGAACCTGCAGGTGCCGTGATTCGAGCCCAGAAGGGCTTCGTGGTGCACAAGACCTGCATAAAAAAGAAAGATGGCACAAGGAGGTGCTTCTCGGCCAGGAAACTGAAGCTGATTCGCAAGAAAGTGAGATGGTAGGAGATGCTCAGGCGAAAGGCGATGGGTGAGCATCGATTCGCAAAACGGTGTAGGTTCTGGTTGATCTGAGATGGCTGGCATACGAGGAATGCAGAGAGGAATGAAAGCGAGTTGAAAGGAGGGTCAGAGCAGCTACGATGGCGCATGGAGGAGCTTGCCGGAGCTCGACTTCGGGGAAGTGAAAAGGGACGATTAACCCTAATTCTAACACCTATACGCTAATCTAACTATAGAATTAAAATGCAGGATGAAAAGGCTACCTAAAAGGAATAACAAGCGCAACTCGTACCTGGTTTTCACACCAAGAGGCAGAGGTCGCTGACGACAGCGGCCGTGGGTGCAACCCCACATTCTTCAACCCACTGAGACCTCCAGGAGCTTCTCCTTGTCACGAAGAGGCTTTCTAGGCCGAAGGCTAGCATGGAAGAGGATTAAAAGTTGACCAAATTTGAAGAAGGAAGTGGAGGTATTTATTTATAGACATTGTGACGCACCCTTATCGACTGTGGTAAATCAAAGAATCGATCATGTTTTACGTAATCCAAGGTTGTGGCGTGGATCTCTGATGATCCACGATCATTTTATCTTCATAATGCAAGGTCGATAGATGGACGAGATGCTCAGGAAAAAAGGCAGAAAATTGGGGAAGAGACAGGCCACGTCTTGTCAGACGTCTGGAGGGAGAGTTGACCAGGGGTCAACTCACGACGCACCCTGATTGGGCCAAATCAGCCACTACAAGACAAAATAGCGGATTTATTAAAGAATAATTATTCTAAGATAGTAATTAATTTTATTAATTTTTATATATAAAATAAAAATATTTATTATTTTATTAGTATTTTATTATGATTTTATTTATTTTTTGATGTATTGTATTACAAGTTTATTTTTAATGTCATATTTATAGGTATAATTATGTATATTTTGTACATTTTTAATTTTATTTTGTATATTTTTATTATTTTATTCTATTATTTTATATATTTATAACTTATTTTTGTGAGTATAAAGATACTTTTAATTTATTTTTATGATATTATTTGTACACTTAAATAAATAGATGAATTTATTATGTACGTATATTTATAGGTATTTTGCATATGTTTCATATACATACTTTTATTTTATTATGTTTTATGAGTTTTCTTTTGTTTTCATATTTTTAATAGAATTTATATAATATTTAAAATATTATAAAAATATGAAAGAATAAAAGAATGATTGAATATGTTTTCCTTTTATTTATATACATATAGAAACGTAGGTATTTTGTCTGTGCTTTTACATAAACTTATTTTATTTTCCCTTTTTTTTGTTTTACTCTAGTTTTAATATGCACATGTGTTATGAATAATTTTTACAAAATTTTAAAAATATGAATTTGTAAAAATAATAAATAATGAATAAAATGAATATTATAATTAGTGGAATGTAAAATGAGGACCCAAAACCTAGCTTTTGCACAGTAACTCCAAAAATATAAAACTACCACCATTACATAGCTTGTGAAAAGTTATATACAATTAGAGGTGATTTTGATATGTTTTGAGTTTTTATTTAAAAGATATGGGTGTGTGAAGTTTGGTTTCTTGCTTTTTATTCTATGTATAGAATGCACATTGTATATTATTTTTGTACAAAGTTAATTTTGTATTTTTATTTACATTATTACCTATAACTTCCATGTACAAAATTTCTTTATTTGATGAATAAATAATGAATAATAAAATAGGTATAAAAAATTCTTAAACAAATAATGAGTAAATGAGGTATTTATTGTCCTTTTGGCCCTTATCTCCCCCTACTTTATTCCTTGTCGACCAACTCAATTCTTGACCTGGTCTCGGGGTTTAAAGTCATAAAATATTTTCAATATTTTAGTCTTTTTTCTTTTCTTCTCTTTATTCTATAATTTTGGCATTAAAAACCTTATTTTATGTACAATAAATACAATAAATAATGAATGCTAATATGTACAAATTAATGCTATTTACATGCATTAGCTAGAGTTTTTAATGCCAAAATGATAGAATAAAGGTGATGAAATGGAGATTCATCACCCCCCTATACTTGCCTTTGCTAGTCCCTAGCAAACACTTATGAAATAAGTTCTAAAAGAAAAAGAAGAAAATAAAAAGATGGAATGAATAAAATTGCTTCCAATTAATAACTAGTCTTTACAAAATCAAAGTTTGGAGCTCAGGTTAGACCTTGGTGTAAGAATGTTTGTGGAATCTGGTCGGGAACAAAATTTAAAGCACAATAGCCCTTCGAGACTCACAGAACCCGGTTCAAACCCCCTCACAACCAGGTCAGAACTAGACTACATCATACGCAAACCCTTATGGCTATGAAGTTGACTTGTACAGTGTACGTGATAGTGGCTCTCCCCAACTGAAATGACAAAGAGAGTGACTTCTCCAGAATGATAACCCAATGATTCCCAATCCAGCATTCTATCCTCGAGGAGCGGGTATTCCATTCGAAGATCGAGTGGCATCCAACTCAAGAGGAGGAGGTGAAGAAAAGAATGGATGATAGCCAATGTAGCCACCTATCCCGGGATGCATGACTAGTGTAGTCAAGTCATCCAGTTGCGGGCTCACATGGTATAACTTTGATGCTCAAGCTTTCTTATTTTCTAGACAACATACATAGATACTCCGGCAGGCACTTTATTTATTATTTTTTTACTTACAAGCCTGTCCACTTTTTTGTAGTTTTTTTGAAATATTATTTACAGTAGTATTTACATAAGGACTTTTTTGTCTTGAGCCAGAAGACTACCCCTCTTTTGAAGCTTTATCGCAACCCAAACTCTCATGTCTTTTGACTTCATTGTAACTAGACCAGGTTGGGTTGCACTTCCCTCCCTAGACGAGGACGAATGTTTCCACCCGTGTGTGTCTCAGACCAGCCAATCCAACCCCCTCACCACTCCAATTGAGTTGAGCCAAGTGAAAGGTGCAAGTGTCCAAGTAAGGTCACAACCGATAAGTATCATGTGTGCGTCTCGAAAAGTTCTAGTTAGTCAGTTGCGGTTACTTGAACCTAGCCATGAATCTCAAAGAATTAAGTCTGAATAGACCCGAAGTACCTTAAACTTAGTTCCCACAAGGTTCCAGTGCAGTTAGGTGCAGTAAGGTTCAACCAAGCTCCAATCTTCGGTTTTGTTTGGACTTGTTCAATCATCAAGATCAATTGGAAGGATTATGCATGTTATGCAAATGTTATGTATAATGCAGAAAGAATGATGTAATTTTTAAATAATTTTGAGATGAAAAAGAATTTTTACACAAAGTATTTTACAAATAACAAGAATTTTTGTAGGAAGAATTTTTGGCAAAGAAAAAGGATTTCTATAAAAGAGTTTTTGGAAAGAAATCGGCTCTTAGCACTCGAAGTATAAAATATATATAGTTGTTTACAAGGGCACACTTATTTTTATTTATTGAGGATTTCCAAGAATTTACAGGCCTTAACAAGTTATTTTATAATTATATACACACACACACAATTGGTAAAGAATTTTATGCATCGTATGTACATTTTATTGATGCATTGATCCCTCAAATTTATTTGAAAACACTTTTGAAAACTATAGTACACAATAATTTTTGAAAATGTTTACAAACATTTGAAAGCCATTTTGCATAGATTTTTGAAACAATATATACATTTTCCAAAATGTTTGTACAAATTCAAAATCATTTGCAAATAGATTTTCAAATCCTTTATTTCACACAAAGAAAAGAATTTTGTAATCAAAAAGTTTCTACAAAGGTTGAAAACATTTTACCAAACATTTTCCAAATAGGTCAAACCATTTTTCAAATCATTGGTTAAAATATTTTTAACCTGATTTATTAATCAATACATACAAAGAGAATTTGAGGAATAAAATATGTCATATGTTAATACAAGTGTGGATATTTTTGGCATTTTGAGTTTTGCAAATATTTTTGTTGTTTTTGATAGCAGTATCTTATTTTTACAAGAGTTTTGGTTCTTATTGGATTAATGTGTAAAGAATTTTTGAGTATGGTATGTATACTCCTCAAACTTATTTTAAAATCATTTTCAACAAATTTTAAAAACTATAGTCCAACATAATTTTCACAAACAATTTTTACAAACCTTTACACGTCTATGAAAATTGTTTTGCAAAGGTTTTCCAAACAATATATATACATATATAGATTTATTTCAAGTATTTCTGCAACAACTTTTCAAACCATTTGCAAATAGTTTTTCCAAACATTTTTATTTCACACAAAGAATACAATTTTTTGCAAATGAAAAGACTTTTACACAGGTTGAATACTCTGTACAAAACATGTTTCAAACAATTTTCAAAAGATTTTTCACAAGGATTTTCAAACTATTTTTCAAACATTTTGCAAAAGTATTTTTGCCTGATTTATTAATCAGTATGTACAAAAAAAGAGTTTGAGGATCTATACACATCTTTTTATTAGAAAAATGTAATGAATTTAACATTATTTTTAGCCATAAGTGTTATTTAAAATACAAAGGTATGAGGTATGTGATAACTAAGGGAAATCAGAGGGTCGTACAATTTCACAAGGCGAAACCGCAGTCGGTGTATTGACAGCTCAAAAATCCCTAATTAATCAACAATGAACCCACAATCAAATCAATCAAACAAAGAGAAGCAAATGTGGAGTCAAATTTATTTTAACTCTACAAGAAATGTATATAGTGTAAGTATGTAGAGTGTCGAACTCAGGGAGCACACAGGATAGATCGGGCAAAGTGCAAAATGTGAGTGTGATCAATGTCTACAAGTATGCAATCTTTTTGTGGGTTTTTAATTTTTAATTATTTTTTTATTTAATTTTTAATTTTGTATTTTTGTATTTTGATTTTTATTTTCTAATTTTATATTTTCTTTTTATATTTTATATTTTTATATTTTCTTTTTCAATAATAGAATATATATAATATAAGAAAAGAGGAAATATGGGATTTATAAAAATAGGGAAAAATACTCAAAAATCAGAAAATAAATCGTTTTTGGTATTTTTATGATTTTATAATGTTTATGTGATTTTTGGGGATTTTTTAGAATATTTTTGGTATTTTTAAAAGGTAAAATACAAGAAAACAGTGAACAAAGGTGCTGGCCGAAATTAAAATAAGGATGAAAAATACTAAACAGTACCCAAAATTCCTCAAATTAATTTAAAATAAAGGTAATAAAATAAGGAAAATTTTGAAATAGAGTTTATATTTTTAGGATTTTTTATATTTTTATAAAGTTTTTAGGTTTTTTTTAATTTTTATGAGTTTTACTTTGAAACTTTTAATGATTTTTGGATAGAAGTTAAAAGACACTAAAATAGACCTAAGGTAATGTTTTTGGAATTTTTCAAAGAGATTTGATATCTTTTGGTATTTTCTAATGCAAATAGTAGCTAAAATGCATGTTTTTTTATTTTTAATAAATATTAAAATGCAATAAAAATAGAATGCAAAAATATAGCGTGAATAAGAAAGCAACCAGGAGCCTATGGTATTTTTGGGAATTTTTCGAGTTAAAATGATGCACTAAATAAATACAAACATCCAACAAAAATCACACAGATGGTAGGGGCATAAATGCAAATATCAGGAAGTATAGGGGCCCAAGTGCAATTTTCAGAAAAGTTTACAACTAATAAATGAAGTTTCTGGATTAATTACAAATACTCAAACCCGGGAGTGGTTCGCCGCAAAATCACCACGCCTACGTGTATGAACACGTGACCTGGCAGGGGTATGGATGCAATATTACAAAACCCCAAGGGTATACATGTAATTTGTCCAAAAATATTACACGTAATAGAAAAGTTATTGGACTAAATCTAAATATCTGAACCCGCAGGGGGTCCAGTGCAAAATCACCACCACCCCACGTGCACAGATCACGTGAGGTGACGTGGACTGGACTGAAATGTAATTATCAAAAGTTCAGGGGCCTAGATGCAATTATTACAAAAATATTTGAATTGCAGATAAAAGTTTAAGGACTAAATAATATTTACAAATGGCGGGGGGAAATGTGCAAAATACCCACGCCTAAAGGGCTCGTGCGCGATCCGACGGCTGATGTGTGTCCACTTGCCACGTGTCGATGATCTGACGGACGATGACGCTTCGCGTTGGACGGCGAAGATTAGATCTTCAGCTGAAGATCTGACGGCTGGGGGCTTGGCGCGATCCAACGGCTACTGGGCGTTCTAGAGCTCCGCCTTGATCCAACGACTCCGAAGATCGGAGCAAGGCGACTTCCCCCGAGCTCTAGCTCCTTCTCCGGCGAACTTCTGGGCTTCAAAAAGGATGCTGGAAACTCCTGATGGTCGGGCCTTTCTCCTGGGAGCTTCAAAAGACCTCGCGCGACGGCCGAGGCTCGTGAGGGAGGGCGGCGGAGCTGGAGAGCTCAACGGAGCTCTGGCGAGGCGCAAAAGTGCTCCCAGGCTCGAGTCAACGAGCTTTGACCTTCAAGAAAACGTGAGAGGGTCCAGGGCAAATTGCCTGGACCCCCCGGAGTGGATGTGGTGGCGCGAAACGATAGGGAGAGAACTCGGCCGGAGGTGCACTCCGGCGAGGTGGTCGACTGGATGATTGGATCGATGGAACTTGAGATTTCTTTGGGGCTTTTAATCCTAAGACTAAGGCAAAGAAAATGCAAAAGAAATAAAGGAAAAAGGGGGATGCCTCAACGGTGGAGACCGGAGGGAAGAAGTACCTCAACCGTCGGCGAAGGGGGAGGTCGTGGAGCCGCCTCAGGTGTTGCTCGACCAGCCTGACGTGCTCGAGAGGAAGCTGTCACCTTCCTCGAGCGGTTGGGCGCAAGAACGGGAGATAACCTATGGAATGAGGGGTTCAAATTTGAAAGAGAAGAAGAGGCTCCCTTTTATGGGGTTTGACCAGTGGCGAAGAAGAACGAGGCACAACGGCTGGCACAGCGATCCAGAGCCCAAGGATTCACCTGGGCATGAATCACCAATGGCCAAGGAAGAAAAGTCAAGAAGAATGTTACGTGAAATGGTGCAAGGGTTGTCCTCGAAAAAATCGTGAAGAAGGGGTCAAACCAATGTCTGACACGCTACAGGGGTGAAGGGCAGACAGTTGACCAGGGTCAACGAAGACTGCCCCCTGGTTGGTCCACGTGGACCAACCAGGAAAAACCCCTGAAAAATACTTTGTAAATTCAAATTAAAATAGTAAATGACTTTATTATTTTTAGATTATTAAATAAAAAATATTTTTTATTTTATAAGGTATTTTATTGTGATTTGTAATTATTTTTATGAGGTATAATTTTGCAAGTTGTCTTTTTAGACCTATGTAGGTACATATACCTATATATTTTATTATTTTATTTTTATTTTGTATTTTTAATTTATTTAATTATGTTTATTATTTTATAAATTTTTAAAGTATTTTTATACACTTAGAAATATTTTTGTTTTATTTTTCTGAAGTGTTTTGTGTATTTAATAAAATAGAAGTATTAATTGCATAGGTATGTGTATATGTATTAAACCTAGGTATTATAAATATACAAGTATTTTATTTTTGTATTTTCTTTAGGTTTTTATTCTGATTTTAATGTGCAAATATATTATAAGTAATATTTACAAAATTATAAAAATATAAAATTATAAAAATAATGAATAATTAATAAAATGAATATTTTAATCACTATAATTATATAATAGGGGTCCAAAAGTCAACTTTCAAACCGTAGCTCCGCCAAATGCGAAACCACCGCCACTAATTAGCTTATTTTAATTTATCAATTAAAGGTGAGTTTGATGCATTTGGAGTTTTTATTTGGGAGATACAGGTCTGGGAAGTTGGAATTTTGGATTTTTATTCAGACCATAACTTTTTATCTGTATATAATTTTTAGGTGAACTCAATTTTATATTTTTGTTTATTTAATTATCTACACTTTCATGTACAAAATTTCTTTATAAAAAGTGGAACTAAAAATAGGTCCCAAAATGAATAAAGAATGAATGAAATTTTATTGTATTGTGGCCCTTATCTCCCCCTACTTTATTCCTTGTCGATCTAGTCATCGAGATGCCCAGGTCTCGGGGTTTCGGGTCATAAAATATTTACAATATTTTATTCTTTTTCTTTTCTTTTATTTATTCTATAATTTTGGCTTTAAATACAGTATTTCATACACTAATTATATGCACATGCATGAATGCTAAGATACTCTAATTAAGGGTATTTACACATATTTGCTAGGGTTTTTAAGGCCAAAATGATAGAATAAAGATGATGAAATGTGGATTCCTTAGTATGGCTTAGAGTATATACACATTATATACAACCCCCCTATACTTAGCTCGAGCTATGTCCTCATAGATCAAAGAGAAAAAGAGTAGGCATAACTCAGACTGAGTATATGAGAAGCCTAAAGAACAAATGAATAAGGAAATGAATAAATGAATAGGAAGTTTACCGTCCCCTCTATACTTACGATTAAATAATCCTAAGTATAGTAGGTTGTACATAATGCAGGGATGGTCAAGGATGAGAATGAACAGAGCGTACTCAGATTGTCTCCCCCCATACCTACGGTAAGAGAACCCTAAGTGTAGGAGAGAAGAGAAGACAATGGAGAGGATCAAAGAATGAAGGTAATTGGGGTGCATGCCCCCCCATACTTAAGACAAAGTACGTCTTAAGTATATAAGACCGACCAAAAGGGGAAATATGCCTGGAATTTTTTTAATATATATATATATACAAGATGAAGGTGGGAATGGAAAGGAGGAAAAGAAGAAAAGAAGAAAAGAAGAAAGGACGAGGTCAAAGGAAAAGTTTTTGAGGTGCATTATCTAAATCTTTTGATGCTGCTAGCACGGTGGATGTATCTTCAGAGTGCAGTACTTGGATTGGATCAACAACGACCAAGAAGGTAGGGGTGCACATGGATCGGATTGGATCGGATTTTGGCTTAATCCGTGTCCAATCCACACAACGGATTTTTGATTTTTCCAGTCCAATCCAATCCATTAAACATGCAAATCCAATCCAATCCACCGGATTACGGATTGGATCGGATTGGTTCGGATTTTTAATGCTCACCTAATCTATGATTAAGTTTGTAGCATAGTCGAACTCGACGTTCGAATCATGGTTCTAAATTTGAGATTATGTATAAAATGCAAAGAAAAGAATAGTTAATTTTTGGAAAGCAATTTGACTTAGTTTTTTTGAAAAGCAAAAACATATATGCTTGTTATGAATTTATTACAACCGATCATTGTATAACTAAATAAAAATATCATACTTGTGATCCATAGAAATTATAAAAAAATCATATTGACTTTGAATAAAATTGCAAGTTTGTATATATCAAATAAGAACTACAACTAGATAACTACGCATGCACAAGGAAGACCTGGTTGCGCATGCGCACAACTAGGACAAGGATAACATCCGGTGGAGATATGTGTGCACCTGAGGGTGGAGATGTGTGTGGCACAGGTGAGTGTTTTGTTCGTAATGGGTCCCGAGTGGGTTTAGATTTATGTATTATTATTTTTAGAAGTTTGTTTCGTTTGAAAAATTGGAAGGTCCTAAAGGACATTATGGGTAGGTATTACTTTTTTCTAAACCAACCAGTAGGGTGAGATAAGGGGTTTTCCAGTAAGTTGTGTGTAGTAAAACTTGAATTGGAATAGGTTTAAGTTATAAAGAGACTAGCTTGGATATTTACGCATAGCTTTCAAATAAAATGTAATATATAATATGCTTTATTGAGAATAAATAAAGGAGTATATATTATTATTTATTAACGGATTAACGGATTGGATCGGATTGGATTTTGATAATAATACGATCCAATCCATAAATGAACGGATTTGTAAAATTCCAATCCGATTTGATCCATTAAACTTATAAATCCAAACCGATCCAATCCAATGACAACGTATTGGATCGGATTACGGATTTTGTCTGATTCATGTGCACCCCTACAAGAAGGTATCAGGCTTGAGGTAAGGTTTCAGTAGTTGATTGTTGACAACAAATGGATGTGCATCAGGAGATAATTCTGCTATTGCAATGCTACCACTGTCACACACTTCTCGTACTAGAAACGACCCTGTCCATTTACTCTTCAATTTTCATGGGAAGATCCTTAACTTTGCATCAAATAGCCACACTTTCTGTCCAACTTCGAAGGTCTTTCGTCTGATGTGTCGGTCATGCTAGTGTTCACCTTCTCTTTTACATTAATGTGTTATCGTACGCATAGTCTTGGAATTCCAGGAGTCTGTTCATATCATCTTTTCATTTCTGACCACTTTTCTGTGAGCCTAAATTGCACATATTAATTGCCCATAATGATTTGTGAATTAGTTCTACGGGCAGATGGCACGATTTTCCATACAAAAGACGGTAGGGTGACATGCCCAAAGGAGACTTGTAGGCGGTTCAGTATGCCCAAAGGACGGAGTCAAAAATTTAGGACCGGTTCTTTTTGTCCGGCTTCACAAGCGCCTGTAGGATCGTCTTGATTTCTCTGTTCGACAGCTCGACCATGCCATTGGTCTGCGGATCGTAAGGAGATGTGACTCGATGCTCAATGTTGTATTCCTTCATTAATTTATTGACCTCTTTGTTTATGAAGTGGCTACCCCCGTCTGATATGAGAATCTTCGGAATCCCAAACCGTGAAATGATTTTTTCTTTCAAGAATCAACGTACGGTGCGATTATTATCAGCTCATGCGGGAATAGCTCCAACCCAACGACTCACATAGTCAACGGCAAGAAGGATGTGCTCATATCCCTGACTATTAGGAAAAGGTCCCATGAAATCTATACCCCAAGCATCGAATATGTATGCTATCTGAATGATCTTTAGGAGCATTGAATCTTTTGCTGTGAGGGTGCCTTTCAATTCTGACAGTCAGTGCATCTTTTAATAAAGACTGTTGCATCCTTAAATAGTGTGGGCCACCAGAAGCCACATTGAAGTACTTTTGCTTCCATTCTATCTCCAGAATGGTGTCCACCAGGTTTGAGCGATTGATAATGCTCGAGGACACTATGATGTCCACCTGAGGGATACACCTACGCCAAATGCAATCTGCTCCTTCCCTGAATAATATAGGATCTTCCCATTGTTAGAAGTGGATTGTCGACAAGAATTTGTCCTTTTGAATCTTCATCCAATCCTTCGGTACTACCCCCGAAACGAGGTAGTTGACAATATCAGCATACCAAGGGAGAGAATCCATGACCAAAATCGACTCGTCAGGAAAGGTCTCTGTGATGGGTGCACTACTCAGTGGAGGCTCTTGCTTCTCAATTCTGGAGAGATGATCTGCTACTACATTATGAACTCTAAGCTTGTCCTTGATTTCCAAATCAAACTCCTGGAGAAGAAAGATCCCCCTAATCAGTTTGGGCTTGGCATCATTCTTCTGCTGCAAATATCGGATAGCAGAGTGGTCTGTGAAGATGGTAACTTTTAGTCCAAGCAAATAGGATCTGAACTTCTCCAAGCTGAATACCACAAGGAGCAACTCTTTCTCTGTTATATTGTAATTTATTTGAGCTTCATCTAATGTCTTGTTGGCATAATGAATGGCATAGAGCACCATGTCTTTCATCTGTCCTAGAACAACTCCAACTGCGAAGTCTAACGCATCCGTCATGATCTCAAAGGGAAAAGACCAATCAGACGATTGTAGGACTAGAGTTTGAGTGATAAGCTCCTTCAACTGATTGAATGAAAGGAGAACTTGGTGATCAACATTGAACTCGATCTCCTTGCAAAAAGTTCTGTAAGAGGTCGGCAATGCGACTGAAGTCTAGGATGAACCGACTATAGAATCCTACATGCCTCAAGAATGACCTCACATTCTTGATTGTCTAAGGTGGCTCTAGATTGGCAATCACATCCACCTTCGTCGGGTTGACTTCCATGCCACGTTTGGAAATGACATGACCCAACACAATTCTCTCTGTAACCATGAAGTGGCTCTTTTCCCATGTTAACACTAGATTGACTTCACGACATTTCTGAAGTACTCTGTCCAAGTGCTCAAGACAAGAATCGAAACTTTCACCATAGACGGAGAAGTCATCCATAAACACCTCAAGAAAACTGCCTACCATCTCGGTGAAGACTGCAAGCATGTATCTCTGGAATGTCGTAGCTGCATTGCACAATCCAAAGAGCATTCTTTAGAAAGCATAGGTGTTGAACGGGCAAGTAAAGATAGTCTTCTCTTGGCCCTCGGGGATGATTTCCACTTGGTTGTACCCGGAGTACCCGTCTAGAAAGTAGAAGAACTCCTTGCCGGCTAGCCTTTCCAAAACATGATCAATGAATGGCAAGGGGAAGTGATCCTTCTTAGTTGTTGCATTAAGGCGGTGGTAGTCAACACATACCCGCCAGGATGTCGGTACACGAGTAGATATCTCCTCTCCTTTGTCATTCGTAACCATAGTAAGACTTGACTTCTTTGGAACTACGTGCAAGGGGCTTATCCATTTTGAATTGGAGATGGGATAAATGAAGCATGCATCACACCATTTCGTGATTTCTTTCATGATGACGTCTCGTACATTCGGATTCAACCTTTTTTGAAATTCGTGGGATGGCTTGGCATCTTCTTCAGGTAAATGTAGTGTGAACATAATGCAAGATCTGTCCCACGGAGATCTGATACATGCCAACCAAGCGCCTTGTGGTTCTATTCTAGAACCTCGAGAAGTTGAGATTTCTGCTCCAGGTTCAGCCTGATGCTGATGATGACCAGATACATGTTTTCTTCACCCGCAAGGAAAGCATACTTCTGGCATGTCGGAAGTGGCTTGAGTTCTGGTTCTGATCTAGCCAACTTATCAGTCACTTTGAAACTACACCGGTGGTGGGATGTACTACTTGAAGTTTGGTAGAGCTACTGCCATCAGTACTCTGTTGAGATTCTGGTAATGTGCCGAACAATTCTGCACTAGGCTCATTGTGTTTGGACAGGAGTGAATCATTGGAGTTAAAAATGCGCATCATCACATTGGAGTCCATCTCCCAAGTATCATTGGAGAGAAAATAAGATTACTTATAATATACTTAGATTACACTTCAAATAATTCTAACATGTATGCAGTAAAATCTTCATGCATATTGTTCACCCGGTCCACCATGATCTCCATTTGAGACTCCATGTATGGTGATGATTGTTGTGATGACTAAGACTGTGAATATGATGACTGTCCATAAGTAGAGCAAAAGTTTTGATGTTCCTCCACATAATATGGAGGAAGACCACTATGTGTCTGCTTCCTATTGGTGAAAATAATATTTTATAACGATGAAGACAATAGTGTATAATCATTTAATCGCATAAATTTCATTTTATATACATGTTCTCATTTAGATTTATCGAATGCAGGTCGCTCGTCATCAAGAATGCTTGACCACTTCTCGTCATTGAGGTTCATATATCAATCCTAAAATAAAAATTGGAAAAAAAATAAATATCTAATACGATATATAATCCATTAATCACTTACAAAAAATACCGAACATCACTTCTCTCACCTTAGATGTAGACCATTGGAAATCACCATCTTTCCCTCACATATGTTTCCAAGCCCACCATTCATGAATAGATGGTTCCGTTTCTAACTTAGCAATTGATGAGCGCAAAAATCACCTCTTTAATAATTGATAATTGTAGTAAAATATACAAAATTCGATCGATTAAAAATCATACTTTCGAATATGTGGAAGTTATTTTACTTGGCAAGTATATCACGATCGATCACAGGTACACGAGCCTCTTAGTCTAGTTATCGAAAATTATTGTTTAATTAATGAGCGATTAGATTCTAAACTAGGTCTTCGTATGCGCATGCAGATGTGATATGGCAAAAGGTATACAGATAAAATGATGCAAGGACAAGTTCTTATGATGCATGTCATCTTTATTTGGTTTTAAATGCAATTGGATAATATGCATAGTAAATGATATGCAACATATAAAGATGCAAACAATAATGTGCAAATATGTCCTACATATGTCAAATCATTGAGCAACAAATCATGGGTTAGATTCAGAGTTAAAATGAACAACAAGAATCAATAATGGCACTTAAATCATGAGAAGAAGACACTATATGTATCATCAGAAATTAGCCCATTTAATTCAGTGTTAGATCAGTGAATGACATATGCCATTATATAGAGAATAAAGCAAGCTTAAAAATGAGATTGAAATCATTCAATTTGGATTTAAAATGCTCAAGATATGCTAAAAATAATGCAAGCGACATAAATTAGTACAAATGCATGAAAAATGAAGATAAATATTACAAATATGTCCATGGGCCCTATTTGCAATTTCAGAAAGCTGGAGGGGCACAAATGTAATTCTCCTTGTAGCGCGGGGGTGTATCTGGAATTTTACATAACCAACAGGTCTCCTGTGTAAAATTCCCCAAGCGCACGTGAGGCGTATGCCTAGGGACCTAGATGCAATTTTGGAGAATCGATAGGTCTCTTCTACAAATTACATAGCATCTCATATGTGGGGCACGCGAGACTAGGCTCGGTGGAGCTAGCAGTTTCGGTGGATGACATGGTAAGTTCGTTTTTTTGCCTTGGGTAATGACTTGGTGACCCGAGCTTGGAGCTTTTGTGTTACTGTGGCTCTCCTTGAGTCGTTGGATGGGCGTCAAAAAGGTGTCATCCAATTGTACATGTAGCATCTGGCAGATCCCACTCCGTCATTGAAGAGGCAGCGTATTGGAGCTCTGACGATGGTCATCCTCCTCCTTCGGATTGTATCTGGTGAACGGAGGCACCCATCACCCTCGTGGAGGTCCAGCGAAGGCAATTGTCAGCCAAGGAGTCGGTTAGGATGTTCGGATCGACGAGGCAGTGCAACTTCACTGGAACTCCTTTCCGAGAACAGAGAGATGTTGATGCTTCTGGCCATTGAATAATGAATGTGCCTGCAGATGTTAGAAATGTAGCCGAAGCAAGTGGTGCATGAGGGTTGTGAGATGAAGACTTGTGTGTAGCGGAGAAGATGGAGGTCTGACGAGTACACTACCATAAAGGCAGAGAAGATGGGTCGATGTGGTCAGGGGGACGAGAAGCTGGAGGTGGTGTGTGAAGCGTCTAACGAAAGGTTGGAAATGGATGACGACGGTGATGGGAGGATTGGTGATCGGAGAAGATGAGTTTGTGCATGAGAAAAAATAGAAGAAATTAGAGAAAAAGAAACAAAAAGATTGACCTGGTCGGAGATGAAGGAGAAGATGGATAGAGGCTTGGGCTAGGCCTCAGATGAAGCTCGGGTCGTTTCTCGAACTCGGTCAGCCAATCCAAGGAGCTTAGCAGATCGGAGGCACCACGACACCGTGGTCAATGTTGTGGGTCGACACCTGGAGGATCGGCCATCTTCGCAGGCCAATTCCACCTCCTCCTGTCACAAGGAGGGGAAGAAGGGCTAGACAGAGCTCTATAAAATGGTGGACAAGGGAGAAGTGCGGCGGAGGTGGTGGGTAAATAGGGTGGTAGCCGATGGTTACACGTGAATGAGGCAATTGAAATGGTTGACATGAAGGCTTGGAGTGATGACGGGGGCCATGGATGGGTTGGCGAGGATGTCGGATGAGAGGCCTACGTGTGGGAGTCGTTAGGGAGTGGAGGCGTGATGAGGAGTGGTGGCTAGAAAATGAAGGGGGTGCAGGTGTTGCAAGGTGTAACGGCTGGGAGAGGTGGATACTAGAGGAGGAAGAGCATTCATGGACCGTTGGATCTCATGATCCAACAGTCAGAAAGAGGACACGTAAGAGAGGTGTGGATCAGATTAAATGATCTGATCTCGTGGCTAGGGAGTGGGTGGAGATGAGCGGTGCGGATCTGATCTAGGATCAATTTGGTCGGTGGAGATGAAGGGCGCTAAGGTACGGTGATGATGAGATCTGGGATAAGATCAAAGAGCTAAGGAGAGAGCGCGAATGGAAGGTCAGGATGAAGGCAGGAAAGGCAAGATCATATGGCCTAGGGCGGAGTCGGATGGCGTAAGGGGATGTAGCCACGTAGGCGGCGCATAGGGCACCACGTGGTCAGAAAAATAAATAAAATTTAAAAAGAAATAGTAGGAGCACGAATCAACAAAAAGTAAAAACATGAAGTTCTAGATCTCGATGAGATCTATAAGTTTCATGTTGAACAAAAAATCAAATGAGGCCAGTTATGCAAAGAAGATTTTTTACATGTATTTTTAATGATTAAAAAAACTTAATTTTAAGAGTTTTTATATTTTTGTCATTTTAGTTTCTTTTTGAAACCAAAATAAATATGTACAATAATTAAGCTAATTTTTAGGGATTTTTAATAATAATGAAAATGTAGAAATGTTAGTGATAAATACAATAAAATTAGGGTTAGCGTTAATTATAGGTGATTGATTTATTTGCCAAAGATGAAGAATTAATGAAGATTTCTCATGAGGTTCTTTTTTTTCGAGGATAAAAAGAGAGAATTATGATGATCCAACAAGGATTCATCACACCCCTATACTTAAACTATGCTTGACTTTGAGCATCTAAAGAATTAAGGAGCGGGATCAATTCCTGACAGTATATGTGGATTTTCAAGGCTTAATTCATCTAATACCCTTAATTTGATGATCTTAAAGTTCGAGTCTCAACCATGCTCTAATCAAAAGGAATCCAACTTCTATGTTTATTGGACTCTATACTTGTATATAAAATATAATATATGATAATCATTATACTGCAATCGTGAGTGTCGAGTCGAGATGTCACCTAGGTTCCAATCCAAGAAACTCTCCTCTAGACCTAATCCTCAACACTAGGGAATAAGTCGGTTCTTGCTTCTATTCACTGTCTCATTAGTTTGCCAGACTTGAAAGTGTAGATGGATGACCAAATGATGGAGGGCATCGGATTGTGTATATTTTTCTCTCCCTGACATTGGAACAAAGGACCTATCGAGTACCTTATTACTCAATACATATATATATTTTTGTTTTGTTGATCGATGTGACTGTGAGAGAATTCGTAGTTGTGCACTTATTTTTCTGGGAGCACACCGGGGTGTGTCACTTTTGAGTATCTAAGATACCTTCGACACCCAGACTTGTATCGGTATACGATGCAGAGTCATTTTTTGGTGCTAGCCCGACTCCTTGGTCCTAATAGCATTTGATCCAAGTGGACACTTTGAAATGATTGGGAGTGCTCGCCTTTGGTGGAAGCTCTTTGTAATTTGACTGTGGTTGAGAGCTCTTTTCTTTCAATATTTCTTTCTTTTCTTTTCTTTTTGGTTAGCTGCACTGCTTTTACCAAGAGGTAGCAGACACTGATCAATAATTATTTAGGTTTCATCACACCCAGGCACATAGGTAGATATCAAACGATAGCATGTGAACTTGTTCTCATACTATCTATGGTTTTGTAGACACTCAGATTTCTTGAAGCCTTCATTAACTTTATCCCATCCTCGAGTATCATTAAATCAGATCTAAACTCAAATCTCCAATCCTAATTCCTCAAGTGATAACTCAACTCCTCTCATCAATCATGCAGTTGTGCAAATGATGTGGTGATCATATTCTCTAGAAGGTAGAGATTTAGAGTGCGATATAGGTCTCAAATCCTCAAATTAGGGGAGTGTGGATTATTAAGTTCACAACCTTAATGACTAAGTCTAGCTAACTTAGTCTCTCAAGATCACATAAATCAAGTGTCTTTAAATTCTCAAGTATTGAGTGATAGTAATGTGTTAGGAATACATCAACTCCTTAATTAGTGAATTTTGTGATTTTTATCTTTTGCATATTTTTATGAATTTTAATTTTTATTTTTTTACAAATCTTAAGAGAGATAATGACTGGCCCAAGCTCATGTGAATAGTCACATCTACCTCTAGCCAGTATGTGTGTAAGTACGGACCGTTAGACGGCTACCATGTTACTTGGGAACGGAGCCATACAAAGTGTCCTCTAAACCACCCACTCTGTTAAGGGAGATTGTAGTTCCCTCACTGAAGAGTAGTTACTCATTTTTAAGCCTAGTAGTCATAGTCTCTACCAAAGAAAATTTCAATTTTTTGGATTTTTACAGAAATTTGAATAAGATTAATTTTATTGACAAAAAGTTAGTCTCTCAAGGATTTTTACACATATTTTACAAAAAATCAGATCACAAACATACCTAAACCCTAGCCCAAAAAGTTTTCAATACTTTTAACAAATGAGTGGCTAAAGTATATATACAATAATATACAGTATGCCCCCCTATACTTAACTTTTGTTATGTCTTCGTATCACAAGTTATATGAAGGCATAGCTCCGGTTAAATACAAGGTGATATAGAGGAACTAAGTTGGAGGTCTCCCTATAATTAGGTCAAAAATATCCTAAGTATAAGAAAACGGGTAGAGGGAAGGTTGATTGAGTTGGGTCCCCCCTATACTTAGGCTGAAAATAGCCTAAGTATTGGATGTGGATTTTGGGATAGGGGACCCGTGGTTTATTAGGGTTAGAAGGGAAGGGGTTGTGATTTTTTACAGGAGAATACATGGAGGTGGGAGGGGGAAGTGAGTGAATACAGATATGGATGTGTGTGTGTGTGTGGGGGGGGGGGGGGGGGGGTAGATCATCGAGTGATCTACTTATTTTATTTACACACGCGAGTCCTCAAACGAGGACTGCTAGAAATGCATATAATATATTTTTTACAACAAATGCATGATTAACATATTGACGAATCTTCCGAGAATCCTTCTAAGTTTTCTCTGCAGCTCCTCGCAACGAGAGCTCCCAACTCCACGCCTCCATGGTTCTCAAGCATCCTCGATCTCCATGAGCCCTACCACAATGCTCTTAGTCTATTTAATATCGATAATTGTAGTTTAGGAGACAAAATTTGATCGATCAAAAACTACACTTTCGAATATGTGGATGTTATTTTACTTTGCAAGTATACCAAGGTCGAACACAGAGACACGGTGCTCTTAGTCTATTTATCGAAAATTATTGTTTAACTAACGAGAGATTAGATTCTAAACCTATGTCTTCATATGCACATGCAGATGTAATATGCAAAATGGTATGCAGATAAAATGATGTGAGGACAAGTTCATGTGATGCATGTAGTTTTTATTTGGTTTTAAATGCTATTAGATAAGATGCATAGTAAATGATATGAAATATATGAAGATGCAAATAGTAATGTACAAATATACCTTACAGATGTCAAATCATTGAGCAATAAATCATGGGTTAGATTCATAGTCAAAGTGAGCAACAAGAATCAATAATGACACTTAAGCCGTGAGAAGAAGACACTATATGTATCATAAAAAATTAGCCCATTTAATTCAGTGTCAAATCTGTAAATAACAAATGCCATTATGTAGAGAATAAAGCAAGATTCAAAATGAGATTGAAATCATTCAATTTGGATTTAAAATACTTAAGATACACTAAAAATAATGCAAGGGGCATAAATCTAGTAAAAATACATGAAAATGAAGATAAATATTACAAATTGGTCCTTGGAGGGACCTATTTGCAATTTCAAAAGTCGAAGGGGACCAAATGTAAGTTTTCCTTGTAGCACAAGGGCATATTTACAATTTCACATAACCGGGAGGTCTCCTGTGTATAATACCCCAGGCGCATATGAGGCACGTGCTTGGGAACCTGAATGCAATTTTGGAAAACCAACAGGTCTCTTCTGCAAATTACCCAAGATCTCACGTGCGGGGAAAGCGAGGCTAGTCTCAATGGAGCGAACAACTTCGATGGATGATGTGATAAGTTCGATTTGTGCCTCGGGTAATTGCTCGATGACCCAAGCTTGGATCTTTGGTACGAGCAATGTGCCTCTCCTCAAGCCATTGGATGGGCATCGGAAAGGCACCATGCAACGGTACCTATAGCATCTGGTAGATTCCACTCCATCGTTGAAGATACGATGCAATCAGAGCACTAGCAAAGGTCCTCCTCCTCCTTTGGCATGTATCTGGTGAACGGAGGCACCCATCAACCTCATGGAGGTCCAACGAAGGCAATAGTTAGGAAAGGAGTCAGCTTGGATGTTTGGATCGACAAGGCAGTGCAACTTCACCAAAACTCCTTCCCGAGAATGGAGAGATGTATATGCTTCTAACCATTGAATAATGATCATACCTATAGATGTTATAAGTGTAGCCTAAGAAAGTGGTGCATGAGGGTTGTGAGATGAAGGCATGTACATGGCAGAGAAGGTGGATGCCTGGTGAGTCCTCTGCCATGAAGGCAGAGCAGATGGGTCGATGTGGTCAACGGGATGAGGAGCAGGAGGTGGTGAGTGAAGTGTCTGGAGAAGGTCGAAAATAGATGACGAAGGTGATGGGAGGATTGTGATCGGAGAAGATGAGTGTGTGCACGGGGAAAATATAAGAAATTAAAGAAAAGGAGATGGAGAGTTTGACCTAATCGAAGATGAAGAAGATGATGGAAGGAGTCTTGGGATAGGCTTCGGATGAAGCCTGGGTCGTTGCTCAAACTCGGTCAACCAATCTGAGGAGTTTAATGGGCCGGAGGCACCGCGACACGGTGTTCATAACACCTGGAGGATCGGCCATCTTTTCGGGCCAATTCCACCTCCTCCTGTCACGAAGAGGGGAAGAGGGGCTAGGCGAAGCTCCGTAAAATGGTGGACAATGGAGAAGTACGGTGGAGGTGGTGTCTACATAGGGTCGTAACCGGCGGTTACACGCGATGAATGAGGCAATTGCAATAGTTGACATGAAGTTTTGGAGTTATGACTAGGGATGTTGATGGGTTGGCGAGGATGTCGGATGAGAGGGCTATGTACGGGGGTCGTTAGGGAGTGGAGGCGTGACAAGGAGCGGTGGATGAAAAATGAAGGGGGTGCAGTTGTCGCGAGGTGTAACGGTTGGGAGAGGGGGAGGCTTTAGGAGGAAGAGGGTTCATGAACCGTTGGATATTGCGATCCAACGGTCAGGAAGAGGGTGTGTAAGAGAGGCATGGATCATATCAGATGATCTGATCTAGGATCAGATCGGTTGGTGGAGTTGAGGGGCGCTAAGGGACGATGGTGATGAGATTTGGGATAAGATCTGAGGGCTAAGGGGATGGTGTGGATGGCAGGTCAGGATGAAGCAGAGAAAGTCAAGATCAAATGGCCTACGAAAAGTTGGGTAAACTACTTTTATGCCCAAAGAGCACACTTGCATTGCTGCCCAATATGAGCTAGAAATCTAGGCACTTCCCAACAAATCCACCCCTCCCCTCCCATGAAGAGAGTAAAAGCCAACAAGTTTCATATTGCGGAGTGTAGCACCCCAAACATGGTACCATATCTAGTAATCACAAAGTGTGATAGTAGCTTATAAATAGTGAGGGATACTACTAGACAACTTGAGATTAAGCATTTTGAGTTAAGAATTTTGGGTTGTGGTTAAGGGCTCTAGTTTTTCCCAAGCCCAATAGGTTGTCTAAGCTCGTAATCCACAACAATGATCAGCTTTAGATATTGATATATTGTAGATGGTATTAGAGAAAAGATCATCTAATAGTGAAAATGGATATCCAAAAGGTGGAGCCATCCCTGCCATAGAGTTAACAGGAAAGGAGTACCTAATGCATCTCCATTTCATCACCTTTTATTCTTTCATTTTGGCCTTAAATCCCTAGATAAATACATGTATATATCATTAATTTGTACGAAATAACATTCATTAATTGACAATAAATATTATGTAAAAACATGTATTTAACTCCAAAATAAAAGAATAAAGGAAATAAAGAAAAAGAATGAGGTGTCAAAGACATTGAATGACCCTAGACTCCGAGACCCAATCATCATGATGAGTTGATCAACAAGGAATAAAGTAGGGAGTGATAGGGCAAACTAACTATACATAACACACTTAAAAGACCTAATTTTTGTTCATCAATAATAGGCTTTTGGGACATATTTTATTCTTTATTATTTACACCTCAAATCAATAAACCCTCAACATGAATCTTGTACATAAATATACAAAGAAAAATACAAAATTGATTCACTCAAAATATTACATAGTGCATCCGGAACACACAGAATAAAAAGTTTCAACCAAAACGTCCTACACATGTATCGCCTCCATATAGACTTAAAATTGACCAAACTCACTTTTATTGTTCATAAAATTTAATTATCTATTTAATAAATGTGTTTTCATTTAATTTGAAGTTGACATGTAAAAGTTAGGTTATTTGGGTCTCTATTGTACTCTATACATGTATATAATAATCAATATATTTATTCTTTCTTTTTTATCTTTCTAATATTTTATATACTTAAAAAAATCCAAAAAAATATTTCAATAATAAAAATAAAGAAAACTTCAAAATATATTAAAATAAATATAGTATTACAATATATATGTAAAATATGCCAATATAATCCATATAAATGTCTATTTAAGTAAATAAATAAAAACAAAAAAATATAAAAAATATTTAAATAAATAATAAGTTATGAATATATAAATGAGTAAATATAATAATAAAATGCAAAATGTAAAATAAAAATTAAGATACCTCAAACGCATATATAAACACCTATGTATATACATGTAAATATTAACATTTGATAAATAATCTTGTAAATTTAAATAAAATCAGAATAAAATACTACATAAAATTATAAACTTTTTTTATATTTTAACCTAAAATTAATACAATCATTTAATATTTTTATACCAATTAATAAGGGATTTTTTATCCCTATTTTGTGGTTGGTCCATGATAAATCCACGATTCATCTACTGTATATGGACATCTTAACAAAATATCCATAATAATTCACTAATTAATCTCCTTAATTTGTACGAATTAACATTCACTAATAGTGTGGAATTTAGGGTTGAACTCTGTAATTAAATAACCTTATTTCTATCCAAAATTGAGCCTATTATTTTATTTTCAAAAATCATATATTTTGACCTAGTTCTTACTCTATTATATTCTTTGATTAATTAACTAACTTGGTATAAAAAATCAAAATCCATAAAAGTAGAAAACCAGAAGAAAATACAAAAATCTGACTTTTTATACTTTGTACATATTTTGTCTTTGTCATTTTTATACTATAGTTTCCTAACCTACAAAAAATCATAAAAATTATAGTAATTAAGTATATATTATCTATAAATTAATCCACTAATTAAAATAAAGTTAAAAGAACAAAAAAATCACAAAATACAAAAAATATGATATTATATAGTACCTCCAAAATACTTTTTATGCTATTGACCTCTTTTGATTTTAGTTCTTACACGAAAGTTGTAGATCTTGTCGAGACGAACAACTTTTGTGTAGACCACTTTATTATTTGACTTCATTTACTATTTCTTTTTATTTTTCTTTGCTTTTTTTATTTTATCTTTATTTATTTTTTATTACTTTATTTAATCATTTATTTTATTTTTTTATTTTTTATTTTATTTTAATATTATTTACATTTTAATTTAATTATTTTTTCTGTATTTTTTATCTCTCTCTCCCTCTCCTTGCTTTTCTCTCTCTTCTCTCTTCATTTTCTCTCCAGGTCATGTGCTATGCACGTGACCTGCACCGTACCACCTTCTCTTCTTGGCATGTGTGCAGTGCCATCTCCTCCAACTAATCGCATGTGTCGTGTAGTGCCTCCATTTCCTCCCCTCCCATCGTTATGAACTGCCTTTCCTCCTTCCACCTTCTAAAATGGTTGGAGACCCATCACCCCTGCCATTACCTGACCTCATCGTAACTGCCACCTCCTCCTCCTCCTATTTAGCCTCCTCACACCAACCCTCTTGCTAGTCCACCTTCACACTCTAGATTGAAGCCCTACTGGTGACTGTAGTGGATTGTCCTTCGACGGCGATGACGAGGGCTCCTAGGCATAATTCAGAAGATCTCTACAGCAACGATCTTCACGCAAAGCCTCGACAAGCTTCAGAGCTTTTTACCAAGTTATTTGAGGTGATAAACACAGGGCTCCGTCAAGATCCAACCTCCCTGGCGAGCCCAAACTCCTTCCTCCTCTTCCATTGTCACTCCAACCACCTCCTCCTCCCTACTCGCTCGACCCATCGCCCTTGACAACCCAACCCCATCTCTCTCTTCACATCCGTCTCTTCTATCCTCCAGACCCTCTTTACATCTAGCCTCTCTAAGGCTAGAGCTTAGCTCGGCTTCATCTCCTACACAGAGCCATTGTTCCCCTTTTTCATTGTAGATTTTATCTAACTTCTGTAGGAATAGCCCCCATTATCGCTTCTACCTCGCGCACCTACTCCATCGAGATGCCTCTATCATGTGCCCGTCAAGCTATGCCCGGCCTTCCACTTCCCTCTGCCACCTTTGCCTTATCTCGACTGTGTATAAGATGAGCTTAGGATCTGTCGCCTTGCACCTTCCACCATAGCTCATTCGTATGTCGTTCGAGCTCCTCCTCGTCGACAACACTACATCTCTCCATTGCAACCATTTAATCGAGCAAGAGCCCTTGATCCGACGGTCCATGAGATGTCACATTCCCACCCTGAAGCTCCCTTCCACGTCTCGAGGCTCGGGCATCTGAAGCACCCGAAGCCTCCATGCATAGGCTCGATCCATGAGCCTAAGGCTCCGTGCCCCGAGCATGTCATCTGCCCCAAAGACTTCTCCACAGGTGCATCGCATTTGCAGGAGAGGGTGAACAGTAGAGAAGTCCTTGTCCTCCTTCAAAACTGCAGAAGGGTCCCCGCTGCCAAAGTCGCGTGCCATGCATGTGGTTGCCCTGGTTAAATTGCATTTACTCCTAGGTAGTTCTTAATAATTACAGATAAGTATCTCCATGGACTTAATTAAGAAGAAACTTTAGTTTTATTGCATTTAGTCCATGAACCTTCAAATTAGCATAACTTTCTCGTACGAACACCAATTTTTACGCACTATATGTCATTTTGAAGGTATTTCTATGCTCTTTCATTTTATTTATCTTATGGATAGATTAAAGGCTTAAATTTGATGATTTTTATTTAAATGTCTAATGATTTGTGCAGGCTTTAGTTGATAGATTTTTGTGTTATTTCATCTTGAGAAAATTAGTGATCTATTTTGTAAGGATACTATTGAGGGTTTAATTTGATTAATTATCCATTAATAATTTATCTTGTTAATCAATGAATTAATATCTGTAGGGGGCATGATCGAGGAGGAATTAACGTATTTCCTTGACATTTTATTTGAAGATATTTTAATGTGAAAATCCTCTCGTGATTATTGTTGATTATTCTTTAAGGAATTTGATATATTGCATGGACATAATCAAGGAGAAATTAATTCCATTCCCTGACATTTTCTATGATTAATATTCAATTTATTTGAGGCTTAAATTACATGGAAATCAGGGGCTATAGTATCTTAAGCCATTTTCGCAGGACTACTCATAGATTAATCTATAATCTGCAACCTAGATTTAAATCGATAAATATTTTTGGATTTTATTTGATCTGTGATTTCATTTGAGGATTAATCAATTATTTGAATAAAGGAATAAAATTAAACAAAATCATAGTTCCCTAACTTCATCTTTATTTATGTTTGCTTGCATTGGCATCTCTCTTCTTTTGTTTTTATTATTTTATGATACAAATATTAACATTGCGATTGATTAATTATTTAGATAAATTTAAAATCATGCATCTAAAATTTGTGTGTTCCCTATGTTCGACCTTGGTAGACTTGCCAAATAAAAAAATACTCCACGACATTCAAATATTGTGATTTTGCTGAATTATTTTTCACCTCTTATACTAAAATTTAATATTATTAAAAGAGGTGGATTACGGTTTGTCAGTCCACGTGGACCAACCAAGTGGTTTGGTTTGTTAACCCGACGGGTCAACTGTACTGCCCCTGCGCCCCCTTCATGTTAGAGTTACGAAACTCTGATTTTTTCCCCATTTCCATGCTTCTTCCACTCCATATTCCTCCTCAAGGACCTCACCTCTATCTTCCTCCTTCATCCCTAACCTTCGCCCATACCTCAGCTTCCACCTACCACCATCGGATCTGACACACTCTCTCCACCATTTTGCCCCTTACTTCATCTATAAAAAAATCCTCAATTCTTAATTTTTGGTTTTGATCCTTTCTTTCTCCCTTGTAACCCCAAAGGGACCACTTGTGTTGAAGCGTTTGTGACAACGGAGCCCTCAGCCCTGTCAGCGAGGACAAGGAGGAGGAGATATGATTCACCACCGCCAAGCTCTGCACCTCCAGCAAGATTCATTTGCTCTAGGTAGTTTGGCATGTTTGAGCTTCTTTCTTTAGCTTTTTAGTTTACTTTTTGTTCCAATAGTTTATCTGTGCAATTATTTCAAGCAATTTGGTCGACTTGGTGTAATTTTAGATTCTTTGTTTGATGGAGCATTAGGCTCTAGCTCGAAATCATTGTAATCCTCCTTTTAATTCGACTCATTTCTGCCTTCATCCTCATTAATGCCCCCTGCTTCATCAAAACCCTATAATTTCCACCCTAGAATAACATGATCTAGGTCCATCAAGCTCTTCCCGTTTCCAACATCGTCGGAGCTCTTTTCCCCATTCATCCATTTTCATTTAGCTTCATCTTCTTGTTGAGGAGATATGCCTCTAACCAGGAACTCTTTACACAGTTTATGGACGTCTAACAACCACCTGGAGATGAATAAAATTCCAAACAAGATCCCTAGGTACCTCAGAACTACAGGACCCCTTTGCCAGGTTCTCGACCATTTTGTAGCATCTTGCAGACGAAGGACACCTCTCAGAAGCTACGAAGCCCATTGACGAAGCGATTGTTGACAGGAAATGCGTGGAATAAGCGATCAAAGCTCTCCCAGGAGATGTCCTGTAGTGTTATTCCAAGTTGCCTCGGAACCGTCGGATTGAGCCTCAATGCTATCTTCTTTATCCGCCCTTGTATAAACAACGAAGCGGTACATGATTGGGACCACACGATCAAATACGTGGCGTGTTGAACGTCGTTTGATAGCGTTCCCTTTGGGTAAATTTCTATGTAACCCCATGAACTTTTGTTTTTATAAATAAGTCCTATAAATATTAATCTTAGTGTAAAAACCCTTGTTAAAATTGTGAGGAGCCCACTAACATGTTAGATATTTGTAGAAATGTCCTCGCACCTTACGTGTTGCGCCATGTGAGGCGTTATAAAATAGCTCTAAAGCCCCTACGGCTTTTATTTATTTGTATTTAGTTGTTAGATTTGTAAATTAAGTTATTTTGTGTTATTTGTATGCAACACCTCAGACTATATTTTTATTGCAAAAACACCCATGCCTACCTGTTTATTTTATTTTATGTATTACTATTTTTCTTATATATTTAATGATCCTTAAAAATTATGGAAAAATTATTATAGATGATTAATTGTATGTTGATGTTTGCCCTTATTTTTGCTTACGTATTTACTCTATTTATTAAAAAATAAAATAAGAGTTATGTGTCCCCTATTTAAATATAAAAATAAAAAAATATAATTCCTTCTCTAAAAATTCCAAAAAAATATAGTCTATAATATTATATAATATCACACTAGACCAAAATCAAAATAAAAGGAAAACACTTAAAATTGAAAAACCCTAAAAGCCCATAAAATCAATAAAAATTTCACAAAATACAAAAAAGGTTTTCCCTTGTATATTTTTTAGAAATTATATAGTATACTTTTGGAGATTGTTGGACTTATTCTATATTTTTAATATCCTAGACAATTCAGTATATATATTATACACATTGTTTTGATGTATTTAATACTATAAAAATATATAAAAAATTCAAAATCTACATAAAAATCATAATAACTAAGAAAAATATAAAAAAAATGTAAACTTATTTTATTTTGCAAATTTTGACTATATATAACCATATTTAAAATTATGGAACCTATATATATTATATTACTTATATACTTATTCATAATATTATTAATTATAAAGACCTAATATATATTTAAAACCATAAAAAATAAAAAGAATTTTTTCTATATATATTTCCTATATTTTTTATATATCTATTTATTATATATCCAAAAATATTATTTATAATATACATATTACTACAACTATTATATATAGATTTATATAGCAATTATATCTTAAAGAAGTAATTAAAAATTTGCAAAAATAAAAAGTTAAGCTGAAAAATTAAAATTAAAAAATATTATATAAGAGAATTATAAATCCATAACAATTTAATATAATTAGAAATCCATAAAAATAAAAAGGCTAAAAAGTACAAAATAATATTTATTTATTTTTATTAATAGATAATAATTATATCGATCTAGTTTGCTCTCAGTGGTTCGACCCCTACTACTTATCACTATACATCATTTGTAAGGTGTAATAAATTTCACATCGTATCTTATTCATTGTTTTATTCATATTGTTTGCATCAAATCCACTTAACGATCTCAAACCGTTGTAACTATGTAGGATATGTGCTTCCTAGTGGACTTTGTCATCTTGGACATGGATTCTTGTGCACCATTGCTCCAGACTTACATTATTCTTGGTCAACCATTTCTTCAAACCGTCGAAGGGTCGTTGATTATGGGTATGGAAAGATCACAGTTTGCTCCTATAGTGACCGAGACACCATGAACATGATCGCCGAGCCGAAAGCCACATGTGATGGACGCAAAGCAGAACCAGCAATTGAAGACTCTGTGATATTTGTTGACCTCAACAATCTACAAATTTCTTTAAATGATATCATGACATAGGAAGTACTCTCTTCAGAGGAGGATCTAGAAAGCACAGTCGACCATTGCTCCACTGTCAACTGGGAGAAAGAATCAGAATCAATGATCAACTTGTTTGAAGAGAATTCATGCCAAACGGGTGAATCCCTAATTCCCACTCTTTATTCTTTTATTTTAGCTATTTATCTTTCCAAAGCATCATGTAGATAAGTGTAAATATAATAAGTTAGCATTCAGCATGCATTTCTTAATACCGCATAATTAGCATGTATTTGTGCAAAAATAAAAGAATAAAGGAAAAGAAAAAGGAGGGATGTATTTAGAATAAATACGGAGTGACCTGAACCCCAAGAGAATGGCAAGCATTGACTTGATCGCCAAACAAAATAAGTAGAGAGAGATAGGGCCTAATATATATTGTATGTATCATTTAAATAATTTTTTTTGACAAATGAAAATATTCTTTGTATATTTTACTAAAAAGAAAATGAAATAAAATAAAAATCAGAAAAATAAAATAAAAATAAAAATAATCTCTCACTTGTATAAAATACATGTATACATACAACATTCTTTATTTATTATATACTTGTATATAACTAATAAAAATAAAATAAAATTTATTTTAGACTCCTAAAAACATATTGTAAATAAATAAAATACAAAATGGGGGTATTTATGTAATAATAACAAAATATAAATAATTGTACAAAATACATAGGTATATTATACATGTATATACTACTACATATTGTATATACCCTAAATTATTTTTTTGTAAAAAATAATTAAAAATCACAGAAAAATTCCTTGAAAAATAACAAACATTTCTTCTTTTCAAAACTTTTTTGATTTAAAATCATTTATTAATTTTTAATGGATTTGTAACTATTATGTAAATTCTTATTTCCTGATTGGTCCAGGAGGGTTTGTTGACTCCGGTCAACGCCCCCTCCTATCTCAGGTCGGGTCGAAAACTCTTCGCCGGAGTCGTTTCTCTGATTTTTCCTGCCCGGATCCGAGCTCCTCTCTCCTCGATTCTTAGACCCTTGATTCCTTGGTCCTCTGTGATCCTCACAGATTCCTTGGATGACTCGAATCGCTTCTCAGGTCTTGCACTTTCCATTGATCCTTCTAGACCCTCGAGTTGCCTATATAGCATCTCTTCCGCCTCCACAGAGCCCTAGCTCGTTCCTCGCCTCTTCTTCCAACCCTAGATACCTCAGGTGGAGTGACAACTACCAGAGGAGCCCCTCGGAGTGGATTTTGGTGGTCAGGAGACGTAGCTCGGCCTGGTTGCCGGCGTACACCATCGCGGCAAGCCTCACGGCCTTCCACAGCTTGGTCGAGGCCAAAATCTTGCTTGTCACCTTCGTCTGAAGCTCCAGAGTTCATATCGAACTTCAGTTACCCCTCATTTCCCGTTCATTTCTCTATTCGATCCATTCACTTCATCTAGTGTTGTCGCACCTCCGCCTGCTCCAACCAGTGAGTCGGAACACCCACATCTGAACCTATCCGTTCAGATCAATGCATCGCACCGCCCTCCATCTTCCCTCGCAATCTGATCACCCTTAGGATCTTCCATCAGGTCGAGATTGAGGCCCGGATCTCCTCTACCACCTTCGTCGGAGATCAAATGTCGCCCCCCTTCACTTCATTCTTTTCTCGCCCAAATAACCCCGACCGGAGCTTCTCCCCGAGTCGAGCTTGCCTTTGTAGGTGTTTGCACACGCAGGGAGCTCTTTTCACGCCTCTAGAGGATCCGTCGAAGCTACTCCAGGTCCATCTCCACCGTCACGCACATCCGGCTGGTAGATTCTCCATCAGACCCATCCATTCGATGCGAATGACTTTCATGACCTTGTCAGGCCCTTTCGGTCGATCATCGGAGTCAAGGATACCATCTGAGGCTCTGGTGAAGTTCATTGGGATCCAGTATTTCCAGGTCCCCTTTCCACTGTTGGATTGCCCCACCTTTACCAGATCTGATCCAAGACGCCAACTGGAGTAGCCTTTGGGTTGTTGGATCTGATGCCCTGACGTATTTGCGCCCCACGTCCCTAACATCCTATGAGGCGTCAGATCTGACACAGTAGACGATCTGAACCGCACCTCCCCGCTTCCACTGGAGCTCGCCACACGTCCTCCACGCCCATCGAGGGTATTTTACATTTGCTTCCCTACATTTTTATGTTTTACTTTTTACTCTGTTAAATAAAGTTGAAGTTTAAACTTTTTTCATATCAGTCCTTTAGATTTCCAGTATTTGCACTCTAACCCTTTGAGTATGGATACACGTGCACACTCGCGTGCTTTTGTGGTGTTTTTGCAAGAACTGTCCTGTACTTTCTGATGGTTAAGATTTGAATGGAATATTCCTATATTTGCACTTATGCCATGCGTGTGGTGATTGGAGCATGTGTGCTTATTTCATGGACTTTTTGCACTAGTGCCCCTGGACTCTTTGCATGTGTTATTGTTTTCCATGGAAACTTTGGGATAATTACAAATAGGTCCCTACAACCTCTGTAACTTGTTTTTAATCAAATATTTATTAAATCAACTCAAAAATTCCACAAAAATTACTCTTAGATCCTGCTAATTTGTAATATTTATGGTAATCTTTGGACTTGATTTATTTTATTTGATATTTTTAAAAAATAAAAAACCCTTAAAAACATGTTTGTCTATTTTATAAAATACCAAATATATATATATGGTCTCAAAAATTCTCTAAAAATTCATGTATGTTTATTTTGTGTGTTATTACTTCAATATCATTTTTGTTGCATTATTTTTTATAGAAATCCTAAAAAACACAAAAGACTAAAAATCTTTTAAAAACATTAAAAATTCTAAAAAATCAAAAAATGGGATTTCATTCTCTACAGTTAGATATTTTAATTTGCTTTTTTATAAAAATTATCAATAGGACAGTAAGGCATTTTTATTATTTTAAATTTGCCTCTAAGTCTCTGTTGAACGTTGTCTTGATGTTTTGTTCTCATTTTATTTTTATAAAATCATATAAAAATCAGAAAAATACATAAAATCATTAAAAACATTTGTATATTTGAAAAATATAAAAACATTTTTATTTCTGAATTTTGTGTTTTTTAGTCTCAATAATAATTGTGAAGGCTTCCTTGTCCCTTAGCTTTCTTATTGCCTTGTGTGTTTGTTTCTATTTTGAAAAATATAAAAATTTGCAAAAATAAAAAATAAATAATAATTATATGTAGTGTTCTGATCCTGACTATTTCGTAGGCTATACTCGTACTCCTTGTGTTCGACCCTGGTCGCTATACCAGGATAAATAAATAGTGGAGACTACTACAATGATTTTTGTGCTTGTGATTGTTTTAATTGTGGTCTTATTTTTCTTGTTGACTGAGCCTCACAATTCGGGTCACAACGACTCTTAGAGATTACTTAACCCGAGTCATCGTGGCGAGTCATCACAAACCGAACACGAAGAATTCATTATAGATATGTTCGATACATTTATATCAAAGCTAATAGTGACAGAGGTAGATATCACCTCATTGAATTCAGTAAACCATTCACTTACCAGCACAATATTAGAAGTATATGTGGAGCAGATTGAATAGTTTCCTGGGCTAAAACAACTCCCGATAGGTCTAAAATATGCTTTCCTTACAGATGAAGAAAATATTTATCCGGTCATCATCAGTAGCAGGCTGACTCTGGATCAGGAATATCAACTTCTCGAGATTCTAGAGAAGGACCACAAGGCACTTGCTTGGAAAGTATCGGATCTCTGAGGAATAAATCCGACCTTGTGTTCACACTACATCTATCTTGAAGATGACTGCAAACCGTCATAAGAATTCCAAAGAAGATTGAAATTTAATCTTCGGGGCGTAATAATGAAGGAAACCACCGTGTGAAGAATGCTTTATTTATCCCATTTCCTACTCAAAAGGTGTGAGCCACCAACATGTAGTTACAAAGAAAGCAGAAATCACAGTGGTTACAAATGATCAAGGAAAGGAGATTTCTACTTGTGTACCAATACAGTAGTGTGTGTGTGTGTGTTGATTACCGCCACCTGAATACAACAACGAAGAAGGATCACTTTCCTCTGTCATTTATGATCAAGTACTGGAGAGACTACTTAGGAAAGAATTATTTTATTTCTTAGGTGGGTACTCCAGGTAAAACCAGGTGATGATCGCTCTTAAGGACCAAGAGAAAACAACATTCACCTCCCCATTCTGCACTTATGCATTCCGAAGAATGCCCTTTGGATTGTGCAATTCTCCTGCCACATTACAAAGGTACATGCTTGTCATCTTTGTCAATATGCTCGGTAGTTTTCTCGAAGTTTTCATATATGATTTCTCGATCTATGGTGACAGTTTTGATTCTTTCCATATCCACCTGGACCAAGTACTGCAGAGGTGTCGTAAAGTCAATCTAGTTCTTTCATGAGAAAAGAGTCACTTCATGGTCACTGAAGGTATTGTGCTAGGCCATGTCATTTCAAACATCGCATGGAAGTCGATCTGATGAATGTGTGTGATTTCTAAATTAGAGCAACCTTAAAATGTGAAGAATGAAAGGTTGTTCCTTGGGTATGTTGGTTTCTATCACCGATTTATTAAAAACTTCTGCAAACTTTCACGGACTCTTACGGAGCTTCTATGCAAAGAGACTGAGTTCATTGTTTATCATAAGGTTGTCCAAGCATCTTATCATTTGAAAGATTTAGTCATTCAAGCTTCAGTCCTACAACCACCCGATTGATCTCTTACATTTGAGATCATGATGAATGCATCATATTTCGCAGTTGGGGTTGTCTTAGGATAGAGAAGAGAAAGCTGCCATATGTCATTCACTATGCTAGAAAACACTTGATGAAGCACACAGATATTATACAGCTACAGAGAAAGAATAACTAGCAGTTATTTTTGCTTTAGAAAAACTTAGAACCTATCTTCTAGAATCTAAAGTCATTATTTACACTAACCACTTTGTTGTCAGATACCTATAGCAAAATAAGAATCATAAACCACTGCTTACTCAGATGGATCCTTCTCATGCTGGAATTCGGTTTGGAAATCAGAGACAAACATGGAGTTTAGAACATGGTAGTAGATCACATCTAGAATTGAAATCCAAGATACTCAGATGAGCAGTGCAACAATCATAGATGTTCCCTAATGAATCCATCCTTGGTATTGAATATATCCCTTGTTATACCAATATTGCGAACTACCTTGTCTCTGGGGTAGTTCCACAAGATTGTATGAGAATCAAGGACAAGTTCATGCCCGATATCTATTTCTACCAGTGGAAATATCCATAGTTGTTCAGGAAAGGAGCATATTGCATTTGGCAATGATGTATCCTTAAGAGGAGTACACAAGTGTCTTCGAACACTTTCATAAGCTCGAATTTGGTGGACACCATTCTGGAAGCAGAATGACAGTGAAGATATTGTAGTGTGGCCTTTGGTGGCTGACAATATTCAAGGATGCCAATGAGTATGTCAAAGCTTGCAATGATTGTCAGAGTGAAAACCCACGGAGTTAAAGATTCAATGCCCCTCAAATTCATTCAGAATTATGATGTGTTTGATGTGTGGGGCATTGATTTCATTGGGCCCATTTCCCAACAGTCAGGGCTATGAATACATCCTACTTACCATAGATTATGTCAGTCAATGGGTGGAAGGTGTCCTTGCTTGAGTTGCTGATAGCTTCACCATGTGTTGATTTCCGAAAGATAACATCATCTCGTGATTAGGGATACCAATGAGTCTGATCTCAGACGGGGGTATCCACTTCATCAATAAAGGGGTTAAAAAATTGGTGAATGAGTACGGCATCTATCATCATGTCACTTCTCCTTATCATCCTCAATCCAATGGCCCAGCCGAATTATCAAACAGAGAAATCAAGATGATCTTGGAGAAATTTGTGAGGTCGGATAGATAGAAGTGGTCCGAACTTCTAGATTCAATTCTCTAGGCATGCAGAACCGCCTACAAGTCTCTCTTGGACATGTTTCCCTACTATGCTGTCTATGGAAAGCCTTGCCATCTACATGTAGAACTCATTCATATATCTCTCTGAGCTGTTAATATCTATAACCTCGACTCACATAAAGGTTGTCAGAATAGAAAACTCGATTTTAACAAGCTCCTGGAATACCGAGACTACACCTATAATAATAGATTAATGACAAAGAGGAGGTCAAACGTTGGCACTATCGGCACATCAGATGAATGATCATCGAACCTGGACAGAAAGCGTGGTTGTTTGATGTGAAGTTGAAGATTTTCTTGGGCAAATTGAAGAGTAAATGGATAGTGCAATACATTGTGAAGATTGTCTGTGACAACAGAAGCATTTTGATATCAAAATTGTCAGCAGACACACAACCATTAATCATCAACAATTAATTGTTGAAGCCATATTTAAAGCACGACACATTCTTGGTCATTGTCGATTCAATTCAAGTTATTTTTGATGAAGAGTTCACAACTTCAGCATCGACAAAGTCAGACAATGCTGCTCAAAATATTTTCTTATTAATTTTCTTCTTTTAATTTCTATATTTCAATTATTTCATTCTTTCGCATTGCACTCATCCTATTCATCTATGTTATATTTAGGACATGCTTCATCCTAAGTATAGGGTGGATGAGTGTATTTAGCTTATTCATTATTCATTCCCTCGCTTCTCCTCTAACTTGTTGATATTCAGTCTGTATTTAGGGATATTTTACCCTAAGTATAGGGGGACAAGCCGAGCCCATTAATATCGTACATTCCAATCTTTAGTCATCCTCATTTTATATACAATTTGTTATACTTAAGATTAGTTGATCCTAAATATAGGGGGATGACCAACTTCTCATTCTTTAGTCGTTATAGTGTAGAATTTCTTATACTCCACGAGATATGTCTTCTTATTTCTCTCTGATCACTATGAGGACATAGGTCAATCTAATATAAGGGGTTTATATAAATGTTGTATATAATTTAGTCATAACTCCTACTTCCATATTTGAGAATAATATGGCTAATATACTACATTGGGTAAGGGAATACACTTAATCAATTACAAAGAATGCACCAAAAATATGTAAAAAAAATCAAAAATTATTAGTAAATATGTTTTATAAATACGTTTATAAATGTTTTGCAAATGATTTGAAAAATGGTTAAAAATATTTGAAAAATCTTTTGAAAGTCATTTGGAAACTTTTGCAAAATGTTTTCATGTCTTTGTAAAATACTTTTGTAAATATTTGCGAAATTTGATTTATTTGTTTAAATAAAAAATTGAAAATTCAAGTTTGAAATTATTTGGAAAATGGTTGTAAACATATTTTTTAAAACAAAATCCATATATATTGTTTGAAAAATCTTAGCAAAGTGATTTTCAAATTTTTAAATGTTTACAAAAGTGTTTATCAAATTATTTACAAAACAAAGTTTTCAAAATAGTTGTGAAAATATTTTCAAACTATCTTGAGAACAATTTGCATATTATATCAAATAAAATTCTTTATAATATGTGTACAACCCTTATGTAAATAAGTCATAAAAAACAACTGACTTAACCTATAAACATTCTTAGTGTCAATTCTGCACCCAATTCTTTTAAATGCGCAAGCTCTCCCATGCAAATATCTGTATATACTTCTTGCACTACTTTCATAAAAAAATCCCTTAAATCTTTAAAATTTTCAAAACCTATAAAAATTTGCAACCTTTTTTTTCAAAACTTCATAAAATTTGTAGAACTTTTCAAAAATCCATAAAAAGTTCAAAATCAAAAAAACTTCAAAAAAGATTTTCTTTCATTGAACATAACATTTGAATTTTTCGCAATGATCGAGACAATTGAATAAGTCTAAATAAAGTTTGAAGATTGGAGCTTGGTCTAGACCTTAATCCACTTAATTTTAGAGGAACCCATTAAGAACTGTAATTGAGATGCTTCATGTCACCTTGACTTAATTCTTTAGGTTCCATGAGACTATGTTCATTAGTCGATTCAATGTGCCTAACTAGAACCCTTCATGTCATTTGTACGACACTTGAAATAGTAGCTTGACTAGAGATCCTACACTTACCTAGATCAACTCAGATGCATTGTTGAAAAATCTTGGATTCTAAGATGGGATGATACTAGGTTGTTTCATTAAAGGTGGCTCAGAAACCATTCTTGGGGAATGTCGAAACTAGTACTTCAACCCATTTCCTTTAGTAACATGGACATATAACGAATGGAGATTGGAATGAAATAAAGCTTCGGATGAGGAAGGGTCTGCTAGCACAACTTTTTTCCAAGACACTAAAATACAACATATCAAAAGATTTTATATCCATCAGGGAAAAACAAGAATGCAAAGCAATAAAGTCAAGAAAATATCACAAAAGAAGCCTATACCAAAAATTACAAAAATATTGTGCTTCCATAAAAAGCATGTTTCTTAGTGAAGACTTGGTTACATTGACTGAACTTCACAAAGAAATACGACTATGCTGGCCGATTTTCACTTATTTTCCCATTCTTCTAGCTTCCTCCATTTTCAGTTGTAAACTAGCATGTACCTGACCTTAGAAGGAAATATCCATGTTCTTTAGGGCGAGTTGCAAGAGGAGTCTCCTTGATAGTTCAGTGATTAATTTGGGAAGAGATAATCCAATTCACACATAGGGTACTTGTCATTTCAAGGTTGTGAGAGTAGGTGACTAAAAGGATGGTTCTGACAACACCGTGGATTGTAGTGGATAGAGGATTATGTAGCCTAAGGGTTGATGTGTCACACTTCCAAACCTTAATGTGGTTCGGAAAATGTCGAGAATCCAAAGGCCTTAATTAAGATCCAAACTTTGATTTTATAAAGACAAGTTAAAAGGTCAAAAATTGTTCCAAGTTCTTTCATTTTTTTTTCTTTATTTTCTTTTTCTACACCCATTGTCATAAGTGTTTACTAGGGACTAGTAAAGGCAAGTATAGTAGGGTGATGAATCTCTATTTCATCGCCTTTATTCTTTCATTTTGGCCTTAAATCCCTAGCTAAATGCATGTATATAGTATTAGTTTGTACAAAATAACACTCAATAATTGACAATAAATACTGTATAAAAACCTTTATTTAACACCAAAATAAAAGAATAAAGGAAAGAAAAGAAAAAGAATGAGGTGTCAAAGACACTGAATGACACTAGACCCTGAGACTCAGTCATCATGATTACATGGTCGGCAAGGAATAAATTAGGGAGAGATAGTTTAGACCAATTGTACATAACACACTTAAATCCCTTATTTTTTATTCATCAATAGTAGGCTTTTGGTACATGTTTTTTCTTTACACTTTATACCTCAAATCAATAAACCCTTAATATGAAACTTGTACATAAAAATACAAAGAAAAATAATGGGATATTTACACCCATAACCCTGAGTAACTTCGTAATTACCCCGGATACCCTCTAAAATCACGAATTACATCCAGAACCCCGAATAATGGTTAACCTTTACATGGCATAACCTTGTGTCAAATTCCGTCTTACTTTTCCGTTAACTTTGATGGAAAATGTTATATATTGACCATTTTACCCTTCTAAATACATCATATTTATAATATGATGCCATTTGCAAATCAAGCAACTCCCAGCAAACTGCAGGCCCTCCCACTCGTCCCCATCAAGCTGCCCCGTCCGCCCCGTGCCTCTTCCCCCCGCTCCCCTGCATGTGAGCTCCGACCCGCGCCTCCGCTCCCCGCCCCATCACCGAGGACCCCCACGCTCATCTCATAGTCCTCGTCGAAGCACCGCGTTCGATCCCTCCTCCTCTTCGTGTCCAGTTCCGACCTCGAGCCCCGCCGCCCAGCTCCTCGCCCCCCACCCCCCCCCCCACCGAGTTTCTCCTGGAAGCACCCCCTGCTCCGAAGAGGCTCGCACCCAGCTCCTCGCCCCCCTCCCCCCCCCCCCCCCACTCGAGACCCCCTCCCTGCCGCCCCTACTCGATCACCAACACCCCCCCCCCCTCGCGCCTAGCTCATCGCCCCCCCACCCCCACCGAGTTTGCCTCCTAGAAGCCCTTCCTGCTCGAGGCCCTGTCCCCGCCTGCCTCTGTTCGACACCCAACCCCCCCCCCCCCCCCGCGCCTGCAACCCGAGCCATCCCCCTTCCCCGGTCGTGCCAATCCCTGCAACCCGAACCAACCCCCCTTCCCCGGTGGTGCCAATCCCTGCAACCCGAACCAACCCCCTTCCCCCTTCCGCAGTCGCACCCCCCCCCCCCCCCCCCCGCGCCTGCAACCCGAGCCACCCCCTTCCCCGGTCGTGCCGATCCCTGCAACCCGAACCAACCCCCCTTCCGCAATCCCCCCCCCCACAACCCAAGCTCCCATCAACCTCAATCGAACCTCCCGTTCCCATTTCGTGCAGCCACCCCCAGGTCCTATATCACCATCGAAGCCCTACGCGCAACCACTCCTGCAAGTCGGGCGATGAGGGTGCGTGGGTTGGGGGGTCCTGCACTGAGGCGCGGGGGAGGACTCCTGTAGGTGGGGTGCGACACGGGGGGGGAGGGGAGGTTTGTCTCTGCAGGCTGGGCGGCGGGGTCGGGTCTCTTGCAGGCCGGGCGGGCAGGTGGGGTGCGGCGCGGGGGAGGGGTTTGTCTCCTGTAGCCTGGGCGATTCCTGCAGGTCGGGGGAGGCCTCGGTACGGTGTTGAGTTGACAATCGGTGGGCATGCGTTTGCAGAAAGGGTCTGGATGATGTCAGTGAGGTTGGATCTAGCAAGGTGGGAGGCGGTTACTACGATTCAGGTGAGGGGGTAGGGGAGGAGCATGAAGGAGTGGATGAGGCTGAGGTGGAGGGACTGGAAGGTGCGGAAGTGGAGGGGAGGAGAGGAGGAGGAAGAGGAGAAGGAAGAGGAGAAGGTGGGAGAAGCGGAAGCCAGGGAGGGAGAGGAGGCAGCAGAGGGCGTGCAGGGGGGAGGAGGAAGAAGGGAGAGGGGGACGTGCAGGAGGAAGAAGAAGGTAAGGGTGGGTTTTTTTCTTTTATTTTTGATTAACCTCAGCCGCTAGATCTAGGATTGGTTAGATTAACTCACTATTCAGGTTGAGTTAATGATCAAAAATAACGGAAGGTTCTCGGTGTAAAACGGAACACTTACTCAAGGTCCTGGATGTAATTCGTGACTATCTTGGGTACCTGAGCTAATTATGGAACTACTCAGGGTTATGGGTGTAAATATCCCAAAAATAAAAAAAATGATTTCACCCAAAAATAATACATAGTGCACCTGTGACACATAAAATAAAAAACCGTAAACAAAACTTCTCAGGCATGTATCTCCTTCATAAGTACTCATAATTGATCAAATTCACCTTTAATTTTCATAAACTTTAATTTTCTATTTAATGAAGGTGGCTTTTTGGGTCGTTATTGTATTGTATATAATATTCAATATATTCATTCTTTACATTTTATCTTTATAATATTTTTATGTACTTATAAATAATATTCAAATTCTATTTCAATAATAAATATAAAATAAAAACATCAAAAATACATTAAAATAAATAGACTATTATAATGTATAGGTAAACTATACTTATATAATCCACATACATATTTATTTAAGTAAATAAATAAAATCAAAAAAAAATATGATAAAAATGTGTAAACACATAGCTAAATAAGTTATGAATATATAAAATGTGTAAATATAATGATAAAATGGAAAATAAAAAATTAAAATTAAAATACCTCAAATGTGTGTATAAATACTTATGTATATACATGTAAATATTAACATTTAATAAATAATCTTGTAAAAATAAATAAAAATCAGAATAAAATATTACATAAAATTACAAACAATTTTTGTTTTAATGTAAAATTAGTAAAATCATATAATATTTTTAAACAAAATAATAAGGGATTTTTTATCCCTATTTTTTGGTTGGTCCACATGGACCAACCAAGAGACTTGGTTTGTTGACCCCAAGAGGTAAACTGTATTGCCCCCGCACCCCTTGAAGGATATGGTTAGATTCTTAAGTGCATCACGAAAGCATGTGGATCATATTAAATGTGATCAGGAGCGACAAGTCGCACTAGTTGCTTGAAGCGGTGGAAATTAAAAATTTTCATGTGATGAAACCACATGATTCAAGAACACTTCTCGATCATTTCATATAAAACAAAAACAAGTATTAGGGTTACTTATTGAAGCGTGTTTGCGATCGAGTCTCTAAAAAAGAGACCTCCTGTCTCAAGTCCGATCCGATGAAGGAGACACTTTCGGGCGCGTTGATGAAATGCATGCTTCTCGCAATACATGTTGATGATCCAAGCAACGAATCTCCTGATCTCGTCACATGAGATCTGACATCTTCTTCACAAGCAAGGCACACCGAAGGAGACGGAGATCCATGAGCAAGCAATCCCGCAGCATAACGGTGACGCTGCGACGAAGGCGACTCTCTTTAGGGCATCATGGTGGATGGCAACAAGAGAGAGAGGGGGATAGTTGGTGTGTAGAGAGAATGAGAGAGAGAGCATAAGTTTTCAAACTTTTAAGAAGAGCAACGGGTTCCCTTCTACTTATAATATTTTGGGATCCATGGATCTCAATCCATGGACAACACAAATACAATGGCTCACATCGATTTGTGTTTCTTTCAATGGCTATGATCTTGATGCTAAAAATACAACAATAATTTATTTAATTAAGTCAAACATATATATTGAATATAATTTGATTCATATTAAACCAATCTCCATTGGAGAAATAGGAAGGAGGTATGCCTCCTTCCATAAGAGGAGTGGACGGCCACCACATTCCATGTAGGAATTGTGGTTGTCCACCCTCTCTACAAGGAAGGTGGCTTTCTCCTCTTATTCCATGAGATTTCATTATCCCATGAATTTCTCCAATATTTGCAACAACTTTTATTGCAAATTATTTCACAAAAATAAATCCAGTTTATTTTGTGAGCATTGCAATCATGCCATTGGAAAATTGTGAATCACATTCATAATCCGAAATAAAATGTGAATTACATTTTCAATTAATTATCCAATGTGAATCCAATTCACATCAACATTTAAATGTAAATTACAAATAGCCCTCTCTTGTATATTATAAATCACATTTATAATATATATGATTAATATGGACAGTGCTATCCACATTATTCATATCCATGATAATTAAATCACATTTAATCATCTTGGATCTCTATTCTTATATGCCCAAATAATATGAATCACATTCATATTATTCACATTTTTTATAACTAAATCACATTTAATTATCTTAGATAACTCGCTTTATAATATGAATCAAATTTATATTATTCATGATAACTAAATCACATTTAATTATCAATTTTCTCAATGCTCGGATGCATATATCAACAATGAAATTTATCCCAAACTCTTTCAAGGATAATGCACTTTTTCCGCGGATACTTAGAGAAAAGGACATGGTGATTGTATTGTTCCACGTATAGTGACTTGGATATTGAGTTCACAGCTCAAATCCAAATCTTGCGGACCTCCCAAAGATGTTTGATTAAATCAAGACTGCAAATCTAATCTTCTCATTGTATCTAAATCACATTTAGATCAATGTCCAGCATTTGGACCATGATTATAGTACTTCTCTACTGAGAGGAGTCACTAAAATCCAGACATGTTTCATCACTCCCTAGGAATGGAAGCATTATGGTTATACAATCATTTATGATCACATCACCCTCAAGTATTCCCAATACATGTACATCCTCCACACTGGAAGACCTAGAATAAACCCGAAGTATAAGATCAATTTATATTGTCTACTTCATGGTTTTATCATTAAGTTTCTCATTCGATCATTGGAAGTCGGTATCAATCATATACTTTCCAAAAGCATATAGCATACCTAGGTCTTGATCATATACTTTCCAAAGGTATATATCAAACCTACAAATTCAGTCAATCTTCCAAAGCGAGACGATCGTGCAAGGAATTTGATTCTTCCCAATATCTCATGAGTGAGCTCATGTCTTCTGATTCAGTAAATGAACTTGTATGATCCCTTTGAGATATTGTATTACTCATATGCCCTTGTATGCACATTAGCGCACCGATATATAGACCACCTACTGGTTTTCCAAATGTACATACCTAGACATATAGTAACACATCTGTCTCGGGTCAGAGGATGCGTGCCTATATCGTAACAGCATACGACTAAGGACTTTGGTTATCTCGATATTGTTAAGTCAACTCTTTGACCTAACTTATCTAACACCTCTGAATCTCTATTCCTATGCAGAGGACCTGCATCAAGAGGTCTGTTAGATATCAACCTTTAGAGAAAGGATTTCCATCTCCTTCTCAGGCTAGAGATCCTCTCTTAATAATCATTTGACGGTGCTTGATGAGTCATCAATCTAACTCTTTAGATATTCATCCAAGCACCAGTCTCTATGATTCAATAAATGAATCAACAACTGTATGATCATTAAGATGGATATGGTACATAACCCTAATTATACTAAGGGACCTATTATGTAAATTAATTATTCTTCATTTCAGATCAGTGAATGATATTTGCAATAACATTTATTGCATAATGGCTCGTCATGGGCTCGCATGTCCAACACCCCCTTCCTGTCAGAGTCATGAGACCCTGATTTTCTCCTCATTTTCATGCTTCCTCTACTCCATCTTCCTCCTCGAGGACCTCACCTCTCTCTTGCTTCCTCATCCCTAATCTTCACCCATACCTTAGCTTCCACCTAACACCTCCAGATCTCACACAATATCTCCGCCCTTTTTACCCCTCACTTCATCTATAAATAAACCCCAAATTCTTCTTTTTTGATTTTGAACCTTACTTTCTCCCCCGTAACCCCAAAGGAACCACATGTGTTAAAGCTCCGGTGACAATGGAGCTCAAAGCATTTTGAAGATCTTTGGCGATCCAATTCGAGACAAAATACATTTGGTGGCAAGTACAGCATAGTCAGATCCACTCTCTTGCAGCATGGAACCAGATTCAGATGTGGTGAAGCCTAATTTATTAGATGATATTTTGTTGCCGAAGATAAAGCCATTACCTCATACGTTTAAGTACTTCTTTCTTGTGGGATCTAAGAACAGACATCATGTATTATTATTATCTCTAAGTTGACTGCAGAACAGGAGTCGAGGTTACTTAAAGTCTTAGAAAAGAGCCATAAGTCAATAGGCTAGAGAGTGTCGGATGTCGTTGGAATTAACCATGCTCTCTGTCCAAACTAAATTTATCTTGAGGTAAGGTTAGACCTTCCCGTGAATTTCAAATAAGATTAAATACAAATATAAGGGAAGTAGTTAGGAAAGAAATTGAGATATGGTGTAGGGAAGATTTCAGTTATCTCATCGTTGACTCTGAATGGGTGCCACATTTACACATGGTCTTGAAGAAGTCAGGAATTCATATGGTCACTAATGAGGAGGGTGAAGGGATCACAACACGAGTACCCATATCGTGGAGTGCTTGTATAAATTACAGACGTTTAAATATTGCGATCAAGAAAGATCACTTTCTCTTGTCCTTTATTAATCATATTTTGGAGAGACTGGAAGGGAAAGAGTTCTTCTATTTTATTGATGGATAATTGGACTACAATAAAGTATCCATAGATCTCAACGATTGTGAAGAGACCACCTTTACATTTTTCATTCAGCACATATGCGTTCAAGCATATGCTTTTTGGTTGATGCAATGCCCCGAGCACTTTTCAGTGATGCATGATTGATGTGTTCGCTGAGATGGAGGGAGATTTCTTGGAAGTATTTATGGATGATTTCTTGATCCATGGAGATTCTTTTGATACATGTCTTGAACATTCGGATCGAGTGCTTAAATTATATATGGATTTAAATTTGGTACTCTCTTGGGAGAAGTGTCATTTCATGGTACATGAGGGTATTGTGTTGGGGTACATCATCTCTAAAATGGGAATGGAGGTTGAGCCTTCCAACATAGATGTGATCTAGAAGCTTGATCCACCAATCAACGTATAGTCAAGTTCTTTCTTAGGGCATGTTGGATATTTTAGAGGATTTATTAAAGACTTTTCAAAGATTACCCGACCATTATTTGATCTCTTAGGAAAAAGACATTGAGTTCGTTGTATTAGATCAAAGGTGTCTTGAGGCCTCCTAGCTCTTAAAAAGCAATATCATAAATTCTCATGTTTTTCAAGATCCTAACTAGTCTCTTCCTTTTGAGATGATAAAAGATGCTTCAAATTTTGCTTTCAGAGTTCACTAAGAAAGTAAGGTATTGGATCATGTATATAAAACGCCAAGCCCGAGCACGGCCCAAAAAAATTTCGGGCCTAAAAATTAGGCCCAAGCCCGGCCCAATGTTCATTTGGGCTTGGGTCGGGCTGGGCTTTTTGGGCTGGACTTCGGGCTGGGCCGGGCCGGCCCAACCCAATGCTCATCCCTATGCTCAAGCACTTTAAAGAATCCAACGAATAATTAGTCTAGATTGAGCAGGTTTCTTTCATGCAGAGTGACGACTCTAATGTCATTCCCCACCAATATGCATGAAGTACAACATCATAAGAGATTCAACTCATAACATATTCAGAAACATTGAAGATTCAGTTTTTTCCTTTTTCTTCTAACTTCGTACTTCCTCTTCTTGAATTCTTCGTTATCTCTTGTGTCTCTCAACCTCCTCAATGTGATGTTCTCTCATTTTACTCAGGCTATTTAAATCCTAAGTGTAGTGGGACTGGCCTATGTTTTGTATATTCTATTTATTCCTTCTATTTGTTTTGTACCCTTGCCTACATTACTTCTTACCTACATTTAGGCTAATCCTAAGTATAGGGGGAGAGTGTTCGTTTCCATTCTCATGTAGATGTACTCACTATACTTAATACGAGCTATATTCTTCATTTCACTTTGTGCCATGATAACATAGAACAAGCTACGTATAGGGGGTGTATATATTTCATATATATTGCACCCATAGATCATACTTTAAAATATTTTGATATCACATAATGGGCTAAAAGTATGAATTTGAAACTAATTTGCAAATTATTTTGAAAATCACTATATCTATGTGACATGTTTTGTGAAAATATTTTGCAAATAATTTGTAAAAGGGGGTACAATTGGTTTTGACAAATTATTTTGAAAATTTTATATATACTTAAAGATATATTTTAACATTATTTGAAATAAAAAAACTCTAAAATAATGGTAACTTGTAAGTGGTTTCATCCCTGACACATTCACATCACACAAGACTTGTGCAATTTAGGACACTTGGTTTAGAGTGACACTTTAATTCAAATTTTGACCATTATTGTTCATAAGGATCTTGGGACTTAATAACTTAAGCTCCCTAGTTTGAAAGATACATGTGCTATATTGCATGTAGAATCTCTACTCTTAAAAATATATGACTAGAAGTATACATGCATAGTTGCAAAAACATTGTCATGAGTATATTTCATCTGAGGAACTAGGATGGGAGGTTTAAGTTTGGATATGATTTTATGTTGCTTGAGGATGGGAAAAGATTGAGCATTATGTCATGATACCTGAGTGTCAACACATTAGCCATTATGGGAACAAGGTTCCGAAACTATCTTGATAAAAATCCAGGTACCAGTGTGTGTGAAATCATGAAAAATTTTATCAATATCACCGAGTAGATAAAAGTAGTGGAGCTATCCAAAAAGAAAAATAAAATATTTATCAAAAATTTAAAATCTCATACATTCCTAGATAATATAAAAGAGCTTATATTACTACCAAGTGCTCCTAACCTTTTCAAGGTGTCCACTTGGACCAAAGCTACTAAACCTTAGGAGTCATACGAGCATGATAAAAGGGCTCTACATCATAAGCGATTAAATATAGATGTATAAAGGTATAATACATACTCAAAAAGACACACACCAATGTACCTCAAAAAAACAAGTGCAGACAACTCAGAATTCTTGAAGGACATATTGGTTGACACCAAAAATACGAGTGTGTGTTTAATAAGGCACTCAAAAGATCCTTCTTCCAATGAGAGGTGAAAAGAAATGACATGGTCCTACAATTCTCCATACTTGGTCATTCCATCTTACACTTTCAAGTTTGCCAACTTAAGAAACAGTGGAACGAAGTGCAGTTTTATACATTCTCAAGAGTTTAGGATTGGGTCTTAAGGTTGACTTCATAGACTGGGACCTCGATCGAAGCATAGACTCTACACTTATACATGTAATCAACACTAAATGTCAAACTCGTATATATCTGTGTATACATGGAGTCTGATAATTAAGGAAGCTGAGTTCCTTTTCAGTGAGACTTGATTAAACTTAGAGGTCAAGGGTCACCTAAAACTTGTTAACTGAATTTCAAGTCTTATACCGCACATGCATAGTCAGGGATTCAACCTACTTATTATTTCTTTAATTAATCGAGGATGGGCAAGGTTTTAAGTATAGGGGGTGATGAGTCCCAGACTCGTCAAAATTATGTTGATTAATGAAAACTCTACCTTAGACTATTTAATTAACTTAATCATTAATTAATTAAAATTAATATTTGATACCTTGTAAAAAAATTAAGGTTAATTATTATAAATAAATATTCATTAATTATTGTATATATGTGTTTGTGGTTCTCTTTATTTTATGTGTTTTTTCATTTATCCAAATCCCATAAAAATTACTATAATACTATAAATAATATATTGTATATTATTTCATATTGAAACACACCAAAAAATAAAAAAAAACAAATAAAAAGTACCTTTATATTAATAAAATATATACAAAATAATTATATGTGTTTGTGATGTATTTTGATTTTGAATTTTGCACGAAAGATGTAGATCTTCAAAAAAATACATAATTTTCATATAGAATACTTTTTAATTTGAATTAGTTTATTATTTTATTTTTCATTTTATGATATTTTCTTATTTATATTTTCTCTGATTGGGTTGTGTGGCTTCTCCTCATTTAGCCATGTAGCATGGCCTTTCATCAGCCACTGCCTCCTCTGTCAACCGCCTCATCTCTTTATCAGACGGTCGCTGTGCACTCAAGCCTTCTCCCATCTGGACTGCTTGATCAAATGATCAAGCAGCTTCCAGCTATCTCAATGCACCCTCATCATGGTCGTTGGATCTAATGATCGAATGGCGCATGCTCATCATCTTCCCCGAGCAATTGTTCTCCCAAGCGTTGTGATTCTTCGTCGTCATGTCTTGGACCCATTTTCTCAGCCGATCCATGTATCCTCTTGTCATGTTTTAGCACCATTGTGATGCCCATTCATCCTTCTCTTACGCATACACCTCCATCGCCTACCTCCTCCTCACGTGTGGTAGCTGGAGGTGGTTGAAACCACCTCCTCTAACTGCTCCTTAAAAGATCAAAACCACCATGATGGGTCGCATTCCACCATATTCGCCCTTGCGAGATTGTCCCTCCGAGCTTCCCCCTTCCTCCAGTGACAATGAGAGTGAGCGTCGAGGAGCTAAGAAAGAGTGGACCTCAAGTGAGATCCACGGCCATCTCAACCATGTCACGGCCCTTACAGTTGTTGCTCAAGCTTCTTGCACCAGCTGAACGTGTTCAGCAAGGACCTCGAAGTCCTAGGCTTTGGCCCCAGGCTCTCGATCACCTGCTACCTCCTTCTCCACTCTTCAGGTAAAGCTTTGTTCTTTCCCCCTTTGTGTTTTCTTTGATTTATTACACCCATATACCTACCTTTAGATCAAATTAATCACTCCTCCACCATTGTCACAATTCATGCACCTTCGCGTACTACTCCAAGCACATCTCTTCCTCTTCCAGACCTCCATCTACCTCAGTTCGTTCTTCCTCCTACAAGGAGGAAGACCCACATGGGTTCCATCTCCGGACACACGTTATGGCCCTCCATTAGCTTTCATTTCACCCATAGGAACCCCCTATTGCTTTGGATATTGTTCTAACACCTTCAGGTAACAAAGGACTTCACTGACCGGAGGTTCAAACACATCGTTGATCTCGAGATCCGCCTCCGACTAGCAAACATCATCCAACCCTTCCAACCACTACAGCTCCACCTCTGACCATCCTTTGCCTTAGCCAAAATTCCACTATCGTCCTCCAATCTTCAACGAGATTTGGAGATAACAAAGGAGCTTTTTAGTATTAATCAAAGTTTACTCTTCGCATCATCATAGGGGGAGGAAATTCAAGGAAGGGAGAAGCAAAATCATCGAATCAGACCATCTTGGTTTGATCCTACGACCCAGATCAACCATGAGTTGGTTGCACAAGTCTCCAGTCTTAGGGGAATCTTACCTACTCGAAGCAATCGAAGCCTTGGAGATCCATACCTCGCACTGAAGAAAGCAGACATCATGCGCCTCACGTGCAACACATGTGTGACTTGCAGAAATACTCCACCGAATTTCCTTATTCCCATATATGTCCTTACGTGCATGGATTCTTGTAGATAAGCCCTTGCATCTTTATTTTATTGCTTTTTAATCAATTTTGGATTGAATTGTTATGATTTATGTATTTTAAATTAAGTTTTATTTGCAAAAACACCCCTCGATTGTGTGTTTAATATCGTTTGCATCTTTAATCTAATTAAAGTGAAATTGGTATTGTTGGAAAGCTATAAAAATTGTCTTTAAGATGGCATGTTGTATTCTATGATGTGATACATAATGATTCATATAAATTTATCAAATAACTACATTGTTATTACATATTGATTCAATTGTCATATTTTCATTTTAACTCTATTATGAGTAATTGAAATGGTCATGATTTTCTATCGCTTATAGAATTTAATTATGTCATTATTTTACTTATTTCATATCACCTTACTTTTATTAAGCGATAAATTAAGTTGAATTTAAATAAGTGCCTTTTTAGCTATCATCATAAAAAGAACCCTTAAAATCTGAGCTACCTAGTAATTGTTAACTTGGACTTCTTTGCAAATTTAATCAGATAATCTTATTGAGATTTAGTTCTGGAGCTTTGCATGTAATTGTGCGACTATACATGTGACTTTATGTGCATTGTACTTGTTTGTTGCAGCATCCTATCATTCATTCATTTAATATAACTAATATATAAAACAACTTAAAAATAAGCAAAGCATTGTCCTAGATAGCTAGATCACTTAACCTAGATTACTTAGACCCTAGTTAGATTATTTGATTAGCATGTGTCCTTGTGTTTTGGACTTATCCTCCAGGTATAAATTATACCGTGTTTTCTTCGTAGATATTATTTTAGTGAGATTCTAATATATTGTCATTAGCTCATATTACAACGATACGATATTAACTTAGACAATTAACAGTTCATTAGACATATATTATGAATTTGATGTAGATTATGTCATGTTTGTGGCTAGTTAAATTAATGTATAAGTTTTGTTCTTGCTTTAAATGGAATTATTATTTTGAATGGATGGAAATTTTTTGTTAAGATTCATTGCTTAATTCATTGGTACATAAAATTAATGAAGCCTAATTATAATAAGAGTAAATTACAAGAAATGGTTCCAACTATACTAAGATCCGTAATTAGATGCCTTAGTTTTGAATTATAACAAAGAGGAATCTAACCTTATTTGTTGGAATAATAATAAAGGATGTGGATGAACGCTAATAATAATAATGCAGAAGGATACAGATGAATGCTAATTATTTTAATTTATATTCGTGCAAATAAATAATGCAAAGAACATTAATTTTATAATAGATGGTAAAGAAGCTCTATAAGGCCACTGAAAAATAATTCCAAGTCTATGAACAAACACGTGAAATTGATATATTTTTGGCTTTGGTTGTTGATATGCTACACAAGTTTGATTCTTATGAAGCCACAAGACAAGTACATTTTCAAGGAAACGATACATCATGTTGGTATTTTTTATAAGTTCTATAGCTAGCATAATCAGCACCACTTGTACTTTTAATTCAAAGGTTAGTGGTTTAGGATAATATAAATCATAACTATAAGTTGCTTTTAGATGCTTAAGTATTCTTTATATGGCTTATAACTGAGATTTTGCAGAGAGCGATTGGAACCTAAAACATAAGCATGTATAAAAAAGTATGCAAAGTATACCAGCAGTAATATAAAATAAAGTTTCATTTACATTCTATTAAGTCGAGTCAATATCCTTATCAATGTCAATAGGATGAAGAATTAGTTGAGACCCATCGATGTGATTTTATTTGTACAGTCTCTACCCAAATTTCTTGAGAATACCTTGAATGCACTCTGTTTAATTTATGAAGATCCTATGTCGTAGATGGATTTATAAGACTACGAGGAATATTTTTAGTAAAAAGAGTCAAAACTATATTTCTAATTTCAAATTTAAAAAATATGAGAAAATTTTATGTCTTTCATCCTAGGCTATATATCTCATTTTAGTCCATATAGAACTTTGTTTAGTTTAAAATAAAATTTGTTTTTTAATATGTAGAATCTATAGATTGTTTAATATAAATTTCTTCTTTTGTAAAGTCATTCAAAAAATTACTTCTAACATCCATTTTATATAGTTTATTATCTAAATAAGAAGCATTAAATAGTATTGTTGTAATAGATTTTAATTTATCTATGCATGCATAGGTTTCATCTAAGTCGTTATCATGTTATTATTTATAACCTTGAGCTATTAATCTAGATTTTTTAGTTACTTCATCTTCTTCATTACTTGTACTAGTGGTTATACCCGTGCTTCGTAGCGGTAGGAAAAAAGCTAATAATATTTAGCAATCTGATATTATAAAATAATAATAATATATATATTTTTCAATTGATACAAATAGATGGAATGTTACACTGAAATTTAATGATAATCATACTAATGATAATATTAGGAATATATTACTAAGTTTTGGTATGATCATCTAACGTTTTAGCTAAAATTACGATCACGGCTACATGAAACCATAAGCGGAAAAAGCATAGATACATTCCATAATCTATAACCACCATTAATATTATGGTGTTGACAATGCAATTGTATAACACTTCTGACCATATTGGCTACGATAGACTCATGGGCTTTATTGGTAATATGTATGCCACCTAAAGCCAACGAAACTATAAAAAACAGCCTATGCAAGGTCTCTCTTATTTCCTCCATTCTTTGACATTCTCCAATTTGGACTCATGTCACTACTTCTCAAACAATGCAGATGGTGGGTACTCCCTTTAGACTCCTCTATTGTCCACGATGTTACGAATGAAGACATGCGGAGATGGTGCATCGCCTTTTTTTGTTTGTTCACCAATTTATGGAAAAAGCTCACAACTTTCGTGGAACTTCTCTAAAGTCAGACCGAAGACTAACATAAAACTTTATTGCAATGGTAAGATCTGGTTGAACCATGAAATCTAACCAGTTCAATTGTATGATGAAGTCGTCGGCCTTTAAAATTGAATTAAACTGAATCGGTGAGGGAAATGTTGGAAATGTTGTTGAATCAACTGATCAAATCAAATAAATTAAAGTATGTATAAAATACATACTCAAATATACTTGAAATCTAATTAAAATACATGGTGGAGGTATGTTTCTTAATGTTACATAAAATGTTTTTAATATATATTCGTAAGTTATACATGTAGAAATCAGTGATTCTATTTAAATTAATTTTAAATAAAATACTTTATAGAATAATAATAATAGTTTATAGTCAATTGAATCATGGTCTAATCAATATCTTGACTATTTCAATTGAAGCGGTAGAAATCGATTAACTATACCGTTCCAAGTCCAGTTCATCAGTCCAACTCCTGCAACTGATTAGTCCAATCTGATTTTCAGAACATTGGTCAGTGGCCTTAATCAAGAGAAACTTATATACATATGAACTTTCGTAAATGGGCGTGAACATATTCCAGTCTCATGTCCAAATAAATACTTTGGCAACCTTGTGATATGGGCCTTCTCGACGTTCAAGACACGAAAGCTTACATATGAGATGTGAGAGGAGAAATCAAGGAGAGAGCCATGTGTCGTATGGAGAAGAAGAGCTGAGAGAACCCAGCTTTAATATATAGCATAGATTTTTATAAACCCAATTAATTCTGATTTGATAATTAATTTTTAAATTTGATTACTAGTTTTTCTACTTTATTTAATGAATTTGTCAGGTACATCCAATATTCATCTATCTGTGCCTCATTTACATCTATAACTTTAATTTTAGATACATACACATAAACCATAATGTTAAAGAATAATTATGATCTCATTTTAACTTCACCATATATTTCTTTATTTATGATCTTTATTAGTTAAATTTAAAAGTGTTTGCTTGACTTCTTCTTCCTCTTCAATGGAGTTTTCTTGGTTATTCAGTACCACGGTGTTTCTTCTATTACTAAGATTTTCATTTTAAAATTTATAATTTTTTCTCCATACAACAACAACAACAAAGCCTTTTCCAACAAAATTTATAATTTTTTCTGCATGTCTGATGAAAATGCATTCATTACTTTTAGCTTCAAACTTATCAAGATTAACTTTAGTGTTTAAGATAAAAAATTACTTTAATTTTTGTAATAACTTATTTGAGGGATTATAGCATAATATAGTTCAAATCTTATTTTTCTTAAGTATTGATTTTAAACTTTATTTAGCGTAAAATAATTTTTTTATACTTCTATTTCAAAAATACTTCGATAAAGTGGATTCAATGAAAAGAGTTTTTACACATTTTTGTGGTATTATGTTCTTTCTTTGTACTACTTTTTCTAATTGTGGGGTATAAGGGAAAGAAATATATATTATTACATATTATTCATAATAATTATTAAAGTTATCTTTTACAAATTCTCCACTTTACCAATATCATTTTCGTTTTTCTTAACAAGTTTAAATAACTTTGTAAGTGATATAAGGCTTGATCTTTAGTTTTTATAAAAAGGACCAAGTGTACCTAGAGTAGTATTATAAAATTGCAAACAATACTTGTAACCACAACGGTTTTCAACTTTAGTTGGTTCAAATAGACCTAAAAATGTAGTTTATAATGATCTAGAAGTTGATATTATTTTTTACTTTTAAAAGATGATTTATGTGGATTCCCAAGTGAGCTAACATCACATAGTGTTTAATACTTATCCTAATTAACGAAAAACATCTAACTAAGTCGTTCTTGATTTGCTGGTCTAGAAAGTTAGGGTGAAAATATCCTAATCTTCAATGTCAAATTTTACAAAATTGAGAATAAGGTTACAAAGTACCTTATATATGAGAGTTGCCCATGTTTATGAATGTAAATGCATAATGAGATTGGTTACCCATCAGATCAGAGAAAGAACCCAAGCTTAGTCTTTTGAAAACTAAGTTTTGACATTACTTGCAAATAAATAATTATAATACTTTTTATCAATAACAAAAATATAAAAGTCATTTAGCGTCTTTCTTTCAAAAAAATATTGTTAAAAACATTTAAGAATTGAACATCTATAAAATCAAATAAACATTTATAACATTTATCGTATATTTGACTTATACTAAGCAAATTGTATTTTAAAACATTTATCAAGCTCGTATTATTAACAAAAACATTACCTTAGTTTATTTTGTCAATGATTATATATAATGACCTTTGTGGTTTTTCCCAGAGGTGAGCATCCCTCCTTTCTTGGGTACCAGCGTAGTAAAGAGCTTGTGATTCCCCATCATGCATCCATGGTGAAGAGCTTGTAATTCCATTCTCGTCTAGTGTGATTATAAAAAAAACCTCAAGGTTATTCTTATGGTCATTCCATTATGATTTAATCATGCCTATCCTCTACATATGATTGATTACCTTAGGCATAGTAATCACACCATTATCCTCGTCATTTCACCTTCCTACAAGGAATCCATTCATCTCTTCTATTACCATTCAAATCGATATCACTAAAACCTAGGGTCTAAGCTCCAATGATCAACATTGTTTGTCTTGATCATTGATGAGATCTCCTTCATTATTATTCCATGAGCATTTACTTGATCAGATGATATATTTAGGGTTAAATTTAGTTTTATTCGAGAATATTTTGCATTTATTCATTAGAATTAAGTTTGTACATCATTAGTGATCAAAGTTTGCATACTCTATTCCATGTTATTTCAGTTTTATTTTGATCTTAGTATTGTTGCAATGACCTAATGATTTGTTTCATCTATAAAATGATAAGTTCGATTGTAATTATAGTTAATTTGTATATTCTAATCATTCTTTGATGATCGAAAATGCTACACCTTATTCTACTTATGGTCCTCATTTGGATCTATCTGATCTGATAGCTTAGAACCTTAGAAGTCTGTTAGGCCATGCCATGTGTTATTCTGGTTGTTTTTTGCCTACATACTCATTAATGCCACCACTTCATTTCAGCAAGCCTACTCCATCCAAAATATCAGTTTCACCTTAGTTCTTTAGATAATGAGTTCTTTAGATAATGATCATCGATAAAGGATGTTTTCAGTAATCGATCGAAGATTTCGAGTCGAAACTTCATCGAATATAGTGAGAGAAAATTAGAGTTGAAGATTGTACCTTGCTCCACTATCCGAGCGGGTTTCCACTCATTGTGGTCAGAGAATAAGGATATTTTGCACAAGTATATGTGGTTTATAATAATATTTTAAGAAATTTATCATCACATCGTACAATCCAATAATAGATGTATTAGACATTTGCACAACTTTATTTTCCGAGATTTGATATATAGCCCTTTATTTTTAGCTCGTTTAAAAGTTTATTAGATCACTTGATAACTAGATTAATCGTAGACTTTTACTGCAAGTAAATAAACCTATACTTGATATTTTTATTTTATAATCTTTAAAATTAATTCAAAAATAAATTTAAATTGAATTAAATCATAAAAGCATCCTAAAAGCATCATAAATACACACATTAGTATTTTTGAAATTAAAAATTACCTTAGTTAGTTCTTAGTAAATACTATATAATAGAATTTTGCTAAAATTTGAAAACATTGTGTATTAAATATGAAAATTAAGTAAGAGTATGTATATCGTAAACAACATAAATTGTAATAATTGTGTTTTTAAAATATGAAAAATATATCGAAAGAAAATAAAATAGTGTTGTTCATTAAATTAATTTTTCAAGTGTAATAATAAAAATTCACTTACTAGTGAATAGCATATAAAATTATAGAAATTATTTTTAGATACTATAGAATTTAGTTTTTTAGCTTTTATATAATTTCTAAACTAAGTACAATTAATTTTAAAAATTTAATCCATTAAAAATTTGAAATTTTCAAATACTTCAAATTAATTAAATTTTTAAAAATTGATAATAAATATAAATTATACATAATTGACTATAAAACACATAAAATAAACATACATAAAAACTAATTCAAACTAACCTATTTCATTTTGACCCATATATTCACACACTACAACAAAAAAATATATAAATATCATTGACACTTGGTCAGGCTAATTCACCAACCATCTAAGAGGAAAAATCACCAAGAAGAAGAACAAATACGCTTATTTCCTACATATGCTATTAGAAGAAGAACAAATACGATTATTTCCTAAATAGGCTATTATTGGGAAAAAAAACTATATAGTCTAACGATGATTGATGGGACAATGTTGGAGGAATACATGGATGAGTTCAAGAAAGATCTAAGAAGCATGTTTGCACTTAATGAAAAGAACAAGAAAGGAGAGTCTCCATTTAAGGAAGAGGAAAGAGTATTGATCTTGTAGCTTCCATCTTTTTACGATCATATTATGATAGTATTTGCGATATGGCAAGGAGACTATCATACATGATGAAATAGTTATTTCATTACCTATGGATGAGTCTCAATGAAGTTCAACGTATTAGGAAACATATTGTGTGGGTTATATGCTTATTGTAAAGATGAGATATTCTAGATTAGGTAGATGAGAGTCTGAGGTCGACTGAAGTTATAGGATCTCATCAAAAAGGAAAGAAAAAGATATGTGGTCCATAATTAGATTAAAAGGTAGGTAAGGATCGGATCGAATTGCACTTTCTAAGAAATACTTAATAGCATTCTCATGAGACGAAGGCAGATTCATGATAGCTTATGAAGTCAGTATGTTCATATCATGTACGCTCATCTAGGAAGTAGTTCACCAACATACTAAGCAGATGATGTAATTGCCATGGTTTAGATGACAGATGAAAAGGTTTACTACATCATAGGAGTTAGTTCAATGCAATTTTGCATGTTTCACGTGATAGTGCAAACTTTAAAGTATGAAACTCGTGATTACATCCAAATTTCATTAGGAACGACTAATTCACAAGGACACGAGGTACCCATATGCAATAAAAGATCGATTTCATTTGTAATGATGATTTTCCTGAAGGATAGGGATTCCTCCTGAGATTATGGAAATCATATGGAGTACATCCATCAGGTATAGGACCTCATAATAAAGGGAGAAATTAAAAATAAAAAATATAATTATTCCAAGGTCCTCTACCTTAAGCAATGTCTTATATATTTTGATTGAACATGCAACCCAAAAAGGTCAATATTGAACATATAATATAATAGGTGTAAACCTCATAAGGCTATGCTACATCCATGGTCGCATCCCAAAGTTAGGTACTTAATATCAAGGAAACAACCCCTTTACAAAAAGAAGACATTCTCGATAATAAGGCAATGAGTCCAAATAGTGATGGGCATAGAAGCCAAATGAATAAGGAACATATTGCTTATGGAGCATTCCCCTTGGGGACTATAGGTGTTGAATCCAACATTCAATGAAGTGCATTGCACAAGAGAATACTTAGGATATTTTAGAATGATTTTATTTAGTTCATTTTCTTTTTTGTGAATCTAATAGCATTCATTGGGGAAAATCTCTTAAATCGGAGTTACCTTACAAGCGCGCATATTACCTTCTTGTTTGTGTTTCCAAATAGATGATTAATTCCCTTCTGCTAGTACAATCACTCAAGTGGTGAGGGTTTAGATTGGAATTATTATCATAAAAATCAACTTGGATAATTTGTTAAGTTTAAGTCTAATCAAAATTGAGATAAGCATCCAATTATCCAAGTCCAAGTTATTACTATTTAGTAATAGGCACTCGCTCCTACAATTTGATTTCACATTTTGGTGGATGGAATTTTACCTTGGACATCGATAAAATAGTGAAATTACACTTGTACCCCTACCTTTTTCATGTTTATACTAGGACGCTTATATTTTTACGCATTCACCCGATCATTAAATCCCTGTAGGGACTAAATTCATAAAATTTAGAAATTTAATGGCGACAAAGTGTATATATGAGATGTCCTAGTGTAAATATGCAAAAGAAAGTAGATATACATGTGTAATTTCAATGTTTTGCAAAGGCCAAAGTGAGAAGATGGCTATTTGGACTATAACCTATTCTCACATTTTGTGAAGTTTCCGAGAATTTGAGGGGGTTACAACTTCTCCTACTTATGTTTGAATCGTTCTACCGATTCCGCGCCTTTCAGTTAGGAGAGTCGTTATAGCTCTCCAGCCCTCTACCATATCATAGAGACCATTTTAACAATTTCAGGCCTAGACCCGATTTACTATCAAGGATATTTGTTCTTGACAACATATCGTATGTTAGGCTTGGCTAAGACTCGAAGTGACAATCACGAGTATTTACGTTCAAGTTCTCAAGTGATAGACTCGCGCTCTTATAAATTACTTTCACCTCAAACTCATATAATCTACTCTCGTTTCTTGTAGATTTTTCTACGTAAAATTATGTTCGGAAAACATTGACCCTCAACCTCATGTATTATAACCAATGTTTATAAAGTCCAATTGACTAAGATTTGTACATACTTTTTTTTATCTTAGTTGCGGGACACTGGTTTGAGCCATATCCTTATCATACATATCATCCAAATAAGAGTCAAACTTTGGTTTTGGTTTTGAAGCTAATCATTTTGGACCAAACTAGATATATCATAATTTATTGTGCTAATTAAACAACGACCACATTCATTAAAAACTAATAAATATGTAATAAAAAACTGTAAGAAAAGAAAGAGATAAACGTCTAGAGAATGAAATGATTATCAGATCGTCATTCTATTTTAGAAATTAAAAAACAAAGGATGATGAAAACTATTACTTATGTTTGGTTTTGACTAAATTTGATCATAAACGACAACAAAAATAGGTTCATAAGATCGTTACTTTGGGCATTTCCTTATAATACCATATATCTTTAAATGCATAAAATATTACTATTCTTTGTAAAATTATCTTTTTTTAGTTTTTCAAGATGAACTATACAAGATAACTTTTAGAATAAAATGCTCATAAGCACATGTTTGGTAACTGGGTTGGGTTGAGGTATACTCTTGTGAATAATGGTTGTTTGGATGGTTGGGAGGGTTGGAATGATAAATTTGATGTGATGTAATATTGATTATGTGTTTTATTAACTTTTTAAATTATTATAATATGATTTTTATATTAATTTTTTATTTGAACATCGTTAAAAAAATTATAACAAAGAAATTGGTATGATCTATACAACTAATTCCAACCAAAAAAATGCAAGAATAGAGCAGAAGGTATGTCAGGTTACCTCTAAATAATCTTACAACCAAACAGACCCCAACACCTAGTACTAAATTGGTATGGTTCTTCCTCTATTCGCTTTAACGAAGGGAAGAAAATACTATGGGTGCCCGTTTGCATTCTATATATTTGTATCAGTTAGTTATGGATTAATGTGATTTAATGTTAAAAAGATAAAATAAACAACTAAATATTAATAGTCGTGGCCTATTCTAAAATACATGTCCACATGATTTTCGAGTAATTTGGTTGAGGTTGGTTCAAAAACCAACCCTACCCGCTAGTCTAATATAATATATAATTTAAAAAATGTATATATAATTACATTGAGTATTATAGGTTTTATTGTTCTCTTAACAAGATCCTGTAAGTAACCTTTTCTTCATCCGTTCAAAAGATTTTGGTTAATGTGAACATACTATACCATGTTGAATGGATCTCTAGTTCATGAGGTCTTTTCCTATATGACACACTTCCGTAAAACCCTTGATAAAAGATTATACGAGAATATTAGAGCTTGACCTTTTCTAATTACGAATGAAAACAGTAGGTTATGATGACGGTGCTGTTGAATGAGGAACTTGAGATATGTAAGAAGTTTGGGCCGACTCGATCCAAGTTTGACCCATTAGTTTTGAGTCAGGCTAGAGCTTGAGTCAAACTTTTATAAATTTTCCGGACCTCAGTTTGACCTAAAGCTTGCTATGTTAAATGGGATTGGACATGGGACCTACGCGACCCATAAAGGCCCAGCCGAATACTCATCCCTAGTTGTGGATCATATTAGAACAGTTCTTCAATATCAATACCACGTTATTAGTTTTTAAAATTCGAATACGATATTAAAATTGGAAGAGTAGTCCATGACTTTTAGGTAATTTAGCCTATTTTTTGTTAGGTGAATGTATGTCAATAAATTGGCAAGGAAGCAAATTTCCAAATATAAAAAAATATTGCAAATAATACTCGTTGGTAGACATTCAAATTAGACAATAATTAATTTTGTTCTTGTGCAATCAGAATAAAAGTTGGTGTAGCTCCGATCGAGGATAAAATGCGAGAAAATTGCTTAAGGTGGTTTTGGTCATTTGCAAAGGAAGTCAGTTGATGCACTGGTTAGGAGACGTAAGTTTTGGGATGTTGAGCCGGCTAAGAGAAGCAGAGGAAACCCAAAAAGTGTTTGAATGAAACTGTACAAAGGGATCTTAGTTTTTTGGATCTAAACCCGAGAATGACCCAAGATAGATCTGAATGGAAGCAAAGAATCCATGTAGTCGACCCTACTTGATGTGGGAAAAGACTTTGTTGTTGTTGTTGTTGTACGAAAAGTAGAAAGTAGACAAGTTTCAAATGGTCATTGAATTCGACAACGCCGTTAAACAACTTACTCAAGAAGGTCCTATGCTGGGATTTTGAAATCCAAATCAGATGAAACGATGTTAATATCAAGTAATTAATAGCTTCTTCTTCTTGCAATGCTCTCTCTTTTTCTTCTATTAGTTTCTAATTCGTTGTGTATCAAGGAAGTATTAGGGTATAATTCGAGCACAAACAGCAAGGTTATTATTATCTTAACAAAAATAAAAGAAAAGCAAGTGCATGGTATTTCACGAGTCGTGTGCGCAAACAAAAATGTCCAGCGAAATTTGAAGCCCAACCATGTCTCGTGTCAAACTTTGCTTGCTATCTCTATTTTGTCCTTAATTCGTTTCTTTGGAACAAAACCACGTCCCCACATATTCCATGTTTGCTAAGATAAGGTTGCAATGCAATAATTTCGAGAAAATAAATAAGTATCATACCGAAATCTTTCAATGGTATTGACTTGATTTATACGAAATGCTGACAATTACAGAAATGAATGTTCTTGCATTGAATTGAGTGTATAGCACTCGTTTTTTCTTTTTCTTTTTGCAATGAGAGAAGTCAATAAGAAGCTTCATTGATCTAAAACATAGAAAAAGTAATTCTGGCCAAAAATTTAGTCAGATGGTGAAGAAGTTAATTATTGCCCTATTGATCAGTTTTCATTTTGGTGATGGTTGATGTGGCTTGAATCCTAACCATCTGTTCTTCTGAATTTAGTTGAAGAACTGTCTTATGTTCTCACCTTGTCACCATAGCCTACCAGTATGGTGGTCTCGTTGCCTTCTGTATCTGAGATCCGATTGTACGGAGTAATAATAAACTCCATATGTTAGGACTCTTTGTATCTATGTATTCTTCTTTCTCCACGTAATGAAAACTGATAGCTACTGTCCAATGACGTAGCCCAATTATAGGTGAACTTCGTAAATTTCTATGTTTGCATTTAGGTATATTGATCATGTTTGTGTTATTGACTAGTGTAGGGAAAAAATGAAAAACAAATTACTACTATTGAGTTTTTACATAAACGGAATGAAACAAAAATATATGCATTCATGTTTATAGAAATGACGAGAAAATTAAGAGAACGGAAATATCTTTATCTGTATGTATAGAAATGAAGAGATGACTTTTCATCAATATGGAAGAATGACATGGGAAATGGAAGAAAAATCAACAATCCTTGGAATTTGCTAGTAAACAACAACAACAAAGCCTTTTCCCACATCAAGTAGGGTCGGCCATATGGATTCTTTGCCTTCATTCAGATCTATCTTGAGTTATTCTCGGGTTAGATCCCAAAACTAAGATCCCTTCGTATAGTCTCATTCCAACACTGTTTGGGCCTTCCTCGCTCTCTTTTAGCCAGCTCAACATTACACAACTCGCATCTTCTTGCAGGTGCATCAACTGGCCTCCTTTGTAAATGGGTCAAATCACCTTAAACGATTTTCTCGCATCTTATCCTCGATCGGAGTTACACCAACTTTTTTTCTGATGGCATCATTATGAATCCGATCTTTACATGTGTGTCTACACATCCACCTTAGCATTTTCATTTCTACTACTGTCAGTCTCTGCACATGTCTATGGTTTGCAGGCCAGCATTCATATCCATAGAGCATAACAGGCTTCACAGCTGCTTTGTAAAACTTTATTTGATTTTCAAAGAAATTTTCTTATCACAGAGTAGAGGCTCTTCTCTACTTTAGCCAACATGCATTCATTATATTTGTAACATCTCCATCAATTTCCCTATCATATTGCAAAATAGATCCCAAGTATCTAAAAGAATCTCTCTTCTAAATGTTATCATCACCAATCTTAACCCTGATGCACCATTGCTTCCATCAAAAGTACACTCCATATATTCAATTTTAGCCATACTTATACGAAATCTTTTAGTTCCAATGCATGTCTCCAGACCTCAAGCTTCTCATTTACTCCATCTCTAGTCTCATCAATCAATACAATATCTTCAGCAATTAACATACATCAAGGTATCTCACCCGGAATGTAACTTTTCAACTCGTCCATAATCAAAGTAAAAAGGAATGGACTCAAAGTTGAACCTTGATGAAGAGCAATATTGACGTCAAAATAGTCAGTCTTCCCAAATTGTATCCTTACACAAGATGAAGCCCTATTATACATATCTTTTATGAGGTTAATGTATAGAACAGGTACTTTTCTCTTCTCCAAAACTCTCCACAATTATCTCCCGTGGGACAGAATCATAAGCCTTCTCTAAATCAATAAAACTCATATGGAGGTTCTTCCTTTTAACTCTGTAAATCTCCATTGTTCTCAGCAAGTGGATGGCTTCAATAGTTGTGCAACCTAGCATGAATCCGAATAGGTTTTCTTTTACTTTGGAAACTTGCCTCAACTTTCTTTCGATCACGCATTCCCAAATTTTCATAGTGTGGCTCATCATCTTGATACCTCTGTTATTTGAATAATTTTGAATATCTCCCATTGTTCTTATAAATAAGTACACTATGCTTCTCCTCCTTCTTCAGGTATTTTCTTGCTTCGCCAAATAACATTGGATAAATTTATAAGCCAAGTCAAACCATGCTCACCTAAAACTCTCCAAACTTCGATAGGAATGTCATCAGGTCCTACACCTTTCCCATGTCTCATAACCTTCAAAGCCCCCTTTACTTCCTTCCTTCGTATTCTTCTATACATTGCATGATTCAAGTAGCATTCACTACTAGCATATTTTCCAAAGTGATCTCCCTATTTCCTTCCCCAATGAAAATCTTATGGAAGTATTGCTTCCATCTAGTCTCTATATCCTTCTGGGCAACAAGCACGTGACCTTCCTCATCCTTAATGCATCTCACTTGAGAAAGATCTTTGGTCTTTCTTTCTCTTGTTTTAACCAACCTGAATATATCCTTCTGGCCCTCATTAGAGTTGAGATTTTTGTACAAAACTTCACAAGCTTTTGACTTAGCTTTGCTAATCGCCTTCTTTGCTTCCTTCTTCGATATTTTGTGGTTTGTGACAGTTTCATCTGTTCTATCCTTAGACATAGCTTTAAAGCAAGCTCTTTTAATTTGAACTTCTCTTACACCCCTTCACTCCATCACCAAGCCTCCATTTGGCATGGAGCTCCTCCCTTTAACTCACCTAGCATCTATTTGACTACCCTTCAGATACAAGATGCTACCACCTCGCACATCTCATTTGCACTTGCGTTACAATTTCAAGATAAGTCTTCTAAACCTTCTCCTTGAAGCTTGATTGCTTCAATTTAAGATTCCACCAATGATCTTGGAAACCTTCATTTTCTTTACTAGCCCTTTTATTTGCACATACATGATTAATAAACGATCTTGTGTGGTTAGACTCTCTCATGGAATTATTTTGCAGTCTTCGCAATTCAACCGATCTCTTCTTCTCTACGCAAAGTAATCTATCTATGTTCTAGTCGAGCCACTCTTATAAGGAATTAAATGATCATCCCTCTTCTTGAAGAGAGTATTTGCAATGAAAAGATCATAAGCCGTTGTAAAATCCAGAATGACTTTTCCCTCTTCATTTCTATCCCCGAAGCCATGTCCTCCATGAACACTAGCATACCATGAAGCATCCTTTCCCACATGTCCATTACGATCTCCACCTAGGCAAATCATCTCTCTTTGTGGGATTCCTTGCATAATCTTATCTAAATCCTCTCAAAAAGCTTGTTTAATCCTATCATCTAAACCAAGTTGCAGTGCATAAACTGATATGGTATTCATAATTTCTTCTTCGAGCGCCACTTTTAGCAAAATAATTTCGTTTTGATAGTAAAGCCAAAATAATTTCATTTTATTTCATTTCATCCCATTTGTTATATTCACAAAGGCAATTCTTGGGAGTGAATTCAAACACTATATGGATTTGCCCAATGTCTTATGTTTACAGTATTTCCCTAGAGCGAAAGCGGTGGTGGAGTCTAACGGTTGTTATTCTACTAACGATAATTGTTGGCATACATTCAATCATAATTGATTAAGGATCTGTTCAGATCCCTCAATACTTTGAGATATATGATTAGGTAATTTGTTTGGATCGTGATTGATATGAATATCCATTGAGATTTTAACAAATTTGTGATTAGGAAATCCATCCTGGTACTTATTGATTAGGGAACTTTCTAATTATGTTTTAATTACGAAATCCATATGTCCAGAGATATCATATAAATTTGTATAGGTTAGAGTTTTGAATCATCTTATGTACCACAATTTTTTCCATCATATTTAGAGAGATATGCGGTCGTCGTTAAAGACGCAACTTAATTATAGGTAAACCTTGTAAACCTTATGTTGTGGTTGTTTCTTGCTTGTTTATCCATGTGTTTGATCCACAATCTACTTTCTCTGTGCAATACGTGAGATTGTTAAAAATATATAGGAAAACGTCAACGTATATTATTTCTAAGAAAGTTTGTATGATATAATGTAAGTTGCATATCAACCACCGACTTAACTGAAATTTGTCATGGTGAAAGATGTCATGAAGATTCGTATGGGAGCAAGAGGGGCAGATATGAAATAACCATAGCTACCGGATGCATAGGATGGACGTCAAGGGATAGAGACTATTCCTATAAGGAACCTAACCTATTGTTTCAGAGAGAGAATCCATTAAACCAGATCAACCATTAACAAGTAATTCAAATATCAAAGGTTTTGATCGTGGGAATGTTGAAAGTGCTCTTCAAGAAAACGTTATTTTGACACAATGCTTTTAGTAGGATGTCACTGAGCTTCATCTAGGAGAATAAGGCCCATCTCTTGGCAGTGGGAGAAGCACTGCTTGACAATGTTAGAAGGAGGGGTTTGACCTACGGAATGTTTATGATTTATAACACGACCATTTATCATTCAGTAAATTCACATTTACGTGGAAAATAAGATGGGATAAATAAGTGGAATAAGGGATAAGAGAGGTTATTCTCTCCTTTTGTGTTTGCGAGATAAAGGTGAAATAGGAAGGTTAATTCTCACTCTTTGTTTGTTTGTTAATGATGATAATCTGAAACAAGTAATAGTTATTGTAGATTATGTGATGGTTATTTTAAAGGGTAAAATGGGTCTGCCCCCTTAAGGGGGAACTAAGTTGGCTCTCCCGTCATTTTTCCCGTTTTATTTATTTATTTGTTTATTTTTGAATTTTTTTCCGTGGATTTTCATCAATATATCCCTTTATTATGCTATTAAAATTTAATGCGAAACAGAGACTCACACGGCCTCAATCCAGACGTGGTCATTTTAGCAATTCTGTTACCATTAAAAAATGATTGTCTAGATGGAGGCCGTAGGAGTCTCTGTTTCGCAAGAAATTTTAATAGCATAATATAGGATATAGTGATGAATATTCACGAAAAATTTTTCAAAAAAAATAAAAAATAGGCGAAATGGTACGGAGGGAGCCAAGTTAGCTCCCCCTTAGGGGCAGCCACATTAAACCCTATTTTAAAATAGATGGTGGGAAGGGAGGAAAAACAGTGATCATTACTGAAGGAAGAGAAGTAAAATTCCATTAATGATTCTATGATTTAAAAATATATGGAGAGAAAAGGCAAACTATGTTTTTTTCCTATATTCCAAAAAAAACACCAGATTAAGATTTTGTCATTTAGAACAATTCTCGTGCAGAGATTTAGTGGACACAAAGCCTTGATGCAGTGGAACTGGTAGCAACGTGACAATCCCTATTTATAAGGTTAAAATGAGGCTGTAGCAACGTGACAATCCCTATTTATAAGGTTAAAATGAGGCTGCCCACGAGAGCTAACTTGATCCCTTCGTCCTCTTTTTCCAATTATTTATTTTATTGAAAATATTACCGTAGATTTTTATAACCATATCCATATATTATGTCATGCTGGTTTCAGTGTAACAGGGACTCCTACATCCTCCGTCTAGACGGGATCGATTTCAACAATTCTACAACCATTAAAAAATGATTGTCTAGATGAGGCCGTAGGAATCTATTTCGTACAAAACTTATATGACATAATATAGGAATATAATGATGAAAACCCATAGAAACATTTTTAAAAAATAAAAAAATGGGAAAATAGGACGGGAGTCAAGTTAGCTCTCCGCCATTTCTCACGTATAAGAATAAAAAAATGACAAAAATATTATAATTATGGTATGTGATATGAAAGGAAATTCGTGCTTGTGAATAAAAAAATATTTATTATTGAGTGACAAATTTCATAGATTGATTATTCTACATCCACTTTACTTTCTTTCACGGTTCGTCGCATATAAGAATCAATTCTCACGATCAATCATAAATATAAATTACCAAGGATTAAGAATGTTTCTTAACTTTCGCAGTCAGCCTGAACGATGGTACATGCACTCACTGCAAATGTCTTTGTGCCACAATGAGCTCTCTCCAATTTCTAAGATTCATGGTGATCCTTGGATTTATAAGATTCTCACAGATTTTTCTATCAGAATAAGTCATGTTTTTCCAACAAAAAAAAACAAAGTAGGCAACAAAATCATTCTCACGTATCGAGATTCAAGTAGCTCCGAGCCGTCAACATGCATTAACAGCGCTCATACTATATAGGAAAATTAGCCCGTCGCTTATGCTCATTTACCGTTTGTTGTGCTGCAACATAGTTGTCGATGACTTCCGCAGCTAACTGACCGGCTGTCTTGTTCTGCAGCTGTGCAAGCTCATCCATGGCTTCGTAAGTATTCCTGCCGGGTGGAAACTGACAGGCTGAAGGGTGAAGACTCCTCTGCTCCACCATTCCAATTCTTGACGGCATCGCTCAGTTCATCAAAACCCTACAAATCCAGTTAACAAACATAACTTGGTTCTTTAGTCCATTCAGAAAAAAAATCAGTTCTTTCGTCGTCAATGAAGAGCAGAATGAATAACTGAAGACTTTGTGATGTAGGAGAAGACAGGATTTGCCCTACCTCAAATAATCACTGTTAGAAGAAAGGGAGTCTTCGATATGATTCATGGAAAAACCCTAGGCTCTCTTATATAGGGAGAGGCCTTAAGGGTAAATTACAGAGACGTCTACATAAAAGAGAGAAATAGCAACAAGCTACATAAACCATTATTAATTCTCGAAACTATCTCTACACTCCCCCCTCAAGGTGGAGCATAGATGTCGATCATGCTCAGCTTGGATGAACATCTCTGAAAGGGTCCTCTAAGCAGTGGCTTGGTGAAGACATCGGCAGTTTGATCTCCTTAGCTAACATGTGCAGTGGATATCAATCCTCTCTGGATCAGGTCCCTGGTGTAATGGCAGTCAACCTCAATATGCTTGGTCCTCTCATGAAAGCTGGATTGTTGGCAATGAACAATGCAGCCTGATTGTCACACTGAAGCTTCATAGGTAGAGGTACAGCTACATGTAGATCTTCTAATACGGAGCGAACCCACATCATTTCCGTACTGGCTTGAGCCATTGCCCTGTATTCGGGTTCCGCACTGGACCTCGCCACCACAGTTTGTTTCTTGCTTTTCCAAGAAACCAGAGAGCCTCCAATAAAAACTGCAAACCCCTGAGGTTGATTTTCTATCCTTAGGGCATCCTGCATAATCTGCATCTGCACACGCTGAGATGGATAAGTCTGTGCCCTTTCTGAATAGCAGCCCTAACCCTGGAGAAGACTTCAGATATCTCAGTATCATGTGTATAGCATCCATGTGGATCTGTCTTGGCTGCTCCAATAACTGACTCACCTGGCTAACTGCAAATGCAATGTCTGGACGAGTTATGGTAATGTAGAGGAGTTTTCCCACCATCTCTCTATATCTCCTCTTATCTACTTCATCAGTATCACCATCATACAGCTTCATGCTGGGGTCCATGGGGATGCTTGATGGTTTGCACCCATCCATACCAGTCTCAACCAGGAAGTCTGTAATGTACTTCCGTTGTGTCATCACCAAACCATGTGCATTCCTTGCAAATTCTAACCCCAGAAAATATCTTAGGGTTCCAAGACCCTTTGTAACAAACTGACAACCTAGGAATGCCTTCGCCCTCGCTATGCCCTGAACGTCGTCTCCTGTAACAAGAATGTCATCCACATAGACCATTATGACAACGTACCTGCCGAGGACTTCTGGACAAACAACGAGTGATCAGCATTGGACCTCTTAAATCCCCGGTGCTCAAATAGATTGGACAGCTTCTGGAACCACGCTCGTGGACTCTGTTTGAGGCCATATATCGCCTTGTGAAGTCTACAGACCATATGCTTCTCCCCCTCAGCAGTAAACCCGGGTGGCTGCTGCATGTAGACTTCCTCCTGTAAATCCCCGTACAGAAAGGCATTCTTGACGTCGAGCTGAGAAATGCTCCAATCACGAACCACTGCAATAGATAGTAGAATACGGAGAGTCGAGTGTCTCGCCACTGGAGAGAATGTATCCATGTAATCGACGCCATATGTTTGTGTAAATCCACGGGCGACCAAACGTGCTTTGTACCTGTCCAACGTGCCATCTGCATGATATTTGACTGTGAAGACCCATTTGCAGCTCACAACGGATGCATCTGGAGGTTGAGGGGACCAAGACCATGTACCACGGGACTGCAAGGCCCTCATTTCTTCTTCCATAGCTAATCTCCAGTACTCACTCTTCAAGGCTTCCTGGTATGTCCGTGGTATGTCACGGAAGACAATGCTGTGGCAAACTTCTGAAAATCACCTGTGAGTCGGTGGAAGGAAACCTGTGAAGCAAATGGATAGGATGCACACTGTCGTCTCTGTTTCCGAATAGCAATCGGAACATCAAGATCATCATCTGGGTCCACCTGTAATGAGTCATCCTGCATATGTACCGAACCTGACCCGTCAGTAGTAACATCATCTGAACATACCTGAGGCGTAGTGATTGGCTGATCTGTTGTCTGAGCAGGACCTGATCGACGCGTATAATGGTTAGGAAACGGTGATATGATTCGATGTGGAATGGGTGGAGGTGGTGGTGGTGGCGGTGGTGGTGCTGGCACAGGAACTGACACAGGAGGCGACTCAGGTGAAATACGAGCAGGTGGTGGTGGAACATAAATATCATCAGTGGTGGTGGATGGTACCATTCTGTCCCCAGCTGGCGAGAAATACATAACCGACTCGAAGAAAGTGGCATCCGCACTAACAAAGTACCTGTTGGTTGTAGGCAAGGCCTTAAATGTCGGTTTCGGTCACCATTTCGGTGACGACCAAAACAGAATTTCGATGGAATTTCGGTCAAATTTCGATCAAAATTTTGATCATTTCGGTCATTTTTGTACTAGGACCCCCATATTTCGGTCATTTCGGCCGAATTTCGATTTCGACTGGATATCGATATTCGACAGAAATTCGACCGAATTTCACTGAAATTTGAGGCCATGGTTGTAGGATCATAACACGGTATCCCTTCTGGGTTCTGGAATAACCAACAAAGACACACTTGACTGCTCTTGGAGAGAGCTTATCAAGTCCAGGAGATAGACGATGGACAAACACCACAGCGCCAAAGACACGTGGTGGCAGTGAGAATAGCTCCTTGTCTGGGAAAATAAGAGAGATGGGTATCTTCTCTCCAAGGACAGAGGTCGGCATTCTATTGACCAGATAGCATGCAGTAAGGACAGCATCCCCCCAGAAAGAAATAGGAGCACAACTTTGAAGCAACAGGGTACGAGTAATATCCAAGAGATGGCGATGCTTTCTTTCTGCCACACCATTTTGTTGGGATGTATATGCGCAGGTGGATTGATGAATAATACCCTTCAATGACAGAAATTGAGAAAGAGAGCGTGTACAAAATTCCAGGGCATTATCAGTCCGAACATATTTGACTGACGAAGAGAAAACATTCTGCACTTCATTAATCAAATTTTTGATAACATCTCCTGCTTCAGATTTATTCTTCAGAAGAAATACCCAAGAGACACGAGAAAAATCATCTACTACCACAAGATAAAAACATGTGTCCCTGGTGATCGGAACACGACTCGGACCCCATATATCTATATGTAACAACTCAAAAGGGGAGCTACTGCTCCGACTCTGACGACCTGGAAAGCTCGACCTATGATGCTTTCCCAACTGACATGTTTCACAGCGAAACGACAAACTTGGGGAGATCTGGCGCAGAAGATGGCGCATTTTCTGGAGCGGAAGGTGACCAAAACGAAGATGCCATATGTAAGGTGAGACTGGTCCAGCGGAGTGAGAGGAGACGCCAGCATAGGATTCCCGAACCAGCCGATATAACCCGTTCTGCTCAGAGCCACAGCCAATCACCTTGCCCGTGAGTATGTCCTGAAAAATGAGAGAAGACGGGTCAAATATAGCACGACAATTCAAAATCCTTTGTAATCTGACTAATAGACAGCAAATTCAGTGAGAACTCAGGGGCATGTAAAACATTCTGTAACTGCATAGTGGAGGATAAGAAAACCTCACCCTGGCCAACAAGGGGTGAGTGGGAACCATCTGCTATCTGTACTGAACGACCTGGAGGAATATCCCTGTAGGCCTGTAATCGTCCTCTATCTCGACAAAGATGATGTGTGGCTCCGAATCGATAACCCAGTCAGATATATCATGAGAAGGTATGAGCGCTGATGATCCACCTGAGGTACTAGCTGCGGCGGATGAACTGGCAGAGGCTGTGGCAGCAATATCTGAAGAGCCACCAGATGAATCACCAAAGGAATGTGGCATAATATCGCGGAGACGGGCCACAAGTTCGTCAAATCTATGATCTGCAGTAGACGGTAATGGAGACTGTGAATGCTCTGCAACCCGTGCCGATGCTGGGAACCCATGCTTGAGTAGCATGTCTCTTCCGAGTGTCCAGTTCTGTGACAATCTGAAGCGACCGCCTCTTCCTTGAGGTCCACGGCCACGTCCACGACCACGCCCAGAAGGCGGTCCACCTCTCCCACGCGAAGCTGCCATCGCAGATGGGGGTGGAGTAGAAGAGCTGGAGGAAACTGGAATGCGGACTGAGCCTTCTGTAGACATCCTCCACAGGAGGAATTACTGCATCTGCTAGAATCTGTGACCGTGCAGCATCATACTCAGGATCGAGAGCAGCAAGTAGAACGCCCACCATGGTGGCGTTCCGAAACGTCTTATGCTGCTCCGGAGTAGCAGTCAGAGGAATGGTACTGTATAGCTTCTCGAACATCCCTCTTAGGGATGTGTATAGAGAATGGAGAGGTCTGCCGGCCTGCTTTATCGTAAAGATGTCATGTTGAAGCTGCAACATCTTTGTCTCATTTCGCACCTGCGAGTACGTAGCAGCAAGAATGTCCACATTGCCTTAGCAGTGGGCTGATGGAGGACATCGTTAGCTATCTCCATCGTCAACGTACCAGACAACCAGACTTTTGCGTAAGCGTCATCGGCCTCCCATGAGGCATAGATCTCTGTCTTCTCCGCAGGCTCTCCTCGGTAAGAATGGTGTTTCTTACCATTTGATTTCATGAGGCTCATGAACTGCATAGCCCATAGCTCATAGTAGACCCGTCCATCTTCACTATTGGCGTTGGACCTTTGAATGCGCCAGTGGAGGGCAAATCGACTTTCGATTCTGAACATACTGCTGCTCGAAGAAGTCGAAGGGAAAATAAACACGAACGGTGATGAATGTCTACACCAACTGCATCGGATTTGAGTACGTGTGTAGACTTTTACGCACTCAAATCCATAAATCGGAGGAAGAGGGGTCTAGGGCACGCCTCCAAGGAAGCTTACAGCCCTTGAATCGCCTCGAGAACGACACCTATGGACTGCTGGAGGCCACTGGAAGCCCTACAGCGGCAGATGGGGGTGCCGCTGGGGCTGCTGGGGGCGGCAGGCGGGTGCCGCTAGGGCTGCTGGGGCCGCTGGGGCGGCTGGAGGCGGCAGGGCGGGTGCCGCTAGGGCTTCTGGGGGCCGCTAGGGCGGCTGGGTGCCGCTGGCTGGGGCGGCGGGGCCGCTGGGGAGGGCGGCTGGGAGCCGCTAGCGGCTGGGTGCCGCTGGGAAGGGCGGCTGGGGGCCGTTGGGGAGAGCGCTGGGGCTGGGGAGAGCGCTGGGAAGGGCGGCTGGGTGCCGCTGGGGCTGATGGAAGCCGCAAGCAGCGGCTAGAAGAGAGAAGAAGGGAGGGGCGGCGGGTAGGGAGGAGAGCCCTAAGGCGGCTCTGATACCATGTTAGAAGAAAGGGAGTCTTCGATATGATTCATGGAAAAACCCTAGGCTCTCTTATATAGGGAGAGGCCTTAAGGGTAAATTACAGAGACGTCTACATAAAAGAGAGAAATAGCAACAAGCTACATAAAACCATTAATTCTCGAAACTATCTCTACAATCACCAAATATATTGTGATATTAAGGGGGGAGCCCAATTTCCCTTGCTATGTTACAAAATAACAGGATAAAAGCATGTTGTGAAGCAATTACAAACAATTAATGTCAGGGGAAGATATCATAAGAATACGCTGAACTATAATAGGTTCGTGTATTTGTATCCACGAATGACTTTATTTGACCTTGTTATGAGAATTCCATGTACTCATGAAAACTTACCACGCGAATTGTGAAGTCGCCAAATGATTCTCCTTGGAGACGTTTTGTTTTCCAACTGGAAAAGAGAGGCTCCAAAACTTTCTCTAGATCGTGGATTTTGATTTTGTTCATGAAGCATCTTGCTAGAGCCGTCTGATTGGCCGTACCACCAAGCCAAATCTGACAACAGAATAGTTAAATGCTTTAGAATCAGTCATTGCGCAAACTGAAGATTCCGGAAAGGGTTTAAAAAAATACCATGCATTTTTTTTATAAAGCCAACATGCATTAAAAGTTATCATAAATAAGAAACAAAACCAACAATCTCAGCTGGGGAAACACGGCATTTACAATGTGTTGCATGTATAATGAGCATTAATATGATGATAGTATTACACAGTCATTGTCTCCGGAGATAAAACTGAGCAATTCCTAATCCAAGAACGCAACTCAGCACATTTTCGTAATGCGACATGGCATCATTCCATTGGCTGTAATATTATTATTCCTGCCCAATAAGCATCTTCAACAATGAGTAGAAACTATAGAATGAGGCTAAGTAAATAGCTCTCCACTAACTCTTTTGTGATGTAACACCAAAATGTACAAGTTACTTCAGCAACTATCGTATTCATGTATGTACCTTTCAGCATATGTCCCATATAGTTATCATTTCTCGCATCAAAAGTTCAAAGGGCAGTAGGAGAAAGAGTGCAACATTAACAAACCTAAGCAGTATATTCTGCTTCTTAAAATCCTACTTGATGCAATGGACAAGATCACCATTGCATCCATATGCCCGTCAAAAGTGATTACTAATGAGTTTATTAAAGAACTTATAAGTTATAACAGCCCATCTTAGTTATGTTAAGATCAAGTATGAGTATAGAAGAACTGCACTGGCTCCTTTTCCAAGCAGATATCTTACAGGATGGTTGACATTGATGACAGTAAAAAACGATCACAAAATCCATGAGAAGATATGTAGCAAAGCAAAAAAATAATAAAGCTGTGATCTTTTTAATGAATGGAGTATAAATTCCCAGTACCTGATAGCTGTTAGGTCCATCCCCAACAAATCCAAGCTCAGCCCATGTAAGGCCTGGCACAGCCATTTGGACATCCAGTAACCCCTTATTACCAACGAGTCATAGTGTCTCAGTCCAACCTGCAAGAAAGTAGAAATTCTGGCATGAAATCGAGTACTAAAATAAAGTCAGCTGGTCTTAATATGTGTTAAATAAAACCCACGTACCTTATCAAAAACAGCTCGCACACGTTTTAGGATACTCGGTATTCCTCTCTCAGCTTCAGTTATTGCCAAAGGACAAAGCGGAAGAGCAGGACATGCCATAGCAGATAAATTGAGTGGATCTATATAAGTAGGACCCTGCAGAAACAAGGGAAACAAGAACACGTCATGAGCCAATGTTTAAGCACTTTTCTCAACAAGAATTTTGTGACTTCTGAACCTACATGACTTAATACACGTGGAAACACCCAGTAAGCAACGAGTCCATCTTCACAGAAAGAAGAATAAGGCCAACACATCCAGAAAAAGGGAGGCATCAGATTGGGATGTGATTCAAGACTATAGCCTTAAGCTTTGATTTGTATGTGAACGGTTGAATACAAGTTAAAGAAGCTAGACATTGTATTATTTTCCAATAAAACCATGAATTTCCCCCCACATTAAAGGGCTCAGCTGCGATTTAGGGGTTAGTCCACTATAAGACTACTGTACTTTGACACTTTCTTTCCTTTCGCTATGCTCTAATCTATGGTTTAAGGAGGTTCATATGGCTTCTAGACTTTCTTACTGATGATCTTCGCAATTCGACCAGTTGAGATACATGGCACAGGCCATATTATTTAAAAGCATGGCCTCAAATGTTCGCAAAATTTCACCGGATATTTTTGCTCAAACCTGCCAAAGGTTCAAGATATGATATTTATTGCTTTTCAATAATGCCAAATGACATCCTCACGGTACTTTGGTGAAGTGTCATGGACGATATGGCCAACTGGCGAAACTTGTGTTGCGATTTTTTGGATGTCGACAAAATGGGGCAATATTTGGCCGGTTTCACCCCTTTCGGCAGATCTGGCCACTTCCTACATTTCCAGGTGTTGTTGCTCGGACTTCTATGATGATTTTGCTGAATTTTCTCTACCATTTAAGCTTCAAGCTTGGTAATGCTCGTACTTCGTGAATTCTCATTGGACTACGTTATTTGGTTTATGATTTCTTGATAGCATAACCTCAAATGTTGACAAAAGTTAGATTTTAATTTGTTTTTCTTGGTAAACATGTATGTCAGAAACTTATATCTTGAAGGTTAAGATTAATATCTTAATCTAGTTCAAGATACGTCTAGAGTCTCAACATATGTGTTAAATCCAAGCAATCCAATTCAAATCTGATTTAATATGTAATGTGGAAAGGGAAACAAGAGAATTTATCTATAATCTAACCCTAGAGCTCTCTTATATAGGAGGAAAAGCTCTATAGGTAAATTACAAAGACAGGACAATAGAAATGAAACAAGATAGAAAGAACAAGAAAACACAAATATCTTAACACTCCCTCTCAAGCTGGAGCATATATATCTATCATGCTCAGCTTGGAACAACAATGATGAAAAGGACCTCTAACCAGGGCCTTAGTAAACATATCTGCAATCTGATCTCCTGACGCAACATAAGATGGTGAAATAAGCCCCTTTTGGATCAAATCACGAGTGTAGTGACAGTCTACCTCAATGTGCTTTATCCTTTCATGAAATGATGGATTATTAGATATAAATAAAGATGCCTTGATTATCACATTTGAGCTGCATAGGAAGAGGTACTTCACTCATTAAATCAGTTAGGACAGATTTGACCCACATCATCTCAGTACTACCTTGGGTCATAGCCCTATATTCTGATTCTGCACTGGATCGAGCAACAACAGTTTGTTTCTTACTCTTCCATGAGACTAGTGAACTGCCAACAAAACACAATAAAGCCTGAAGTAGACTTGATGTCATTAGCACATCCAGCATAATCAGCATTTGCACACCCCGTAACTGAGAGGGGATGTATCTCTTCCTAAACAGAAGACCTACACCTGGAGATGACTTCAAGTATCTCAGAATCATGAATATTGCATCCATGTGCACATGCCTGGGTTGCTCCATGAACTTACCTACTTTACTCACAGCAAAGGATATATCAGGCCTGGTAACAGTAACATACAATAATTTCCCTACCAGTTCTCTGTAGCGTCTCTTGTCTACCTCCTCAAATCCGTCATCATGAAGCTTCACATTAGGATACATTGGGGTAGTAGCTGGTCTACATCCTGTCATTCATGTCTCAGATAGAAGATCAGTCACATACTTCCTTTGTGTCATAACCATACCCTGCTGATTTCGTGCAAATTCCAATCCAAGAAAGTAACGAAGCGTACCCAAGTCCTTGGTAACAAACTGATGTCCAAGGAAATCCTTTGCTACTTGAATTCCCTGTGCATCACTGCCAGTGATAACAAATTAACAATGTCATCAACATAAACCAAGATGACCACAATACCTCGTTGGTCTCTCTTTACAAAGAGAGTATGATCTGCAGTAGATTGACAAACCCCCTTCTATTCAATCAATTCTGAAAGCTTCTGAAACCAAGCCCTCGGACTATGCTTAAGGCCATATATAGCCTTATGGAGACGGCATACCATACTGGACTCCCCTCAGCAGCAAACCCAGGTGGCTGCTGCATGTAGACCTCTTCCTACAAATCACCATACAAGAAAGCATTCTTGACATCCAACTGGAAAAGTAACCAATCACTAACCACAGCAACTGTAATGAGAATCCGCAAGGTAGAATGACGTGCCACAGGAGAAAACTTGTCATGATAATCCACCCCATATGCCTGGGTGAACCCAAGAGCAACCAATCTGTCCTTGTATCGGTCCACTGTACAATCAGCACGTTGTTTCACTGTAAAAAACCCATTTGCTACCAGCAACAGACGCACCTGGTTGAGGGTTGACGACACTCCACGTACCTCGCGATTGTAATGATGCCATCTCTTCCTCCATAGCTAATCACCGTTGACTGCTCTGCATGGCCTCCTGATACAACCGTGGTATCTGTACAGCGAGCAAGCCTACAACAAAGTGTTGAAACTCCTTGGACAAACACTCCAAGGAAACATGAGACCAAAGTCCACCCCATATTTGGGGTTCATCGTACGTGCACGCTTCTACCTCCGAAGTGCAATAGGGATATCCATATTATCAACATGAGTAGTAGAGATATCATCCACACCATGTATCTCGTTCTATACATGCAAGTCACCCGTGCCATTAGTAGAACTCAAATGCTCAGAACATACCTGGGGCATGCTGGATGATGGAGGAGGCGCATGAGCATGGGGTCGTCGTTGGTAGACCTGAGGAAAGGAAGTAGGAGACGATGGTGGTGGTGGTGGTGGTGGCGGTGGTGGTGGTGGCACTGTTGGTGATGGTGGGGATAGAGTAGGACATGGCAATGACGGAGAAGAGGCATATAGTTATCTTCTCCATCCTCTGAAGGAGCAAGCCTGTCACCTGTAGGAGAAAAATACATAATAGACTCAAAGAAGGTGACATCAGCACTGACATAGTATCTTCGTCGAACAGGGTCAAAATAACGATATCCTTTTTGGGTTTTGGAATACCCAACAAATACACATTTGACAGATCTAGGAGAAAGCTTATCAAGACCAAGATAAGGTTGATGAACAAACACAACCGATACAAAGACACCGGGCGTAAGCGAGAAAAGATCCTTCTCGGGAAACGCAATCGAGAACGGGACATTTTCCCCTAACACCGAAGAAGGCATACGATTCACCAGATAACCAGCAGTTAGAACCGCATCTCCCCAATAGGAATGAGGAGCACGACTCTGAATCAAGAGGATTCTGGTAATATCCAAAAGATGGTGGTGTTTCCACCTCATTCTGTTAGGAGGTATAAGGACACGTCTGATGTACAATGCCATGAGACTTAAGAAATTGAGAGAGTTGAGTACTGCAGAATTCTAGAGCATGGTCATGACGTATGTACTTGATTCTGGCAGAAAAAAATGTTCTTCACTTCATTAATAAAAGACTAAATAACATGACCAGCATCAGACTTGTTCTTGAGAAGGAAAACCCAACATAACCTAGAAAACTCATCAACAGCAACAAGATAAAATCGGTATCCCTGATGATCTGGGACACGAATAGGACCCCAAATATCAAATGAAACAACTCAAACAGAATATGACCACTTGGACCCTGACGACTCCTGGAAAGAGGACCGATGATGCTTCCCAAGTTGGCAAACCTCGCACTAGAAATTGGAGCGAGGAGAAATCTGAGGAAGAACGTGAGCCAGCTTTTGCAGAGGAAGGTGACCAAATTGCAGATGCCACATATACGGAGAGATAGACCCGGTGTGTAGAGAAGATGAGACACCAGCATACGGAGACTGCACAAGTCTGTAAAGGCCCCCTTGCTCGCGGCCACTTCCCAATCACTATGCATGTAAGTATATCCTGAAACACAAGAGCAGATGGATCAAATGTGGCACGACAATGTAAATCTTTGGTGATTTGACTAATTGATAATAAATTCATGGAAAATTCAGGAGCATAGGACAACATTAGGAAGTCGCAAAGTAAGAGTCAACTGCACCTCCCCCTGACAGTGATGGGGGAAATGTGTACCATCTGCTATCACAATTGATCATCCAGGCTGGACAGGATGAAAAACACTGAACTAACATCTGTCACCACAAAGATGATGTGATGCACCTGAATCCATGATCCACTCTGATATGTATGCCCTGTAACAAGTAGTAAAGGTACAAACTGTACCTGACGTAGATGCTGATGCTGAGGCTGAGGCAGCCATTTCTAAGGATTCTGAAGGAGAGCTATTGCCAGGCATAATCTCTCTCAGTCATGCTACGAGCTCATCAAACCTCTGATCAGGTGCAGAAGATAACTCCCAGTCTGTTGTGTCTGCTCAGCAACCCTGGGCTGATGCAGGAAACCCATGCTTAGGAATAGCAGGTTTCCTCAGAATGGCATGTCTTATGGCAGAAGGTGCATGGTCGACCCCGACCGCCGCCTCCTCTACCATGGTTGGAGCTTCCTCGACCACGATATATTGTATGGTTGCCTCTACCACGTGAAGCCGCCATAGTTGAAGATGTCTGGTGCTGTAAGGTACTACCAGGATGGATAGTACTGCTCAATCTTCGATATGCCTCCTCCATCGGAGGTATGGTGGCATCAGTGAGAATCTGGGCACGGCTGCATCATACTCCGGATCCAGGGCGCCAGCAAAATTCGGTCGAATTTCTGTCGAATATCGATATCCAGTCCGAAATCGAATTCGACCGAAATGACCGAAATATGGGGGCCCTAGTACAAAAATGACCGAAATTCCATCGAAATTCCGCCGATTCCATCGAAATTCTGTTTTTGGTCGATATCGAAATGGTGACCGAAACCGACATTTAAGGCCTTGTCCCTCGGAGAAGTATAGATGGTATGAAGAGGGCGGACCATTCTGCTTCAATGTGAAGACTATCATGCTGGAGTTGGAGTATCTTAGGACTCACTCTTTGCCGGAGAGTAAGTCGTGCAAGAATGTCCCACATAGCCTTTGCAGTAGGCTGACTCAGTATATCATTAGATATCTCCGTGGAAACGGAACCAGATAGCCATACGCGAGCATACGCATCATCCGCCTCCCATGAGGCATTTGTCCCAGTCTTGTCATGTGGCTCCTCTGTTGTGAGGATGTGCTTCTTGCCATTACATTGCATCAAACTCATGAACTGCATGGCCCACAGTTCATAGTTGGTTCCATCCCATTTTGATAATGGGTGTTGGACCTTTGAAGGCACCCAGGGTTGGGACATCCACCTTGTTGTCAGACATGATGACAACAATCTCTATAAACTGGGATTAACAACAAGCTTAGACAAGAATGTCTACTCGGACATATATTGAAGGCGGTTGTGGGCGTAGACTCATACCACAACCCCTTCCATACCTCGAAGGTTTCTTGGAAGAACTAGGCAGTGATGCTCACAGGTACGTGGAGCACAAGTGCTCTGAGACGCGCACAGGTGCGCACAAGAACAGATGTGCGCAGGCGCACAACCACGCGTGAGGAGCTAGCACGCAGGAGGCGCTCGGGCGCAGAAGGCACTAGGGCGTGCAGACCGCGCAAGGCGCAGCCGCGTGACAATGCAAGCGCGCGAGGGCACACGAGCGTGGAGGCGCAAGCGTATGAGACAGCAGCGCGTAGGGAGCACGAGGGTCGGAGCCTGCGGCGCCGGCGACGCGTGAGGCTTTTGGTGGGGTCCGAGAAATTAGGGCACAGGCTCCGGTCTAGGACTATCGCTCTGATGTCATGAGGAAAGGGAAACAAGAGAATTTATCTATAATCTAACCCTAGAGCTCTCTTATATAGAAAGAAAAGCTCTATGGGTAAATTACAAAGACAGGGACAATAGAAATGAAACAAGATAGAAAGAAAGAAAACACAAATATCTTAACATGTAATATGCTGTAATTTCAAGTTCACTGAGAGCTTTACACATGTACAGTATTGGTAACTTTTTTTATTTAGATTTGAATTTGAGGATGTGAGAGAATACATATATATCTTTTATTTAATGTTTTAGAGCCTCGGAATATTTCTCTCGAGATGGTAGGGATCTTGTAAAATTGTCTGAGATCTTTATTACTCACCTTTCATTTCATCCCATGTCTACGTATTCCTTTTTAACCTCTTCTATAACTATAAATAGAGAGGTAGATCCAAGGATCAAAAAAGCGTGAGGCGGTTCGAGACATTTTCCCGAAATATGACACGAGGAGTAAGCCTCGAGACGGTCGAGACGTAAGCCTCAATTTTTTGAAGTGAAAAATTGAAATTAACCAAAATATATTTTAAAATATAATAATATTAAGTTTTCCAAAAACATATTCAAAAATAATTTCACACTGGTAAAAGATACAACACATAAACGATGAAAGCATTGAAGTTCAGAAAAATTAATATTATACACACGATTGTTTCCACTATTCACACATGTTGGGAAAAATCAGGACTTGTTTATTTCCTTGATCCCTAGACTCTCTTATATAGTGGAGATGCCTATGGGCAAATTAACATAAAATATACAAGAGATAAAGAAATAGATAAACGAATACATAAACATAGAAACATAGAAACATATCTCTACACTCCCCCTCAAGATGGAGCATAGATTTCTATCATGCTCAGCTTGGATGAAAACCTTTGAAATAATCCTCTAAGTAAGGTCTTGGTGAAAATGTCCACCGTCTGGTCACCTGAGCTGACATGGGATGTAGAAATGAATCCCTTTTGGATCATGTCACATATATAGTGGCAATCGACCTTAATGTGCTTCGTCATTTCGTGGAATGCAGGATTATTAGCAATAAACAGGGCAGCATGATTGTCGCATTTTAAACGACATGGAAAAAAGGTACATCTATATGTAGATATGTAAGGACTGCTCGAACCCACATCATTTATGTGCATGCTTGTGTCATAGACCTATACTCAGATTCAACACTACATCTAGCAACTACAATTTGCTTCCTTCTTTTCCACGAGACAAGTGAATCTCCTACAAATATAGCAAATACAGTTGTGGACTTGCTGTCCTTGGGGCACCCTACATAATATGCGTCTGCACATGCTGAGATAGTGATGGTGCCACCTCTTTTAAATAGCAATCCTGCGTCTGGAGATGATTTAAGATACCATAGTATCATTTGTATTGCATCCATATGTATATGACGAGGTTGTTCCATGAACCGGCTCACTCGACTGACAGCAAATGAAATACCAGGTCTGGTAATGGTAACATAAAGAAGCTTTCCCACTAGCTCTTTGTATCTTCTCCTGTCAACCTTATCAGTATCATCATCAGATAGCTTCATACTTGGATCCATGGGTGTGGTGGCAAGTTGACATCCAAGCATACCCGTGTTACTTAGCAAATCAATGACATATTTCCTCTGAGTCATCACAAGCCCTTGTTGATTTCTGGCAAACTCCAGTCCTAGAAAGTATCTAAGAGCTCCAAGATCCTTGGTAACAAATTCACGACTCAGAAATTCTTTCACCCTCTTGATTCCTTATATGTCATCTCATGTAATAAGTATATCATCAACATACGCCATAATAGCAAGTGTACCTCTAAAGGTTCTCTGTATGAAAAGGGAATGATCTGCATTCAAACGTCTGAACCTCTGCTTCTCAAACAAATCTGAGAGCTTCTGGAACCAAGCTCCCGGCATCTGCTTAAGACCATAAGATTGCCTTATGAAGTCTACATACCTGTGAACACTCCCCCTCAGCAGCAAACCCCGATGGCTGATGCATGTAGACTTCCTCCTGAAGATCACCAATACAAAAAGGTATTATCGACATCAAGTTGAAATAGAGGCCAATCTCGAAACACAGCAACTAATAACAGAATCCGTAGGGTAGAATGACGAGCAATTGGAGAGAAGGTATCAAGATAATCCACCTAATATGTCTGAGTAAAGCCACGTGATACTAGTCGAGCCTCGTACCGATCAATACTACCATCTGCATTCTGCTTCACAGTAAACACCCATTTACAACTTACTATAGACGCCCCAGTGGGGGTCGGGACCAGACTACAAGTACGTCTGGACTAAAGAGTCACCATCTCCTTCTCCATAGCTAGACGCCACCTGCTATCTGTCAGGGCCTCCCGGTAAGTCTGTGGTATGGCCACGGTGGATGAAGCAATAGCAATACGTAAATCAAGATCATCATCATCCCTACCACCAACATGATCATCAACCTCCTGAGATAACTCTTGCTAAGAAATAATATCAGTCCCATCGTAAGAAGTAATGTTATCAGAAGAAACCTAGGGCGTGTTGGATGACGGACCATGAGCAGGAGCAGGCCGTCGGTTGTAGTGATGTAGTAGTGGTGGAACCAAAATAATGGGAGGTGGTTGGGCTAATGGTGATGATGGAGGTGGTAGTGGAGATGTTGATGAGGGTGGTTGGCATATGGGTGGTGGTGGAATATAGACCTCACTATCCGAATCTGGAGGTGTCAACATGTCACCTTTAGGAGTAAAATACATGACATACTCAAAAAATGTGGCATCTGCACTGAAATAATATCTCATGTGTAGCGGATCATAACAATGATAACCCTTCTGAGTTCTGGAGTATCAAACGAAGACATATTCGACTGCCCTAGGAGAGAGCTTGTCAATCCCTAGAGATAACCGATGGACAAATGCAACAAATCTAAAAACATGAGGGCTAAGAGAAAACAACTCTTTGTCAAGGAAAACAAGGGAAAAAGGAACCTTCTCCCCCAGCACCGACGAGGGCATGCAGTTAATAAGATAACAAGACGTGAGAACCGCATAACCATGGAAAGAATGTGGTGCACAACTCTGGATCAGGAGGGTGCGGGTGACATCAAGAAGGTGCCGGTGCTTTCTTTCAGTAAACACCGTTCGCATGACGTTTGATGAAGAAGACTTTGAGATGATAAGAATTGATAGAGCACATGAGTACAGAATTCCAATGCATTACTAGTCCTTACTATTTTGACAGAGATTGAAAAAAAATTATGCACTTCTTTAGAAAATTATTATTAGATTTATTCTTCAACAAGAAAACCCAAGACAAACGACTAAAATCATCCACAACAACTAAATAGAATCTGTCCCTAATGATCAGAAATACGACTTGGACCCCAAAAGTCTACATGGAAAAACTCAAAAGGGGAGCTATTGCTCCGAGTCTGACGACTAGGGAAGACAAATCGATGATGCTTCCCTAACTGACATGCCTCATAATTGAATGACGAGCAGGGTGAAATCTGAGGAAGGACTTGACGCAATTTCTGAAGTGGAAGATGACCGAAGCGCAGATGCCAAAGGAAGGGAGAGACCGGTCCAGCATAATGGAAGGATAGGCAAGCGTGCGGTGTTTGGACTAGTATACAGAGGCCGCCCTAGTCACGGTCATAGCCAATCACTCTGCCCGTAAGAATGTTCTGAAACACAAGAGATGATAGGTCAAATATTGCTCTACAATTTAAATCTTTAGTAATCTGACTGATAGACAGTAAATTCATTGAGAAATCAGGAGCATGCAGCACATTCTGCAATCGCATAGAGGGCGTCAATGTGATCTCCCCATGTCCTATGATTGGGGAATGAGTCCCGCCGACTATGACCACAGTCCCCCTGGAGAAACCTGCCTGTAGGCTATAAGTTGATCTCTATCTCCACACCAATGATGTGTGGTACCAGAATCTATGATCCATTCTGAGATATTTGAACCATGATATGAAGTAGAGGCATGAACACTACATGAGGTACTAGCTCCTGCAGTAGCAGTAATGTCCATGCTGTTCTTTAGAGCATGTAAAGGGGTACTGCCTGAGGGCATGATGTCTCTCAGTCGAGACACAAGCTCATCATATCGTTGATCTGATGCGGATGGAGTTGCATAATGTTGAACATGCTCTGCTATGTGTGCGGATGCTGGGAAACCATGCTTGGAGTAGTATGTATCTTCTGAATGACCACATCTATGACAATAGGTACAAGATGGTCCACAACCACGACCACCTCTACCACGTGATCCTCATCCACAGAACTGAGATGGACCGCCTCTTCCACGAGAGCCGCCATGCAGAGGAATTCGGCATTGGAGAAGGAGTTAGGATATCGATCCGACTCAATCTACGGAAGGCTTCTTCCATAAGAGGAATGGTAGCATCAGCCAGTATTTGGGAGGAAGCGGCCTCATACTGTGAGAAGAGAGACGCCAGGAAGACTCCAACCGTCGTAGCATCCCGATATGTCTTCAATTGCCCCGGAGTAGCCGTGAGAGGCATGAAGCTATGAAGTTTCCCAAACATCCTGTGCAACGAAGTATAGTGAGCATGTAGGGTCGACCATTCTTTTCTATAGTGAAGATGTCATGGTGAAGCTGTAGAATTTGTCTCATTCTTGGTCTATGAATATGTGACAGCAAGAATATCCCACATGGCTTTAGCAATGGGCTGATGCAGGACATCATTTGCAATCTCTGGTATCAAGGTACCAGGCAACCAGACCTAGGCATATGCGTCATCAGCCTCCCATGAGGCATACAACCCTGTCTTCTTCGTCGGCTCTTCTTCGGCAAGAATATGCTTCTTACCCATCGACTTCATTAGGCTCATGAATTGCATGGCACACAACTCGTAATTTGACAAGGGATGGTAGACTACCTATGTAGACAGTTCAGTGATTTATAAAACTGAGAGTTATTCTCTGTCTCCTCTCCCTTCTCTCTCCCCCCACGTGATCTACATGTTTCTCCTCTCCATTCCCTCGTGTTCCCGACGAGTTCTCTTTTCAACCTCTCCATTTTCTTCTCCCACCAAAAATCCCCCAACAAAATTATTTTCCGCCATCACGTGCGAAACCATTTCTGCATCACCTAGGGACAGGAAGTCTACCTCTGGTTTTGCTATTTTTGTTGGGAGCTCACTCGTGTCATGGAAAAGCAAGAAGCAGACAATGGTTGCTAGATCTAGTGGAGAGTACGAGTACAGGGCCATGGCTCAGGGAAGCATAAAGATGATGTAGGTTAGGTCGGTTTTTGAATGATCTTGTTGTTGATGTTACCTCTTCCCATACAGCTTCTATGCGACAATCAAGCAGCTTTTTTATTGCAAATAATCCTGCACTCCATGAACGAACCAAGCATATATAAGTGGATTGTCATTTGCCACGATACCAGAGACATGATCCAGAAGGAACTCACACCCACCTCCCATGTTTCTACTGGAGATCAGGCTACTGATATATACACCAAAGTCCTTGCTAGAGGCCCATTTCAGAGATGTTCCAAGCTGAGCACGATAGACATATATGCTCCAGCTTGAGGGGAGTGTTGAGATAGTTGTATCTCTTTATAGTTATTTCTTATTTCCATTTTCATGTACCTCTTATGTAATTAACACAAGGATTTTCTCCTATATAAGAGAGCCCTAGGCCTCTTCAATGATATGTAATTCTATTCTTCCAACAATAACTAATATTCTAAATCAGTAGAAACATGTGTAAAGAAAATATGGCACATAGTTCATTTTTTTCAGGTAAGCGATATAGGGGAGACGAAGGGGAGATCGATGAAGGCACTAAGGGGCAATGAAAGGGTTTGACACCTACCGAAGCTAATAGGAGTAGCAAGCAATGAAGGTTTGAACATCATTGGTTTTAAATCTTCGAGGACTCGAAGAGAACGCTGGAAGAGAAGTTCCAAATTAATGGAAGAGAATGCCTCAAAATATGTCATGTAAGGTGGAACCTCGATTGCAGCTCAACACCTCGATCTATCTCACATCAATGAGGTGCACGCCCCACTTCAGGTTGCACAAGGCGTACACCTCAACACCTAAAAGTGCATCTTTTAAAAACCTATGGCCACAGTTGAGAATCTCCTTCTTGTTAACAAGAAGGGGCATTTTTTTCAACTCACTATAAAAAATGGTGTATGGTGACCTACAACAGGAGCTATGATGTGAACAAAAGAGTTTCGATAGTGGAATTTTTTTTGGAGGAAAAATTTTGAACGGAGGATGAAGAAGGCATGCAGAGATGCACGAGGAAGGGAGAAGGAGAAAGGGAAAGATAATAGAGAAACCCCAACTTTAATATATCTTGAATTTTCTGTTACAAGGACCCATAGCCCCATTACATAGAGGGGTGGACTTACAAATAAAAAAGAAAGAGAAAAATATAAAATCTTAAGAATCCTAATTGGACTCTAACCATCTTGACCCAACAACTAATTAGAGATCACATACGGTTTCTTTATCTAAATGGACTCAATTTAGACGTAAATAAAAATAAGCTTAAATAAAAATCACCTGCCTTGAAAACTTAAAATTAAAAAAAAATATAATAGAACAGAAGAAAAGTCCAAATTTTGATCTAATTCGGTTTCAATGTTGCATCAGCTCACTTCCACTTCGAAGCTCATCTCGTGATGAGTGGCTTGATTTCGGTGCATAGGCATTTGATCATGAGGTCTTCAAACTCGTGGTGAGAGAACATGTGCATGTGACAGGATCAAAGTTGTGGTGGCCTTCTTTGAGTTGGCATCATTTTGGAGATGACTATAGTTAAAGAACTAACGTAGTGAACATGGTGGAATCCATGTTGTTGCAGAGTTTCTTATGAGGTCACCATATTTTGGGAAAATTTTAAAAATGGCAACGCCTTCTCCCACTTTAAGTAGGGTTGGCTATATGTATTCTTATTCAAATATATGTTGAAAGATCCAACTGTTTTTTTAGGTTGGCTATCGACTACCTAACGCAACCCTCACTAGAGGGGATTTGAACCTTGGTTTTTTAGGTGGTAGGCACATTACGCTGCTATCAGACCATTGAAGTGGGTACAAATCTTTTGGAAAAATTTTGAGGTGGAAAAATTGGTGTGGTATCTTATTCTTCACTGGTGGAATTATGGGTTTGGAGATACCATGAAAGGTGGAAACCATAAGATTATGGTGAGGGAAGTTGTGGTTAATGTATTTGGTCCACATGTCGTTTTACATGGAGAGATCCAATAGTCCAAATTCCAATGATTGGGATTGGATTGTCCCTTTCCTTATTTCAGCATTCTTTTGTAATTTTTCCTACAAGAGGGTGTTTCTGCAATTTTTCTACCCCTTAAATTAGCCATTTTCTCCACCACAAGTATTTCTCGCTTTGCCATTTAGAAAAAAAGATTTTAGTGGGGGATCCCTTTAAAATTTTCCCCGAACCAATTAAAATCCATGATTTCATGGGATTAGTTTTCCATAGGAGATAAATCAGGAAGTAAACACGATCAATACCAATCAAATACTATCTCGTATTCATATCAATAGATTACTAACACTTACTAATCAATAGTTCAGTAATTTATTCACATCGAGATGTATCTGGATGCATCAACAAAGAGAGTGGCTATACATATTTTAGAAATCTCGAAAATGGCGTAAAAAGTGAATTTTTAGCAAATTAAGATCATCCTAACTCTTGAAACAATAAATAACATCTAAATAACACTTTTTAAAAAAAAGAGGCGTAGTTAACACATGAATACACATTATATCATGCATATCGTTGTTGTAAATGTTGATTGTTGATTGATGGCTGCTTAGAGGTATTGGAAAGGAAATGATGAAAGTCATATAATGACAACTTAAAAACATAAAGGAAATGTATTTAACATATTACCTTTACATAACATCGCATATTATGTATATACAAAATGTTGAACTGTATCAAAAATCAAACAAACAAGCAAATGAGCATGGTAACATATAGTTTTGAAAGACGATCATTCATAAAAATCATAATTTTGAATGATAGAAAGATTATTTAAAATATAGATTAGAAACAAAACTTTCTAACCGAACTAAAGAAAAACAATGCCAATTGGAATATGGGCACAGATTTGTGATTATTGTTAAGATAATTATGTTATTTCGTCCTTTTTCTATATTGTTTATTTCTATTGTCATGTTTATGTAATTTACCCTTTGAGCTTTTCTCCTATACTAAAACTTACTAATCAATAGTTCAGTAATTTGTTCACATCGAAATGTATCCGGATGCATCAACAAAGAGAGTGGCTATACAAAATCATGAACAAATCATCTTGTAAAGCTTAAAAAAATATTTTTGTTCCCTTATAAAAAAAGCCATGAAATCAAACAACAGGGTTTGATATCCCTAGTCCCGAGATACGTAGAACGGGAGAGAGAGAAGCTCCGGGGAAAAGGGCGATTTTGAGGCGATTTTGGAGTCCTTCTCTTTCCAGGTCATTCCATCGTACTTTATCGATTTTTTAGCCTATTATTATGGGTTAGATCTTCGATGTATTCTGGATATGATTATTAGAAACCTCTTTCTTGGATTTGGACCCGTTTTCGAACGGATTTGAATCATTTTCGCTCTGGAGATAGCTGGAGTTTCTGCGACCTGTTGTTCTGGTGGTGTACTGGATATCACTACTGGTATCTGCTGCTATTGAATCATTGAAGCGTCTGTGTTGAAATATTCTGTGGTCTTCTGTTGTGCTCGTAGGGAGAGGAAGAAGAGAAGAAGTTGGAATAGAAAGCCTTTTAGATCGAAAAGTTTTACTCTCTTTTGTTTGGCTTTGTTTGTGGACCAAGCCGTTATTGGTGGTCCAATCTGATTACGACACGTGGATTGCAGAGCATGGGGGCTCTGCTATTCGTGTGCACGTATCGGATATGGCCGAGACCCCACGTCTTGTTGCTGAGACTGATGTTGGGAATTCCTTTCCTAACCCTGATATTTCTTTCGTTGGAGAAAAATTTAGGGCTGATGACTTCCCTCCAATAATTTTTGGGAAGAAAGCAGATTTGAAGAAAAATGAAGGCATTCCAGAGAAACAGATTTCTTATGCCGCTGCTACCAAAAAATCCCATTTCCCTTCATCTTTTGGGGAATGTCTTCCAATTAGAGAGGCCAAACTGCTTAATGGAGAACATGTGATCAAAGTGACTGAAGATGAAATCAATATGTTACAGAAACCTTTTACTAGATCCCTGATTGCATGCTTCAGTAAATCAAGAGCAGAGATGGTGGGATTCCAGAACTTTTTAAAAAGAAGGTTCTCACATTGTGGTGAAATTTCTCTGGGAGCCTTAGATGCTAGACACATTTTGCTCAGATATGATGAAGAGAAAGATTTTATTTTTTCATATGCCATGGGGGATTTTAAGTACCAAAATGAATGGGTTTCTATAATAAGGTGGTCACCTTATTTTCACCCTAATCTGAGAAGCTCGCAATGTCCGGTATGGATAGGCCTACCTGGACTGAATATCCATCTTCACAATCCTGGAATCATCAAATCCATTGTGCAAGCAATAGGCAAGTACATTTGTGTTGATAAGAATGTCATTGAATTCACAAGACCGAGTTATGTAAGGGTATATGTTGAGATAGATCTCACCAAGCCTCGGGTTGAACATGTGATAATTGAGAATGGTGCGCAATCCTTTAAGCAGAAGATCGTCTATGAGAGAATTCCTAAATTCTGCCAAATCTGTTGTATGATTGGGCATAATACAGAGAACTGCAACAAAGCTAAAATGGAAAAGAGGCAATACTCAGGGAAAGAAGGAAGAGGATGCAACAGGACTTCCAAAGAAAATCTGGAGACCTGTGATTGTTTTACAACAAGAAACGGAACAATAAACAGGGCAAAAACAAAGTCCCCCATCAGATAATACAATTTCTGATCTACCTCAGCAGGAACAGAAGCTTGATGGGGGAGTGCAAATGGAGCACACCCAACCCCGGATTGGGGGAGAAGAATGGCAGCAGACTGAACAACAAATAAAATTATTAAATTCTGAAAAGGGGAAGGGAATTCTTGTGGAGAGTGAATCGCCTGCAAGGACAATGAGGAATGGAGCTTAAGTAATAAATGAGGTAGAGGAAAGGGTTGTCTAAAGAAGTTGCTGCTCCATACCCTTCCAAATCCAAGTTCTTCAAGCCCCAAGAACACGTTGATGGTGATTGGAAGAAAGTGGTATCTAAAAAGAAAGGGAAAAAATATGAAGCTCTATTTACTTCAAGTTCACAACAAAATCAAGAGTCAAAAAAAGTACAGGAGGATGGAGAGAAAGCAAAGGACACACATAAACCTTTGTTGAAAAAAGGTTTTTTATCTGAGAAGGCAATCCCATATTCTCCACTACAACAACAAGAACAAGATAGAAAAATCATTGAAGAACAGCAGGATCTTATGGAAGTTGATGATGAAGCAGGACTAATTGGAAGTGGAGAGGTCCTTGTTACTATTCCAGAAATAATAAAAGGGATATGCAGTGCAGAACAGTTTCGTTTTGATGATTATATCAAGGAAGGATGGTCCAAGGTCAAAAAACCCTCAAATAGTGCTAAATATTCTGGATTGAGGACTGATCCTTATGGAAATGTTTCTCCTATCCCTTTCAAGCTAAAGAATACGCGAGGGGATGATGGAAAAGATAGGGCGGAGCAGACCCAGGAGAACCTTTTGGTGCCTCACTGCTTGGTGACTGAAGACATTATAATTCCTTCTAATACTTCTGCGTTACTGAAAATATCAAAAATGAAATCTGAAGCAGGGATCGCCATATCGCGATATATCGTCGATATATCGGCGATATATCGGTATCGACAGGTCACCGATATATCGCCGATATGGACGATATCGGATATCGACATGAGAAAATGCCTTGGTGGATACCGGGATTCGGCGATATGCGTCGATATATCGCCGATATATCGGCGATATATCGGTATCGACATTGTATCGAAACGATATCGATACCGATATTTCCTTCCTTGATCTGAAGAAGACAAGGGTGGAAATGAAGAAGAAGATTCAGAGGATGCTTTTAGTGATTTTGAGTTATATACAGAATTTAATTTCCCTGCGAAGAAAAAGTTTTTAGAATCGGTAAAGATAAGGACTCCCAAATATAGGAGAGCAAAAGACAAGACACGGAGGAAATTCTTAGATAGTGATTAGTTTATTTTGAAGGCCATGTTGGCCATCTTAAGGAATTTAGCTGTGTGAACTGAAGGCTATGTTGGCCATTTTGTTTTGCTTTCTAAATCATGTAAGAGGCGTTAAGCCTCATCTGTGCGTCATTGTAATATCTTTCTTTAATCAATGAGAGGGGATACCCGGACCCCCAAAATTACCGGGCTAAAAAAAATATCCCTAGTCCTCTCTATAATCATCACTAGGTTCGAAATATCAATACCGATATTCTACATCAATCAAACCGAAAATGGATACATCATGGATATATCATGATATATGTTTTAGAAATCTCGAAAATGGCATAAAAGTGAATTTTTAGCAAACTAAAATCATCCTAATTCTTGAAACAATAAATAACATCTAAATAACACTTATATTCAAAAAAAAGAGGCGTAGTTAACACATGAAGACACATTATATCACGCATATCGTTGTTGTAAATGTTGATTGTTGATTGTTGACTGCTTAGAGGTATTGGAAAGGAAATGATGAAAGTCATATAATGACAACTTAAAAACATAAAGGAGGTGTATTTAACACATTACCTTTATATAACATCACATATTATGTATATACAAAATGTTGAACTATATCAAAAATCAAACAAACAAGCAAATGAGCATGGTAACATATAGTTTTGAAAGACAATCATTCATAATAGTCATAATTTTGAATGATAGAAAGATTATTTAAAATATAGATTAGAAACAAAACTTTCTAACCGGACTAAAGAAAATCAATGCCGATTGGAATATGGGCACAGATTTGTGATTATTGTTAAGATACTTATGTTATTTCGTCCTTTTTCTATATTATTTATTTCTATTGTCATGTTTATGTAATTTACCCTTTGAGCTTTTCTCCTATATAAGAGAGCTCTAGGGTTAGATGGAATATAACTTTTTCTTATCCTTCCACATGGTAACAGAGCAACGGTCCTAGACCGGAGCATATGCTCTAGAATCCTATCACCACCAAAACCCTAGCCGCCTCGCTCCTACCGTGCTCACCCACGTTGCCGCCACCCACACAGCGCGGGAGTGCTCCACGCGCCGACGCCCGTACTCTCCACCGCCCATGCACCGCACCGCCTCTTCACGCGCCTCCACCATCACGCGCTCCTTCGTGTGTGTGCATGTCCGTGCTTCAATGCGTTGATGCGTCATCACACACCTTTGCCTCCTTGCCATCCCGCGGATTCTTGGGTACCTAGTGTGTGACGTGGACATCTAGAAACACCCTAGTTGCCCAAAGGACTCTCCAGAAGAATGGAAGAGGTTGTGGTAAGAGTCTACACCCACAACCATCTTCATGTATGTCAGTGTAGACGTTGGTATTTCTTGTTGCTGACCTAGTCTTGAAGATAGTTGTCATCATGTCTGGCAACAAAGCGGATGTCCCATCCCTGGGTGCCTTCAAAGATCCAGCACCCATTGTCAAAATGGATGGAACCAACTATGAACTGTGGGCCATGCAGTTCATGAGTTTGATGCAATGTAATGGCAAGAAATACATCCTCACGACGGAGGAGCCACGTGATAAGACTGGGACAAATGCCTCATAGGAGGCGGATGATGCGTATGCTCGTGTATGGCTATATATTGGACTGTATTTCGGTCATTTCGGCCATTTCGGTCGAATTTCGATTTCGACAGGATATCGATATTCGACAGAAATTCGACCGAATTTCGCTGAAATTTGAGGCCATGCCACATAGATAGCTAATGATATACTGAGTCAGCCTACTGCAAAGGCTATGTGGGACATTCTTGCCGTGACATACTCTCCGACGAAGAATGAGTCGAAGATACTACAGCTCCAGCATGATATCTTCACATCAAAGCAAAATGGTCGCCCCCTTCACACCCTCTATACTTCTTTGAGGGGTATGTTTGAAAAGTTACATGGCTACATACCCTTGACTGCTTCACCAGAGCAGCTCAAGGCATACAGAGACTCTGTGGTGACTGGAGTATTTCTAGTAGCCCTGGATCCGGAGTATGATGCAGCTCGTGCCCAGATCCTCACTGATGCTACCATACCTCCAATGGAGGAGGTGTATCGTACATTGAGTAGACTATCTATATCCTCTGGTAGTACTTTACAGCACCAGACTTCTTCAGCTATGGCGGCGTTACGTGGTAGAGACAGTCATACACCATATCGTGGCAAGGGAAGTCCCAACCACGGCAGAGGAGGGGGTGGTCGACCCCGTCAGCCGTGCACCTACTGCCACAGGACAGGCTACTCTGAGAAAACATGTTATTCTAAGGATGGGTTTCCTGCGTCAGCCAGAGTTGCAGAGCAGACACAACAGGTTGAGAGTCCATCACCTGCATCTAATCAGAGGTTTGACGAGCTTATAGCACGATTGAGGGAGATTATACCTGGCACTTCTGGATCTACTAGCTCTCACGATTGAGGGAGATTATACCTGGCACTTCTGGATCTACTAGCTCTCCTTCAAGATCCTCAAAGGTTGTTGCTTCAGCATCTGCGTCTACATCAGGTATAGAATATGCTTTTACTAGTTGCTACAGGACGGAATGGATCATGGATTCCGACGCATCCCATCATCTATGTGGTGACAGAGGTCAGTTTAGTGTTTTTCGTCCGACTCAGTCTGGACGATCAGTTGTGATAGCAGATGGAACACATTCCCCCATTACTGGTCAGGGGGAGGTGCAGTTGACTTCTGCACTGAGGCTTCAGAATGTTCTTTATGCTCCTGGATTTTCTATGAATCTATTATCAATTAGTCAAATCACCAGAGATTTTACATTGTCGTGACATATTTGATCCATCTTCTCTTGTGTTTCAGGACATACTCACGGGCAGAGTGATTGGAACTGGCCGTGAGCAAGGGAACCTTTACAGACTAGTGCAGTCTCCGTATGCTGGAGCCTCTTCTTCTCTCCGCATTGGATCTGTTTCTCCATATATATGGCATCTGCGATTTGGTCATCTTCCTCTGCAAAAGCTGAGTCATGTTCTTCCACAGATTTCTCCTCGCTCCACTTTTCAGTGCGAGGCCTGCCAGCTTGGGAAGCATCATCGGTCCACTTTCCAGAGTCGTCAGGGTCCAAGTAGTCATAGTCTGTTTGAGTTGCTCCATTTTGATATTTGGGGTCCTCGTCGTGTCCCAGATCATTAGGGACACAGGTTTTATCTTGTTGTAGTTGATGAGTTTTCGTGATTGTCTTGGGTTTTCTTCTTAAGAACAAGTCTGATGCTGGTCTTGTTATTCAATCCTTTATTAATGAAATAAAGAACATTTTTTCTGCAAAAGTGAAGTTCATTCGTTCCGATAATGCACTAGAATTTTGCAGTACTCAGCTTTCTCAATTTCTTAGGTCTTATGGTATTGTACATCAGACATCCTGTGCATATACTTCCCAACAAAATGGGGTGGCTGAACGGAAACACCGCCATCTTTTGAACGTTACCAGAACCCTTTTGATTCAGAGTCGTGCTCCTCATTCTTATTGGGGAGATGTGGTTCTAACTGCTTGGTACCTGGTAAATCATATGCCTTCTTCGGTGCTAGGGGAGAAGATCCCGTTCTTGATTGTGTTTCCCGAGGCGGATCTTTTCTCGCTTACGCCTCGTGTTTTTGGTTATGTAGCGTTTATTCATCAACTCTCTCCTGGTCTTGACAAGCTCTCTCCCAGAGCTATCAAATATGTGTTTGTTAGGTATTCCAAAACCCAAAAGGGATATCGTTGTTTTGACCCTGTTCAACGAAGGTACTGTGTCAGTGCTGATATCACCTTCTTTGAGTCCATTATGTATTTTTCTCCCACAAGTGACAGGCTTACTCCTTCAGAGGATGGAGAAGAGGTCTATATGACTCTTCCTCCATCATTACCACATTCTACTCCATCACCATCGCCACCACCACCTCCACCACCATCTCCATCACCGTCTCCACCACAATCACCGCCTCCATCACCGTCTCCTATTTTCTTTCCGCAGGTTTACCAGCGAAGGTCCCATGATCATGTGCCTCCTCCATCATCCAGCACACCTAAGGTATGTACTGAGCATCTGAGTTTTTCTGACGACACGGGTAAATCGCATGTACAGACTGAGATACAGGGTGCAGATACTATCTCTACTTCTCCTGCTGAGGATCTGGATGCGCTTATTGCACTTCGGCGGCAGAAACGATTATGCACTATGCATCCTATTGGTTCTCATGTTTCCTTGGAGCATCTTTCCAAGGATTTTCAGCACTTTGTTGTGGGTTTGTCTGTTGTAGAGATACCACGGTCATATCAGGAGGCACTACAAAGCAGTAAGTGGCGTATGGCTATGGAGGAAGAGATGGCATACAATCACGAGGTACTTGGAGTGTGGTCCATGCTCTACCAGGTGTGTCTGTTGTTGGGAGCAAGTGTTTATTCACTGTGAAGCATCGAGCTGACGGTACAGTAGACAGATACAAGGCCAGACTGGTTGCTCGTGGGTTCACCCAAACCTATGGAGTGGATTATCAGGATACCTTTTCTCCTGTAGCGCGTCACTCTACCCTGCAGATTTTTATTGTTATTGATGTGGTATGTGATTGGCCACTTTTCCAATTAGATGTCAAGAATGCTTTCTTGTATGAAAATTTCAGGAAGAGGTTTACATGCAGCAGCCACCTAGGTTTGTTGCTGAGGAGGAGTCCAGTATGGTGTGTCATCTTCATAAGGCTATATATGGCCTTAACCAGAGTCCGAGGGCTTGATTTCAGAAGCTCTCAGAATTGATTGAACAGAAGAGGTTTATCAGACCTACTGCAGATCATACTCTCTTTGTTAAGAGAAACCAAAGAGGTATTGTAGTTATTTTAGTTTATGTTGATGACATTATTATCACTGGCAACGATGAACAGGGCATTCAAGCAGCTAAGGATTTCCTTGGACAACAGTTTGTTACCAAGGACCTTGGCACGCTTCGTTACTTCCTTGGCCTGGAGTTTGCACAAAATCAGCAAGGTATGATTATGACGCAAAGGAAGTATGTTACTGATCTTCTATCGGAGACAAGTATGACAGGATGTAGACTAGCTACTACTCCGATGGATCCTAATGCGAAGCTCCATGATGATGAATCTGAGAAGGTAGACAAGAGACGGTACAGAGAGCTGGTAGGGAAACTATTATATGTTACTATTACCAGGCCTGATATATCTTTCGCTGTGAGTAGAGTGAGTCAATTCATGGAGCAACCCAGGCAGGCGCACATGGATGCAGCATGCATGATCTTGAGATATCTGAAGTCATCTCCAAGTGCAGGTCTTCTGTTTAGAAGAGATACACCTCTCACAGCTACTGGGTGTGCAGATGCAGATTATGTTGGGTGTCCTGAGGACAGGAAGTCTACTTCAGGCTTCATGTATTTGTTGGTAGCTCATTGGTCTCTTGGAAGAGTAAGAAACAAACTATTGTTGCTCGATCTAGCGTGGAATCAGAATACAGGGCCGTGGCCCAAGGGAGTACAGAGATGATGTGAGTCAAATCTGTCTTGATCGATCTAACGATTGAGGTGCCTCTTCCTATGCATCTCAAATGCGACAATCAAGCAGCCTTGTTCATAGCTAATAATCCAGCATTTCATGAAAAGACAAAGCACATTGAGGTGGACTGTCACTACACTCGTGATTTGATCCAAAAAGGGGCTTATCTCAACATCTTATGTAGCGTCAGGAGATCAGATTGCAGACATGTTTACTAAAGCTCTTGCGAGAGGTCATTTTCATCATTGTTGTTCCAAGCTGAGCATGATAGATAGATATGCTCCAGCTTGAGGGGGAGTGTTAAGATACTTATGTTATTTCGTCCTTTTTCTATATTGTTTATTTCTATTGTCATGTTTATGTAATTTACCCTTCGAGCTTTTCTCCTATATAAGAGAGCTCTAAGGTTAGATGGAATATACCTTTTTCTTATCCTTCCACAATTACGTATCGCTATATTACTAATACAAATTAAGTAACAATTATACATTTATATTAAATATTAATATAGTAATATGTACATTATATATGCAAACTTAAGGGGGGGGGGGGGCCAAGCCCCTCGTTTGAAACGAGGGTATCATTGCCCGGTCAATGAGCCTGACGGGTGCCTTGGAGGAGCAGGTGTGCTCTCTCTGCGAGGGTATGAGCCCAGCATCCCCAACATGAAACAATATATATATACACAATCTTGTATTTTAGATTTTAGACAATAATTACATAAGTAAAATCTCAAACAAATCAACCATTAAAAACAAAAAAGAATGGTATCGAGCAAAAAAAGCCCAATATCAGTCGTCGATATCGACCCATATCTGGAAAAAAATACACTGCAAACATTCAATTTTGACCAATATAGGTTGATATAGAGATATCATGTTGGTATCTTGCAAAATATCAGTCGATAGGAAATAGATATATAGGAAACCCCTTCCTCGTCGAGATCAATATATCGTTTATACATCGCGATATTTCAAACCATGTCACAACGGTCTCCACTATGTAAAAACCATAGTGCACTATGTTTTAATCATCATATTAACAACAACAAAGCCTTTTCCCACAATTAAGTAGGGACTGGCAAAATCATCATATTGATTCCCATTTTTAATAGACACCGTAGGCTTGGACCAAGGGATCCAGAGTCAAATGTAACACTAAGATTTATTCATGCACCTCGGACTTTTTTCATCCCAAGAATAAACCCACCTAACTACATCTGTGTGCTTAGCAATTTCAGACTATTTTATTTTTTGAGGAGAAATTTCATAGTCCACTTTATATCCCATGACGAAATGTATTTTACTTGACATCTATGCTGATATTCAGTGTTACTTAAGGGAGAGGGATAAGGACAACTATGTAAAGATGTGTGAGCCATTCGATCGAAGATTTACATAAACTATTATCATACCCATACTAACAAAAAGTGTCCGTGACTAACCAAAATGCCTGCCTTTGCAAGAACGTCGCTAATGGATTGTTTCCATTCACGTTGGATGCCACACAGAATAATGTTTTGATTTGGCGTAAGGCGTACATCCAAGTTGTATTTCTCAATGATCTCGCGTAAACTTTTCTTCATTGTGCCTCCAATACGGCCACTGTCAACATGTAAGCCACAGAATAAGGCACCGTCACCCTGCACTAAAACATGATCAAATAAATATTTCAATAGAAAAAAGACAAATGGTTACAAAGCATATTAAGGTCGTGCATTTCATGATAGAAGGATGTGACAATCCAAGAAAATCTTGCCTGCTCATGCCATCCCAAATAGCTCTTGAACTCCCATTCTGGCAATTCTTTGAAAGGCTCAAATTTCTTTCCATAATACTGTTCAGCCGCACTTTGGAACTTTTCGATTCCCCACTTATCAATCAAATACTTCAGTCTACTGTATCTCCGCTCATCCCTCCTTCCATTCTCCCTCTGTGTCACTACAATTGCTTTAACAGCATACAGAATATCTTCTTTTGGCACATATCCAAGTGGCTCACCCAGTCGAGGAAAGGTGGATTCCACTCGGTGAGTCCTTCCCATGCCACCTCCAACCTATGATTCATGTAAACAGAATTATATTGTTTCAATAAAAAGCGCAGTTGAGATAAGTGATGCGTTACAGGAAATAGTAAGTAAAAACACTTCATGTCTTACATAGATGTTGAAACCTTGAGGTTCACCACTATCATCAGAAACAACCACCACACCAATATCGTTGGTCAAGATATCAACAGAATTGTCTGTCGGTACAGTAACAGCAATTTTAAATTTCCGTGGCAGGAATTGAGTGCCGTAAATGGGCTCTGGCGAGTCAGGAAAATTTGTTCCATGTGAATTGTCATTACGAGCCTCTACTACTTCCGGAGGTTCTGCTGACATTATTTTCTCACCATCCACCCACAAATCATAATAAGCACCAGACTGTGGTGTGAGGAGAGCGGCGATGTTATCAGCAGTTACCTGGGAAAACAAATAATCTTTACTTGTATATGGTGCTGCAGGAGCAACCACATTTCTGTTCAGATCACCACAAGCACCAAGAGTCGAGCCCAAGTTTCTGATGATAGTACTCATGACAGTTTTCAGGTTCTTCTTGAGAATGCCATGTAATTGGAATGTTTGTCTGGTTGTTAAGCGAAGAGTGCCAATTCCAAACTCGTCTGCAAGACTATCCATTGCCAGATAGAGCTTGTTTGGAACCTTGCCACAAGGGTTTTTTGTTCTAAGCATGAATGAATATGACTTTGTACCACGCTCATCTCTGTTGGTTTGTAAATAGCTTCCATGAAATTTAATCAACTGAGTGGAAGCTTCATTGATATTAGGTGCTTCTGTCTCAAGTTCCTCTTTGAGAGGATACCTAAGGAAGTTACTCTGCTCTTTAAAGATTTCAACTTTGCTGCGCTTCACTTCTGAAGGCTCTGGTTTCACAGGCTGCAGACAAAAATAGACAGCAGACAGCCACCAATAAAAAAAAGGTGAGAAACTAAACAAATTAGAAAACTCAAGACGACCAAATTAAAAAGTCGTAGATTGCTGACAGATGTTCAAACTCCAGGTTAACAAATGGCATTCAGTGAGCTGGGATCACCTAAGCATGATATTAGAAATTATCACCCAAATAATAAGGTGCGAAGATGCAGGCTTCCATCAGAGTAAATCATGCACCATGATTATTAGGACTAGTGGACAGGTAGAAATGATAACCAATATCATGTATAAAACACGCGGGTTTTTTTCCTTCAAATAGATGGGGACTTTGATTGGTCACAGTTCGAGCATATCAACATTACACCGCCACGTAAACAACATCACATGCTTCTTCTTTGTGAATCTAATTATGAAAATGAACATTCATCAACTGCATAGCTAAAATTTTGTGAACAGGTTCCTTAATAACTAACATTTTCCTTAAAGCTGTCAACTTCAAAAAAGTTCCTTAATAAGTAAGCACTTCTCATGAAAAAAAGACAAGTTAGATAAAGATGGTGAAAAAGGTATCCATTCCAAATTTCCAATCATATTATAAAATTGATGATACATCAATCATCAAGCATGTGGCCAGGGAACCATCATACTTGTTCATGGGGTCCAGGATGCCAGCATGGGATTTGCAATTGCAAAAGAAGCACAAGGTCCCTCAATCCATAGCACGGAATTTTCACCCAGTGCCACCTAAAAGCGGAGGGGTACATCTTGGAAAGGTGTTACTCCCAGGGATTAAAATATCATATCAACGTTATATCTGTGTCGACAAGTTTAAGATGCCAATATTACTATAGATATCATTTTATCCGATATCGAGAAATATCGAATGATATATCAGTGATATGCCATTCCGTATCATCGATAGGGGTTAAATTTGAAGTATTTAATGCAATTTTTCACCACTCCGATCAATATCAGTCTATATCAGTGCTCTGTTATCGATAACAACCATAATGCTTGATTTCGCTGCTTGTTTCTTTGAGGGAAGAAAACTTCAGAGATATTTTTTATAGTTTTGAGCTTTATGGGTTGATTTGTTTGAAATTTATATAGCTATTCCCAATATTAACAAATTCAGATACATCAGGTACTAGTAATCTATTGATATGAATCCAGGACGGGCTTCAGTTAGTATTGATTGTCTTTGGTTCAATTTTAGTTTCGAATCTATATTAGATCATCTTTTTTCTTTCATATTTGTGGTTATCATGAATAATGCACTCTACAATCTAGATATTATTATTATATTATTTGTTTGATTGATTGATTTCTGATATCGATCAGGCTTTTGTTTATACATAATATGGGGTGTAACATGATGTTAATGTGCTAAATACAACTCCTTCATGCATGTAAACCTTCACTTTTTTAAAATAACCTTCGCTTTTTAATAGAGAAATGTATTCCAAAGAGTGTTTTTCATTTTTTTTAAGAAAAGGGAAAGGTTTTTTGAAATATTGTTACTTTGTTAGGGCACATTACACTTTTATCTTTTTATTGAACACTACAAAATAATTTTGCATCATCAAAAAAGAGGAGAATGTCAGTGACATGCACTCGTGCATGCATAACTTTTATGACAAAAAATCTTTGATTTAGCTTGTGCTTTATCTAGCAGAAAATGCGATGACAAAAGACGATATGATGAAGATCAAGTTGAAATCAATCTAATCAAGTTACACAAACCTATATCAATGAGGAGTTTTGATTAAATAAGTTGTTCATGAAGAATATGCCAAAAAATGCTGAAAACAAAAGGTTTTAAGTATTATTGTAATTTATTTTATAAGTTGCATTGTAAACCTATTGTATACGCATAGCCTAAAACTCCGGCTCAAATCAAGTTCTCAAAACTGTTACAATAGGCAGGTATTAAACCTTGAACAACACTATTACAATGCCTTTTTGCAGTTATTTTTCACTTCTCACTGACATGCAGAATTATATTCTTACACATTCAATTGTGCTCCCCTTTTATCTAATATAAAATAATACGCAATTGCAAAATAAGGGTAAGGAAGGAAAATTTTGAAAAGCTAAAACCACAGTGAAATGAGGATAAGACCTCACTAGGAACTTACATGTTCCTATATAAGGAACCCGATGAAGGCTGACTTTTGACACTTTTCCTTCACAATCACCCAAATTTCAAAAAAAAATACCTTTCAACTTATAGCACTACCCACCAATAGTCACAATCTTTTCTCCTCCCACTTAAATTCAGAACGTCAAATTGCACTGATGGTGACCAACGCAAGTCAAAGGCTTTCAGCAATAGAACCCTCCAAAACTCTTCGGCCCAAAAGTACAAAGATCTAAAAAAACCACTAACATACACGTCTGAAGCACCACTTATAAAACCATACCATTCCCATCAGTCCCTATTGCACTACTACTTAATTAGTCTTGCATCAGCAAAAATTCCACTTATTTAATGACCAAAACCTCAATAAAAGACTTATAACTTTCCCCTAACTCCTGGCAAAAAAAATTAAAAAGTAATCAAGGAGAAGAGAATCACGTCAGCATAAAAAACACTGCCTTAAAGAAAGGAAGGAAAAACCCTTCTTTCCCTCACTTTCTCTAAATAGGCCACCTTATTGGTGCGTTTACTTGGGCAGCTATGCCGAAGCCAATGCATCATTTGGTTTAGTAGGCATATTTGGCATTTGTTTCAGTATATTGGCAATGCAGTTTATGGCCAGCATTCTACCGAATACGTCTAAAACGCTCTAACCGCTAGTCTAAACTACGGAAATTGCAAAACAATCGATATCAAGAGACGAGAATATAAAGCTAAACCACTCGGCATCGAAACGAGCAGCCAAAGCAAACCCAAAGCAAACATCCAAACGAATGGTCCCTAAACCGCGGAAAAGGCCAACTTTCGCTCAAACTTTCGCTCAATTTCCAGCAAAAAGTCATCCTGACAGGAGACCGTAACCTGCGAAAAAAACTCCAACTTTTCCTCACTTTCAATCACCGCTCCACCAAATAACATCATCACAAACTCAACAATAACCACAAACACCATTAAGAGTACTCGAGACCCTCACCGTGGACACCGCCGATATCACTGACGCCCCCCTGGACGACGACGAAGCCGGCACGGGGCAAACCGGCCTCCCCGGCGGCGCGGCGGCGGGCCTGAGCCCCTGGAATCCTCGCAGTTGGACCTCGAATGATCTGGAGACCCCGATCGCCGCCATGAGAGTGGAGATCGCGAGCCCTAGAGAGAAGGGCGAGAGGAGAGGCGGTGGAGGACGACGAGTCGTGTGGAGAGTGGAGAAGAGGTTCTTGTTGTGTGTGTGACGGGAGAGAGCTGCAGGGAATAAAAAATATTCGGGATCTTTTGCATATGTATCTCTGAAACTTCTGCAATTAGACGAGAATTCGTGTGAGTTTTTGTATTTGCACATATTTTGATATTCTTTATACCTTTTTCATATTTATTTTTTTTGCTGGTTGAAGGGAGTTGGAGGGGATTCAATCTATGTTCCTTCTATCACCAAAATTATTAGAAGGGTTTTTTTCACATTTATTTGAATTTTTGAGACACGTTTTGTAAATGGCATTCTATTGATGGTATGTTGCTCTTACATTTTGAATTGGCCAAAAGGTTTTCAAATATGTGGTGGATTTCGGTCGTGCTTAGGATTCTGTTTTGATTTAATTGTAGTACTTTAGTAGTTTATTTGGCATTTTATGGCTATTCAAACACAACTAGACGTGGAATGTAGGACATCCTCGATAATCCCCTTGATGGCACTTGTAGGCTTCTTGCATCTCTCATTCAAATCAGTAGATCTTTCGAGTTGAGTAATGAGGGTGTATCTACAAACCTGGCTCAAAACTCAGGGCTTATTTCTGCATTTTGCCATTCTCTTTTTTTGATGTGGGATATTTTATGCTTTAAGTCAAAAAGTCTCGGAGTGTTCATTGAATCCGGACGGGGTTCTCCCCCGTCCCCCCCCCAGCACACCTCCATTAAACTATTATAAACAAACTTGTTCAATTGCCTCGGGGATATGTTATAAGATTAAAATGAACCGGAGATAAGGCTGCAAACTATTGGCGGCCAGTGCTCCGGTGGATCATGTTAAGTTTCATACACAAAACCCGTGATTTATCAATCATTGTCCAAGAAAATCTAGATAATTAATTATTCGACTATGGTTGTCCGCCCTGAAACTTTGGCCATCTTTAATTATTCATTACTTCTTATTAATTGAGATTGTATTAAATCCAACAGTTATTGCAAATAGATGAGAGATGAGGTGCTAGGCAACCAAACCCCACATCCCGTTTATTTTTATCGGGCATTATACTATTATCACTCGATCAATGCCCGGGTAATCGTTGTTTTATATATAAGCTACATTTAGGGCTGTCAGGAAAGCTCGAACTCGATGAGCTCGACTCGGGCTCGGCTCGTTAAGGGCTCATGAGTCGGACTCGAAACCTTAACGAGCCCGAGCTCAAGTTGGGTTTTATGGCTCGTTAGCTTATCGAGTCGAGTTCGAGTTGGGCATTGTTCAACTCGGAAACTCGACTCGATAACTCGTTTTCTCTCTTAATAAAAAATTAAAAATATATATACCAAAACTTCCACATTGAGTTTGATTAAACTAGAGGTTAACATTTTTCTTGCCCAAAAAGCTACACAAAAGAGTATAAAAAATCAAAATTACAAATGTCATTTGCATAATTTAATGTATAAAATGGAACAATGACTCATTAAGAGGTTCATGAGCCTACTCATTTTGAGGCTCATGAGCCAGCTCAGAAACTCACGACTTGATAAGAGGCCCGTGAGCCAGCTCATTTTGAGGCTCGTGAGCCAGTTCAGAAACTCGTGGCTCGATAAGAGGCTCGTGAGTCAACTCGAACTCGACGAATTCGAGTTCGAGTTGGAGATCCAGGGCTCGATCCTTATCGAGCCCGAGTTCGAGCTTAGGTTTCTTATCGAGTTCGAGTCCGAGTTGAGGCCAACTCGGCTCGTTGAACTCGATAGACACCCCTAGCTACATTGTTGATGAGCATCGAGTTGGATTCCTTCTGATCTTAGAAAATCTTGCTCAAGATCTATTTAATTCGATAAGTCATATTGTGTCATGTTTGCGATTTTTACCCTAGATGGTCATGGCCCCCTCGGATACAAATGGCATGGGCTCAAATTAAGGATGGGTTTGTTGATATATTTTAAATACCTTCTTATTTTCTCTTATTTTAATACTCCAATATCTCTTAAAGCCTATCCATTTTCATTGATATTATGAGCAATTTTATAATTACTTTTACCATCCTCCTACACGTTACCTCATAATTATTGTGTAACTTTTATTTAATTGCTTACATTTCAAACCTTTTGATTATTGTATGGTCGTTCATGCGCCATAATCAACCTTTTGATTTTAGTATGGCCGTTCATGCGCCATAATCCTTAACGTACGGTTATAGCCAGTATTATTCATATATTAATTTTTGGAGGTTTCAATTTCTTTGATTCAAACAGCTGTGCTCTTTATATTTTAACGAAGGGTATTTTCTTTTGTAACGGATATAGTCTTACAATCTATATAAAGGGGTCGAGAGCATTGTTGAAAAACACAACATTTTCTATCCCTCTTCTCCCCTTCTCTCGTTGAGTGAGTCTATTCCGAAGGAAGGATCTTTGTTACTCAACCGATCTTGACGTTGGCGAGTGCACGCCTGTCGAGCTCGCCGTTGTATCCTGGAGGATAGTCGTACCGATACCGGTTGCACCGTCAGAATTTCCGTGGGAGGTACGAATCTATTCTTAAGGACAGTGCATCTTGCACGCCTCGGCTAGTTGGTTCATCTCGTCGTATTAGATCCGATATTATTTTTCTAACCCTCCTTTTATTTTACATACAATCTTAAGAATAGATATGGAGGGCACTGTTATGCTTGCTTCAAAATCGCTTCTTCCCGATGTATCCAAAATTGAGCAGTTTTTCGGTTCCCACTATAAACGTTGGCAAGAAAAAGTTTTTACTTTGTTAGAGCTAAATAATGTGGCTTATGTCCTTAGCACACCTAAACCAAAAATTGATTTTTCTGCATGGGAAAATGCTAATAAAGTTTGTAGACATACTATCTTGAGCACTCTTTCAAATGAACTTTTTGATGTCTATTATACATCTAAATTAGCATCTGAGATTTGGGAAAGCCTACGGAAGAAATATATTTTAGAAGATGCAAGAAATCAAAAATTTGCAATAGGTAATTTTCTAAACTTTAAAATGACAGAAGACATGGATATTACATCACAAATTCATCAATACCATATTTTAGTCGATGATCTAAAAAGTGAAAAAATAAAATTACCTGACTCTTTTCTAGCCGGATGCCTAATAGAGAAATTACCTGAAACGTGGAAAGAATATAAAAATAGTTTTAAACATAAAAGAAAGACCATGAGCCTCGATGATGTTATTATCCATATTAGGATTGAAGAACAAAGTAAGATTAGGGAAAAATCGGAAAAGGCTAAAGAAATGGTAGCTAAAGCTAATGTGGTGGAGAGCAACTCAAACAAAACTTTCAAACCCCGGATTAAGAACATTAGAAATAATCAAAAGGGAGGTGGAAAGTTTGTCCAGAGAAAAAGCCACAATCCAACTTTTAAAAGAAAAATTGTAAATTGCTTCGTTTATGGGAAACTGGGTCATAAAGCTGCTCAATGTAGATACAGAAAATCGGGTGATCAACCAAAAGCAAACATCGTGACTGAAGCTGAAATTGTTGCTGCGGTGGTGAGCGAAGAAAACTTGATGGCACATGGAAAGGAATGGGTGGTTGACTCCAGCGCCACTCATCACATATGTGGTGATAGGACTATATTTAGCTCCTATATACCAGTGAAAGAAGGAGAAGATACTAATATTTTGGAAATTCTCAAACTTCTCCAATTGTTGGAAGAGTAACAGTTGAGTTGAAACTGACTTCCAATAAAATCCTTTCACTGCGAGATGTGCTTCATATACCTGATATCCGTGTGAATTTAATTTCAGTATCTCTCCTCATCAAGAACGAAGTAAAAGTTGCCTTTGAGTCTGACAAATTTGTCATGACTAAATCTGGGACCTTTGTTGGCAAAGGATACAACAATCAAGGTCTTTTTGTACTGAATGTTATTGACGTGATGAATAAGAAAGCTTCTACTTCTTCTGCTTGTATGCTTGACTCTTTTAATGTTTGCCATGGAAGATTAGGACACCTCAATTTTTCTTACATGGAAAAAATGAAACAATTAGGATTGATTGAGAATTTACTCTTATCTTTTACAAATGAAAAGTGTGAAATTTGTGTAGACTCCAAATCCACTAAAAAGCATTGTGCTTCCATACAAAAAAGGGAATATGAATTGTTAGAGCTCATTCATACTGATTTGGGTGATTTGAAAGGGAATATCACTAGAGGTGGGAAAAAGTTTTACATTACATTTATTGATGATTTTTCTTGTTATACTTGGGTTTATTTGTTAAGTTCAAAAGGCGAGACTTTTGAAATGTTTTTAAGATACAAATATGAGGTTGAAAATCAACTCAAGAAGAAAATAAAAAGGCTAAGATCTGATAGGGGAGGAGAATATGATTTCAAAGTCTTTAATGATTTTTGTGTGCAGAATGGTATAATCCATGAATTCACACCTCCTTAGTCTCCTGAATCAAATGGTGTGGCTGAAAGGAAAAATAAGACTCTTAAAGAAATGACAAATGCTATGCTAATAAGATCAGGTGCTTCTTTGAGTTTGTGGGGAGAAGCTATTCTTTCAGCATGCTTCATACAAAATAAAATACCTTATAAAAGGATCAATAAGGCACCATATGAACTATGGAAAGGTTATACACCAAACTTGAAATACTTGAAAGTTTGGGGGTGCTTAGCCAAAGTTTTGCTTCCTGAACCTAAGAAAAGAAAACTTGGTGCTAAAACTTTTGATTGTTTATTCATTGGTTATGCTCATAATAGTCTCGCTGGTCATTATAGTGCTGCATATCGATTTCATGTTCTTAGAAGTGAAAATAATATAATGGAACCGAGTACAATTGTTGAAAGTAAAAATGCTGAATTTTTTGAGCATATTTTTCCTTTGAAATCTCCTTTAGAAAAGCCTTCTAGAACTATACATATAAACAATGATATAGATGAAAATGAAGCTCAAGAATTAAGAAGGTCTAAGAGAGCTAGGAAAGAAACTGATTTTGGAGGCGATTTCTTTACATACCTTGTTGATAAAGATCCTCAATCTTATAAGGAAGCTATTTCTTCTCCTGATTCTATCTTCTGGAAAGAAGCTATCCATAGTGAATTAGATTCTATAATGGCTAATCATACATGGGAATTGGTAGATTTACCACCAGGTGCTAAAACTATCGGGTGTAAGTGGATTTTTAAAAGGAAGCTGAAACCCGATGGATCTGTAGAAAAATTCAAAACGAGACTAGTAGCAAAAGGTTATTCTCAAAAGAAAGATGTTGATTATTTTGATACTTTTGCTCATGTAACTAGAATTTCTTCTATAGGGTTTTAATTGCTTTAGCTTCCATTCACAAATTAGTGATTCATCAAATGGACGTTAAAACTGCTTTTTTAAATGGTGATTTAGAAGAAGAAATTTACATGGATCAACCTGAGGGTTGTATTGTTTCAGGGAATGAAAATAAAGTATGTAAGTTAGTTAAATCTTTGTATGGATTGAAACAAGCACCTAAACAATGGCATGAAAAATTTGATAAAGTGCTAGTTTCTAATGATTTTCAAATTAATGGTGCAGATAAATGTATTTATTCTAGAGTTGATGGTGCAAATTGTGTCATTATTTGCTTATATGTTGACGATATGCTTATTTTTGGAAGTACTCTAGATATTGTTAATCACACAAAGAAATTTTTAGCTTCTCATTTTGATATGAAAGATATGGGAGAAGCAAATATAATTTTAGGTATACAACTTGTGATGAAATCTAATTTTATTTTGCTTTCTCAAGAGCACTACATTGAAAAAATCTTGAAAAAGTTTTCTTCATTTGACTGTAAGCCAGTCAGTACTCCTTTTAATGCTAACTCACAGCTTAAGAAAAATAAAAGTGATAGTGTATTTCACACAAAACATGCACAGATTATTGGTAGTCTTATGTACTTAATGAATTGTACTAGACCCGATATTGCATATGCTATGGGAAGACTAAGCAGGTATACTCAAAATCCCAATAGAGAACATTGGGATGCTCTTAATAGGGTACTTAAATACCTTAAAGGGACAATGGGATATTGCTTAAAATATTGTGGAGAACCTTCAGTGCTTGAGGGTTATTGTGATGCAAACTGGATCTCAGATTCAGATGAATTGAAATCTACTATTGGATATATTTTTACCCTTGTAGGAGGAGCTGTTGCTTGGAAATCAACCAAGCAAACTTGTATTGCTCGGTCTACTATGGAATCCGAGTTCATTGCCTTAGAGAAGGCAGGTACTGAGGCTGAATGGTTGAGAAACCTTTTAGCAGACCTTCCCATTTGGATGAAGCCAACGCCATATGTATTCATCAATTGTGATAGCCAAGCTGCTATAGCAAGAGCTAAAAATAAAATATATAATGGGAAAAGCAGACATATTCGTCTGAGGCACAATATTGTGAGGCAACTCATTAGTGATGGCATCATATCCATGGATTATGTGAAGTCAGAGTTAAATCTAGCTGACCCTCTGACTAAACCACTAAGCAAAAAGCTTGTGGAGAGTACACCGAGGGGAATGGGATTATGCTTGAATCAAGAGTCGAAGTGATGGAAACCCAACCTTCATGAATGGAGATCCTAGGAAGAAGGTTCATATGAGATAAACAATTCACTAGACGACTTGCATGATACTATCAAATCTTCCCTATTCCTATGATGTACAATATGATAGTATGAAAAGTGGTGAGGTTAAACAAAATATTCTTAATGGACATCATAGCCCAAATTGGGTGGTGTATAAAAGCAGTATACACTTGATGATGATCCACCTATATGGGTGTGGAGGTGAAGCCGCTTCCTATGAGATTTTTGGGCAAAATCTCTAGAGCACTCATGAAAAATCCAGGTAGACGCATGGCCGAAACGTGTCAACCCGCATGAGCAACAAAGATCAGAAAATGTAGTGTGGGATATGAGTCAATGGTTTCAAAATAAAGGATTGATTCATAGGAATTATTATTACACCAACCTTTAGAAACTATATTCATACTCTCTACGTCTTGGTTCATAGTCGATAAGACACCAAGTCTTATGCATTACATTTTCGAATTCCTTCAATAGTACTCTTTAAGTTTTATCCCTCTTTAATATTTATTAACTTTAATTTTTTTTAAATTGTGGAGGATGATAAAATATGTCAAAAAATTTGTATTTGAAATAGTGGGGGATTGTTGATATATTTCAAATACCTTCCTATTTTCTCTTATTTTAATACTCTAATATCTCTTAAAGCCTATCCGTTTCCATTGATATTATGAGCAATTTTATAATTACTTTTACCATCCTCCTACACGTTACCTCATAATTATTGTGTAACTTTTATTTAATTGCTTACATTTCAAACCTTTTGATTATTGTATGGCCGTTCATGTGCCATAATCAACCTTTTGATTTTAGTATGGCCGTTCATGCGCCATAATCCTTAACGTACGGTCATAGCCGGTATTATTCATATATTAATTTTTGGAGGTTTCAATTTCTTTGATTCAAACGGCTGTGCTCTTTATATTTTAACGAAGGGTATTTTCTTTTGTAACGGATATAGACCTACAATCTATATAACCCTCCTTTTATTTTACCTACAGGGTTAGCTCTTAATATATGTTCTAGGATGCGAGTATATCAAAGGTATATTTTAGGATGGTAATTGTAATATCTCTTGCCTCGTGCTCTCTACTATATGCCACTTGATCAATAAGTTCAATATGCACACCATCCATTTCCGATTGTCCACACCTCTTGCTATTGAAACTAAATGGTGAAGTGGATTAGATATATATTCCGATAATCTTTGAAATGAACTCAAATAAGCAAATGCATGTACATTTCACCTCAAGGAACGGGGTAATGTGATCGTAAACAATAAATTTCAAAATTCTTGGAAAATGTCGTTGCCATAATGACAGGTAAGGAAAACCAAGGAACAAGCATGCTTAATTATCACAGATTGGTTAGTCGATCATAATGTGAGCGGATGTTGATTGGCACGTCAGATGTAATATTAGCCGCTCATTCTCTCTGAGTAGATGCTTGTTTTTCTCTAAATAGTCTCTTCAATAGTTCTCAGAAAACTCCATGACTTTTATAATGTCAACCATGAACACCTTCTCTGAAGTTAGTGATTGTATAGTAGGAGGGAATGAGGATATTTTCGCCTGAAATCCGAAAGGCTCTGTTGAATGACAGTAAAGCGAGAGTATAGTTAATAGTAAGTACTCGTAGCCAACCAGTATTGATTGTGTTTCATGTGACATACATTTCGTAGACACATGTAATAAAGACGATCCTCCACATCGTCGAACTTACGCGATTCATCAAAGACCAGGATTGCACTCTCAAGGCAGTAACAATGAAGTTCATGGTCTCGTTCGCGGTGCGAGTATAGATCCATTGCATACTGTATGGCAGCTGCATAATGATCGTAAAGAATACTAGAGTAAGTTCCGCGCTGCAAATTTAAAGAATGTGGTATAGCCTCGGAAATAATTAAAGTAGAAATAAGCTAATGGTGAATTGAAATTTAAAAACTATTGGTTAATTTCATATAAATTCTTGAAACACTGACCAGAAAATTTGACCCTTTTGCAACATTTAGAATTTTATCGGGACTGAGTGCCGTTGAACCCAATTTAATTAGTTAATAAATGTATTGGTCGATTTATTTTAATTCAACTAAAATCGGTTTTTTATTTGTTGCATTAGACTAGTTTCTTTCTAACTCTTTTAATAAAAAAGAGAATATATTGTTCTCGCACCGGGTCAAGCAAAAGATATAAGGGAAATTACAACTATTTCATTTTGACACAATTTCATGCAAGAAATTTCTATCAAATTTAAATTTTACATTTTCTCGAGTTTGTCTAAAAAATTCACAAAATATGGTTGCAACATGCAGTGAACTTATGATTCTAATTACTGTGCTATTGAAATGACTCATAAATTTAATTTTATGTAAATCACTATTATCTTTTTTTACCGTTACAAGTAATTATTTTGCTAATATATCATTTGCGTTTTTTTGGAGAATTTGAAGGATGATAATCCTTTGATGAACAACTATAAGATAGACTAATTAAATTGGCAGCCACGCATTTGTAGGATCATATATATTTTTTATCCTAATTAACGTTAGAGATTAATAGATAGTAATATTTTTTATATGACATTATAAGGGTAGACTCCATTGAGGGTGTGCATGGGACGGAGACCCAATCCATTCGATCGCGAGCCACCCCATCCCATCGTTACCGGGTCACGGATCGACCCAACTTGTTCCAACGGATACCCAATTATAATGGATATCCGGAATTCTTAAACGGTGTGATTATGTTAGCTCTAGGTATAGGTTCTTATCGGGCTGCTTTATTTCATTTGATCACTCATGCCTATTCTAAAGCATTATATCAATTTGGACAAAACTCAACCAACAAACATGTTTAATGACAATGTTGTATTTCATATTTCAATATAATATACGCATTTAACAACATGCATGTTACAGTTAATAATCAAGTCAATTAAATAGAGAACTTTATCAACAAAAAAGACACGAATACACCGTAAAATCTCAGCATTTTTCCAACAGAATTCTAATTCAGAAATTTAGAATTGAATTTGAAGAAAAGGCACCAATCTCATATGGAATCTATGAAACTATGTTCATCAGTCATCACATTCACGAGCGAAGACATGGAAAAATTACTGAACTGACAAAAGGAACGTAACATCGATTTAGAACATACTTGAAGAGCCCTGACAAATCCGAACCGAGATTACTGGAATGGAGCGTATCGATATGCAAAGATTAGATGTTTGCTGATAAAAGGATGCGATTTAGGGATTTGAAAGTGAGATCGAGATAGAGATCGTTGGCGTTGGTGGCTGCTCAAAGGAGGGGGAGCCGATTGGTTAGTCGAACTTGAAGGAGGCGACGTCGTGTGACTCATGTCGTTGGTTAAGGAAAATGGTGTTGCTCCAAGGAGGCATCTGTCGCATCTGACGGTTGAGGGAGAGGAGAGGGTGTTGCTCCAAGGAGGCATCCGTCTCATCTAACGGCTGAGGGAGGGGATGGCGCTTGATGCTCGGAGGTGGAATACCTGAATCCCTGAAAGAGGAAAGGGGCGAGAAGAAGGCATCGGGACTTCACGCCATTCCTATCATCCGAATTTCTGTGAATAATAATATCAAAATAAGATGGAGAAACTCATCTTCCGACGTATGTTTAGAAAAAAAAAAGGAAATTAAGATGTGTGTAAGGTTCTTTTGTCTTAGGATCGTCTTTAGATTAAATTGACCTTAACAATTGGTTGGGTTTCGATCCAAATGTATCCGTTGACAACTATTTAAAATATTTAAATCTAAGTTGTCAACTAGCAAGCTCCACCTTGATTTAGTTAACAAATCGCGTTCGAGTAATTAAATGGGGACTCATGTCATTAATGAGTCAAACTTGGTTCAAGAATTGTGTTAAACTCGCTAATTTGACTCGTTAATTAATAACATATAGGTAGTAATATATTATGTATAGTATATTTCAAATATAATTTAAATGATGTGGGTTCAAATGTCTTGGTTTTTTGCCCATCGCCGGTTGTTTACTTTCTATACATAAGCATTTCTATCTATCGACGTTTCCAATTAGATATTATGTAACGGTCTAGGTATTTATATCTTTACTTATTTTGAGGTATCACCTTTTTGTAACCATAACACCAATATCTTATTGTATAAAAAGTGGTAGGGTACACTTTCTAAACACATAATAATATCATCTTTTTCTCTATTTTTCTCTACGCGGTATTAGAGCCATCATTAAACCCTAATAAGGGTTAGACCCCTCTCCTTCCTCCTCTTCTCTCATTCAATGTAAATGTTCCCCAACTGGCGCCATCACAACGTTGCTTCCTCAATCTAGCATGCCTCTCCAACAAGCATGTGTCTCTTTCTAACGATGCCATTGATGCTCCTGCAATTCTTATCTGCATTGAAATATCATAAAGGGGTTATCGTTTCACCCTTTGGATCCACTAAATTGATGGGGCATATCGTCGAGATGGATGACCTCGACTATGATCTATGGGTCACACAGTTTATGCGCGAGATGAAGAGTATCAACAAGGAGTATGTGCTCTTACACCCAAATTCACATGCAAAAACTGGAAAAATGAGTTTTGGAAGAAAGAAAACACATGCTGAAGTATGCCTGACAAGCTCTCTCACATTGGAAATGGCCAATGACATTCTGAATCAGCATACTGCTAAGGTTACGTGAGATATCTTGGCCATTAATATTATCATGATAAGAATGTGAGCAAGATTCTGCAGCTCCAACACGATAACTATTTTAGGAAGCGAGATGGTCATCCCCTCCGTACCTACCATGCTACCATGAAGGGCATGCTTTCCAAACTCCATGGCTATTTGTTACCATGAAAGTGTGTACATCATGAGATATACATGAAAAATGTTGCTTGTTGGTATATTCCCTATCGAACTTGATCTCATCTACAATTCATTCCCCTCACTGCCCTTAACGAGCACCACCATACCTCCATCAAAAGAGGCCTACAACATGCTTAATAAGATTGTTGTTCCTACTACCACCCCACAAACACCTTCGACCATGCGTGCAACTCGCATTAGAGGAGAATTCTTCGCAGGTACAAGTCACATATATACAACATGCAGAGGCAGGGGAGGTTTCGTGACATCGGGGTGGACATAGAGAGGCATCTTGCCCCAATGCACATTTTGTCAGAGACTAGGGCACATCGAAGACACATGCTGGCAAAAGCATAGCAAACCACCCTCTACCTTCGGCACGGTAGAGTCAAATGTCACATCTCCTACACAAGATTAGAAATATGATAATCTCCTATCCAAGCTCAGAATGATGGTGATAACTGTAGGTGAAATAATAAGATATAAATATAAAAATATAAAAATATAAAAGGGTTAGATAATACGGATTTGATGAGACAAACCAACTTGCCGAGGCGTGCAAAATGCACTGACCTTAAGAATAGATTTGTACCCCCACGGAGATTCTGATGGTGCAATCGGTATTGGTACGACTATTCTCTAGGATGCAACGGCGAGATCTCAATGGGTATGCACGTACCAACATCGAAATCTATTGAGCAACAATAGATCGTTCCTTCGGAATAAACTCACTCAAATGAGAGAAGAGGAGAAGAGCGATAGAATGATTGTATGTTGTGTGTTCTCAAATCAATGCTATAGGCCCCTTTATATAGATACACAATAAGAGAACGTTACACATTCAAAACAACCAATTAAATCCTCCATTCAATTTGAATATTAATCATTCATAAAATAATGTATTAAAAATACAATAAAGAAGATTCGATATCCTCATAATATGTACAACATCCATCATTATTATAAAGTAAAATGTGTAACATGCAACATGCATGCGTTACACAAAAGATTTAAGTAATATATTAATGATATTATTATTAATATATTGACAATAAATCATATTCAGGTAAAGACATTAGAAAACATGATAGTGATATAATATCACTAATAAATTATCATGCAAAAAACGTATGCTATAAATCACATGCTCATTGATGATAACCAAATAATGTTCATGCACCAATAAATATAAAATAGATACACCTTTATGTTTTTAACAAAGTAATAAAAGTATTTGAAATATAATAAAATATCAACAATCCCCCACTATTTCAAATACTTTTTTTGAACTATCTCTTTTCATCCCCCACAACTTCAAAAAAGAAATTAAGGATAATAAATATTAAAAGATAGATGAGAAACTCGAAGACGACACTTGAAGGAACTCAAAAATCTAACGCATTAAACTTGGTGTCTTATCAACTATGAACCAAGGCTTAGAGAATATGAATGTGGTTTCTAAGGGTTGGTGGAATTAAAATTCCTATGTACCAATCTTTTATTTGTGAAAATCATTGACTCATATCTCACATTACATTTTTTTATCTATGTTGCTCATGCGAGTTGACACGTTTCGGCCATGCGTCTACCTGGATTTTCATGAGTGCTCTAGAGATTTTGCCCAAAAATCTCATAGGAAGCGGCCTCACCTCCACATCCATATAGGTGGATCATCATCAAGTGTATACTGCATTTGCACACCACCCAATTTGGGCTATGACGTCCATTAAGAACAAGTATGTTCAACCTCACAACTTATGATACTATCATATTGTACACCATAGGAATAGGGAATAACTGATAGTATCCTCTTAGTCGTCTAGTGAATTGTTTATCCCATATGAACCTCCTTCCCGGGATCTCCGTTCATGAAGGTTAGGTTTCCATCACTTTGACTATTGATTTGGGCACAATCCCGTTCCCCTCGACGTACTCTCCACAAGCTTTTTGCTTAGTGGTTTAGTTAGAGGATCAATCAAATTTAACTCTAACTTCACATAATACATTGATATTATGCCATGAGATATCTCATAATATTATCTCTCGGACAAATATGCATGCTTTTCACATTATAAAATATTTTTAGCAGCATGGCTTTCACAGTAGAAATATTGATGACATTGGCTTCATCCAAATGGAAAGATCTGCCCAGAAGTTTCTCAAGCACATCACGAGTGCATGCATTCTCTAATGCAATAAGCTCATGTATATCGAGCAAAGAATGCTTGCTAGATTAATTTCAAAAAATATCTCCTCTTCCAGGAAAAGAATATGCCCAGTAGTAATTTTCGACTCATCTGAATAATGAAGTGAATTTGTACCATAATATCTTTCAATAACTGTAGGATCTCCATAGAATATTAAATAATAACATATCTCTTCTTTGAGATATTAAAGCATTCAAAACAGAGCATCTCATTGCTCTCTTCCAGATTTGGAGTATACCTGCATAACTTTCAACCACATATGAAATATCTTGTCTAATGTATAAGACAATCAATAATTTGTGCATATCTATTGGGATGCTCTTAATAGAGTACTTAAATACCTTAAAGGAACAATGGGATATTGCTTAAAATATTGTGGAGAACCTTCAGTACTTGAGGGGTATTATGATGCAAACTGGATCTCAGATTCAGATGAATTGAAATCTACTAGTGGATATATTTTTACCCTTGCAGGAGGAGTTGTTGCTTGGAAATCAACCAAGCAAACTTGTATTGCTCGGTCTACTATGGAATCCGAGTTCATTGCCTTAGAGAAGGCAGGTACTGAGGCTGAATGGTTGAGAAACCTTTTAGCAGATCTTCCTTGTAGGTGAAATAATAAGATATAAATATAAAATATATAAATATATAGAGGGTTAGATAATACCGGATTTGATGAGACGAACGAACTTGCCGAGGCGTGCAAAATGCACTGGCCTTAAGAATAGATTCGTACCCCCACGGAGAATCCGATGGTGCAATCGGTATTGGTACGATTATTCTCCAGGATACAACGTCGAGATCTCAATGGGTATGCATGTACTAACATTGAGATCTATTGAGCAACAATAGATCGTTCCTTCGGAATAAACTCACTCAAATGAGAGAAGAGGAGAAGAGGGATAGAATGATTGTGTGTTGTGTGTTCTCAAAGCAATGCTATAGGCCCCTTTATATAGATACACAATAAGAGAACGTTACACATTCAAAACAACTAATTAAATCCTCCACTCAATTTGAATATTAATCATTCATAAAATAATGTGTTAAAAATACAATAAAGAAGATTCAATATCCTCATAATGTGTACAGCATCTATCATTATTATAAAGTAAAATGTGTAACATGCAACATGCATGCGTTACACAAAAGATTTAAGTAATATATTAATGATATTATAATTTATATATTGACAATAAATCATATTCAGGTAAAGATGTTAGAAAACATGATAGTGATATAATATCACTAATAAATTATCATGCATAAAACGTATGCTATAAATCACGTGCTCATTGATGCTAACCAAATAATGTTCATGCAAAAATAAATATAAAATAAATACACCTTTATGTTTTTAACAAAGTAATAACAGTATTTGAAATATAATAAAATATCAACAGTAACTCCATATACCACACCTCGTGCTGCATCTTTTGACATTGCTACCATGACTAGTCTATCAGATACCAGTTTTTCCCTTAGTTTTTTTTTATAAAAAATGATGCAGAATGGATGGCAGCTTCAGGAGTCTCCGGGCATCCCTCTAGAAGTCAAAAGCATTTCATCATGTATATTTTCACACCTACAAATTCTACAATCGGCTATGTGCAGATAGGGTAGCGGATACACATACATGAGTGAAATATCATACTTCATAAGAACTTCACAGGAGCAGTTAGCTTGGAGGTTATCCACTAGACTTCGTAGACTCAAACCAATTGTGTATGTGTAACAGAACGGGTCAAGCTAACCGGCGGAAGCATAAAATATTTTATCGCCTGATCGAACCATTACCGATTCATGCATGGTAATCAATGGGCAACATAATTCGTTTTTAAAGTATTCATAAAATCCAATATACGCAGGAGTTCTATTATTACAACATCCACAAGGGTATACTTGCAAAAGAAAAAATTAAATAGTTTTAAAATGTGACTCTTCGTTCCAGTGGGCTTACAGATATCCACTTTAATTCATGTAATTATTCATACCACGTTCAATGTCTCGTTGAGTCTGCCACATGAACATGAGTGCTTGGTCAAACTTGCTCTTCACCTGAAATAAGTAAACATAATCTTGCATGAGCCTAATGCCCATTACGTATCGAGGTTCATGCATGGGAATTCTAACGGTCTTTTAACCTGTTATAATTCATGTACTTAACCCTCAATGGAATAACATCATTGCGTGCCTAATTGTTCCCATGCACGTCTAGCTCGTTCCCTAACATAGTTAATTTAGCTTCTTTCATACACATGAGTATACATTTGTAATAAGCATAAGAATAAATAGCATACACGTCATTCATCTTGTGGGGCATATTTCATAAGGTTCATAACATGTACATGTTTCTTTATCATAATTCACTTTGCATTTTAACCCCCATGACTTTGATGGCTTACATTTTTTTAAATCAATTCTTGTACAACATGTAATGATTTATTCCTTATTAAATCATCTCTTGTATAATATATAATGGTTTATCTTTAATTAAACAAATTTCTTACATAACATGCAATGGTTTACCCTTATAAACCATATCTTTCATACCTTGCAATGGGTTTACCATTATAAACCATTTTCTTGCATACGTATAATGGTTTACCATTGTAAACCATTTTCTTGCATGACTTTTCAATCCATTTACACATATAGGGGAGGGAGGCTGTTTTAAGTAATAGCCAAGCTGGCTGTTACACAAGGCAGTCCCCCCCTTTTATTTTTTTTTAAAAAATAAAATTATGTATATTCATATATATGTCCCTCCTATATGGCATTCAAATTTCGTCAGAAACAGAGACTCATATGCCCTCCATCTAGAACAGGTAGATTACAGCAAATTTCAGACCGTTAAAATTTACTCGGGCTAGATGGAGGGCATATGAGTCTCCGTTTCTCACGAAATTTGAATGACATGTAGGAGGGATATATAGATGAATGTACATGGTGGAATTTTTGGAAAAAAATAAAAAGGGGGGAGAAATTGCTCCGTGTAATAGCCATCTTGGCTGTTACACAGAACAACTTCCTTTTCCTCTTACACATATACATTAATATTAACATAATTGCACATATGCCTAGGACATTAACAAGATTGCACATATACCCATAACATTTTCAATATTTAGAATTGTCTTGATTGTTATATTCTTAGACGACTTTGATGGCTTTGTTGGCTTTATCGATGGCACTAGCGATCCATGAACATACATGACAGTGTAGCTACAACTGTAGAGGACTTAGCTTTTGCCTCTATGGTTCCTTGCAATCATACACCCCTTGGGCTCACGATAATTGAACTCTAGAGGTGGCTCCCGCCATTAGGCGTAGCACTTAGCTCCACTTACCATTGTCGTGCCATTATTCATCTTAAGGAATGTCAATTCCTTTAATATCATTTCCTTTTTCATACAATAGCGGTTCATGTAAACATTTCAACATAATCACATAAAACTTTACACCTTTAATAATTCATGATCTTTGTTTATTTAAACTTCACACATGTTAATTTTGATACTCCACAAATATTCTAACGTCCACAATGTAGAATCGTATACCATACATAATGTTACAATATTATATGGTAGGGCGATGAGTTAGATTACGTAATAGATAGTACTAACTCCATCGTAAGTTAATTATTTAAACATTAGGGGTTGACTCATTGTATATCAATGGACGTTACATCTTATTATCAAATATGATATTATAAAACAATACACGTTCTCATCCGATTACAAGATGTGCACCTATGGCAAACCATGTATTTATATGCAAGACATTGTATACGTAGAACCTATTGGATGTTGGAGATACTTTTATACAAAAGTAAGGTTATAATAATAGACCATTATAGGTCAGACTCTTAATTTGTTCGATCATGGGATATTTAGGGTCACAAAGATGGAAAGTATTTGATTCCTATTAAGTTATCTGTAACGGTTTTTATAAAATGTTTTAAGTCACAATGACTGCCTCCTTGAAATATAGGAAAGAAATATCTTTGCTTCATCCACACATAACCGCAGTGATTTAGATTTGAACAATAAAATCTACCATCGAAGGGCAAGCCCTCCGTCGATTGAGACTATCATACTTGAATAATAATTCTCACCTTAGCAATGAACACAAATACAAGCAAAAGATCTAAATACATTTCCATAGTGTTCCATCTAGATTTGCAACACCTAAATATTATTACATAACTCAAGTAATGTATTACCTTTTTTAAAAAAATCCTGGCTAAGTTATAATTTATAAACATATCTAATGGCTAATAAACCCGTCAAAAAATGCATAGCTTCGATTAATCATAGAATGACATGACAAACTTTAGGATATGCATTCAACATGGTATGTTAGCACATAGAACCTTCATTTGGGTACGACATGACCATTCAAAGTTGTATTCGATATCCAATAATTGACATACACAATTAGATGTCGTATTTCATACGTAATCCTAAACCGGCACATACCTTAGGTCCAACGCGCACCTCTCTCTGTCGTGGTCATCGCGCCTCTTTTCAGTCGCGTATTCGTGCTCTCGTCCTCCTCCTATTCGACGTTGTCTTCTCGTATGAAAGATGAATATCTCATAAATCCTTCTCTCAAACTCTCTCTAGCGCTCTCCCTCTCTTCCTTTCTTTCTCCAAGAATCACGTTAGTGAAAGATGGTGAAGGCTTAAGGGTGAATGTTTTTTATCCATATCAATTAGGTAATTAAGTGTACCAATAAAATCCACATTTATTTTCCAATGAATTGTGGAAATAATGGTATTAATATAGGCATTGAAGTTTCTCAAAAAATCCAAGCTGTTATAGTATGGCAATGTAGAAGCATCACAGAAGATACTAGTATGGAGGTAATTTGTCATGGAGCTTGTAACAGTGCGAGCACAACAAGTACAAACAACGGTGCAAGACATGATAGCATATGCACACATCGTTACGTATAGGGGAGTAGTAGGGCGGTAGCGCAGTGAAGCAAAAAATATTGAGGAGTAGCAAGAGGCTGTCAGTGGTCACATAAGCATATGCACGAAGGCGCACGATATTAGTAACAGCTTGTGGCACTTCAAGGAGGCGTGGAGCATTGCAGGTGCTGAGTACGAGTGTGAGCGAGCATGATCGATAGTGCAAGCATGAGAGTGGTTCATATGCCATGATGACGAAGTTCTGGTGGACTTTTTCTTAGCATCCTTAGAGCTAAGGGTGAGTTTACCACGCAAGGGTTTAGAGGTTGCGGGTTCCCTTTGGAACAAGATCAGGTATTCTGTAGAACTTGGTGAGGGAATTAGCAAAGTTGCATCAGTAACACATTGGAGAGAGTGTGTGTTGATGACTACACAATGATGTGGCATCATCCATGAGAATACGAAAGGAAAACCAAGGAATCAAAAACATAAGAAGATAAAGAGTTGTCGTGGAACGTGAGTGATTTCATGGAACTAGAAGAGTCTTATGTCTTCATGTTATTATTGATATAAATGCAATAAGGGAAGTCCTTTGAGTTCCCTTGAATCTTGTATATAATTAGGGGTAGTAGCTCATTTGTAGACACACCTAAACAGAACAAGTTTTCAGTTTCTAATAAGAGATGAAAATTTGTGTACATGTACTTGTGTTCTTGTGTATTATTGAGCGTTCTTGAGTGTTTGTGTTTGTGCTTGTGTTGGAGCGCCGATACATGAGAAAGCGAGAGTACAAGAAGATGTGGAGCGCATCCATGACTATTCTACTCGGGACAAAGGCTGATTAACTTACGATGAGCTAACATCGCAGAAGTTTGATTGTCAAAAACAAAGTTTGGAATTTTGACCCTATTATATTTTTTATCAAAGGATACACCACTTCGTTGGCTTAAAGGGGTATCACATCTTTGTTGGTGCCAAGAAAGCGAGTGAAGCCATGAGGGGTTGTTGGTGTGCTCGATCATGGACCAAATAAACTTGTTGGTGCAATTTCATCTTTGATATTTAGATTGAAGATGGTGGGTGTCACTAATCGTGTTGCAGCATTGGAGAAATTCATGGATGAGATTGAGTCCACCGTTATGACTCATGGAGACCGCATCACTAGACTAAAGGATCATTCATTAGAAGGATCAAATGTTTGGGAGGAGACCCAATGTTCATAAGGATAGATCAAGTCTTTGGCAGACAAGTTGGAGGTATTCAACACGATAATGGAAGATCTACACGATGAGATCTCCCTCATCAACAAGGCAATGGTGAGTGACAAGAGCTCCACGAAAGTTGTCACACCATGCCCCAGCGGGAAGAGCGTCAAGCCTAACTCCCTAGGATCCAGATACTCAGCAATATCCATATTCATACATCATGATTATCATTCCGAATGTAAAACATGATGTATGAATGTAGCTATTTCTGATTATCAAGATCCTAAGGAGTTAGGTTTGATGCTCTTCTCGTAGGGTCATAGAATTACAGATGGTATCAGAGTAAGGATACCCTATGAGCTAGTATTTTTACGCTGTGATTATAAGTGGTAATCGGAATGTATGGAATATATTGAAGTTTTCTGACTCTAATGTAGTCAAACATGAATGATTCCCTAATAAGAGTCTTATGTGAGATGTTAGATCTCTAATGGTTGATGGTTGCAATTGATTCATGCAAAATCATATCAAATTCTAATGTTGACACATCTCGACAGTTGACGTTGATGATGGATATGCTCCGCATCATGGAGCAGAGACAGTTGATCATGGACCAAAGACTATGGACCGTAGAGTGGGGACTTGATGGATTTGAAGTATCCATTCATGCCCTCCAATACGAGGGTAGTGATAGAAGTTGATAATCGAGATGGACGACTAGGGTTAAGTTATGAAATTAAGAGTGTGCCGCTGTCACCCCAGAAACCTAGCTAGAAATCAAGAAAATTTTATTCAACCACAATACGAATCGAGCAAGTAAAGCAAGTGGTCTAACTACTTTTATTAACCCGGTGTACCGACCAGGGTTACACAAGGAGGAAACTATTATTAACGAGGGTCAATCAATTCAATGAAAAATCAAAGAAAAGAAAGAAGGAAATACAAAGCAAACTACCCTTGGCTTTCTATGATTTTTTATCTTTCTAAATTTTTTATGGGTTTTTAATTTTTATATTTTTATGTTTTCTAATTTTTCAAAAATTTTAATGATTTTTTATTTTGTAAATTTTTATATTTTCAATTTTTCAGATAAAAACAAATAAAGAAAATGAAACATAGGACACAAGAAATCTTTTTGGATTTTTCAAATATAGTAAAAATAGCCAGAAAAATCAAGTAAAAATATTTTTAGATTTTTTGATAATTTATATTATCTTCGTAATTTTTAGGGGTTTTTATATTTCTTTAGAATTTTCAAAATGATTAAAAATATGAAATAAAGCAAATAGTACACAACCAGAAGTATTTTTCAAATTAAAAACATAAAATAAGCTAAATCTCTTGTAAATATTTTTATCAAAAAGTATATTTAAATATCTACAAATGAAAACAAAGAACACAATTTTCGGGTTTTTAAATGATTTTATATACTTCTTATGGTATTTAAAAGGTTTTACAATTTTCTAGAGTTTTATAAAAGCTATAAATGTAAAAATTGGAAAGAAAATCAAACAAATAAAAATAAATCTAATCTGAATTCTTTTAGAATTTTAAGCATTTTTTGGATTTTTTTTGAATTTTCTAAGGCAAACAGGGAATTATTGGTATGTTTTTAAATTTTTAATAATAACAAATATAAGAAATAAATCAAACAAAAACTACCACGCAAAATAAACACTAGCATGAGCTTAAAATAATTTTTATGGGATTTTTGGGTTAAGCTTGCTACTTATTTCAATAAAATGGAAACAAAATAAACTTGTTGGATTCAGAAGGACTTGTGATCCCCCTATGATTCGGACACCCGTTTACGCCGCATTCGTACTAATACATTCACATGTGCTCGTACAAAGTATTGAAAATCAGGGAAAAATTTTTGCGGTGCTCTACTTTTGCATATGACATTCACATTCAAGTACTATTGTATCAACCACAAAACAAAACACCAATAAATGCCACCAACATTTCTTTTCATTAATTCTCATAGGTATATATAACATGTACATGAGAGTTGACAATTATATATATATATATCCCAAAATCTGACTGAAAAGGAAAGAAAAAGCATTTGAACAAAAGTTGAGACAAAAGTAACAATACCGTCTGGAATATATACGATCTCCAGAAGTCATCAACCTACTACTGTGTTGCAGGCTCCTTTCCAGCCAAAATGTAGGAAAGAAGAGTTTGTCACGATTGTGAATACAACCCGCAGTTTAAAATATCAAGTAATTTATTATGTGCAAAAGAAAGCAAGTAGATATGCATGTATGAATAAAAAAATCTAGCACTACCTGCGTAGAAAAAGGTTTTCAATTTATTCTACAAGCCTTACCTCCTCATTACTAATTATCTCAAAATTTCCTATTTATAGTTTCTCCCATAAAAATTTAGGCCAATAAGTATAAATTGTTATCTTGTCATTGAGATCAAGTTATGTATCTTGGTAAGGAATTAGTGAGGTGATAATTTAGTTTACTCTTCATTTATTTATGATGGAAATGATAATATATTAATCGATTTTCAATTCTATTTATCTGTTAAAGTCTAGTGGATAGTATGTGGTCTTGGTCTTTGTATAATCCCACACTATGACTCAAAGGCATGAATAATGTCTTAGGGTTGGGGTGCCTCCGTAGGCATGCAGTGTTGTATAATGCATCCTAAGTTCCCAACATGTCCACTGACTTATAGAGATTTCGAATTTATTTTAATTGTAGTCAATTCCAACCAACTCGACCATATATATTATAACCCAATCAACTTCGATTGTAACTCCTCAAATCCCCAACTGTAACTGACCCAGATGTAGCATCACCAAGTCTGTTGGTGGAAAAGTAAGTAAACTCAAGCAGTGAGGTAGCCTCCTAAGAGGCTCTTCCGTCTCGTCCTCTAATTGGAAGTGTGATCCAATATAGGGAAAGATCTATTCCAAAACTACGTCTCAAAAAACGGGTGAGAGAGACTCTCCGGAATAGTCACTCTAGATGGGCACAACCGGTAACGAGCAAACGAGCTCGTACGAAAAACTAAAATCGAGGATCCCCCACCTGGATATCCCAAAATAAATGGTTAGCAGAACTGGTCAAAAAGTCAGATCCCAACGAGGCGTAAAAACACTGCGAGCTCGTGTAAAACCGTGAAAAGGACTGGGATCCTAAACCTGCATACTTGGCGGTCGCTGCCCTAATTGAGCTTCCTTTCCTCCGCCCAGTTGAGGGCCACCGCACCTTCGCACGGTACAATGCAAAGGTCATCGTGATCGGCACTGTTCATTATTATTGATGCTCGCCACTGATACTCCTCAATTTATATATCCGTGCCAACATTTATTAACAAGCTAACTGTGTGTATTGACCAGATGATCTGCCATAGCATGACATATAACCCTAGTTTTTTTCTTAAGCCACGATGCCCAAAACTACTATGTGTGTGTATCAAAGATGAGAAATCACATATATGGTCATTATCATATAGATGGTTCATTATCATAACTAATTCTGATAGAGGCATATGATTCTCTATGTGTCTATTAGGTTTGATAGAATACTACATATTTTATTAAGGACAACAGAACATGGGTTGTTCACAAGAATTTAAAATTTATTGTGCAAATACGTCATGTCTAGCTTTTAGGACAAGCCTAACAGAGTTACGTTCCCTGTCACAAACTCATAAATCAACTACTCATTCTTAACTTCTTTGTAAAGAATGTATGTTAAATATTATTAAGTTATTATTATTTCGAAGAGTATTTAGCTTAGATGATATATGTATGTGTATAACATTTGAGGTTGTATATGAAAATAATATTTCATAGACAGAAAGATATGTATATTGTGTATTTTATATATTTCAATTATATTTGAGTGTGTATATTTTATATAAGTTTTGATTCATTTCGCTTTGATCAATCGGCTCATAGGGTTATAGCTAATTTGGTATGCCTTGTAGCCATGACTTGGTTTGGATTTAGATATTGTAATTATCAATTTTTAGGAGTAAATATTTGAAAATGAAGCTAATTTTTTCAATCAATCACTAACCTCTCATTGTTTGGCACATTTGAGGGATCTTAAATATATATATATGGATCTATTTGATATTTCAATTAAGGGATCTATTTGATATTTCAATTATCAAAAGTTTGCTAATTTTTCCAATTTGTTTAGTAGAGATTGAGTTTGTGCACTGTACTTTCTCAATAATTTTGATTGTGAATTAAAAATAATTATGACATACTAACTTTATATCAATTATTTGGTATAGATATGAGATTTTTTATTTGTGGTAAATTATTGTTTTCACTTACTCTGAGGTTTAAATCCGAATTAGATAGCATGCAACCAAAAAACCACCTTTTCATGATAAATATCATGTCACATAAAGATGATATAATTTCAATTTTTTTAATTTCAAATAAAGAGTTGAATATTGAAGAATTAAGAGTTGGCTTTCCATCTTGATTTTTTCATCGATTTTATATATTTAATCACCATCTAATTCTTATATGCATTAAATGTAGATTTCTGCAAGCTGCCTTAGATTATTGCGATAAAGAGTAGTTAAATTTATAGTCTATTATTAACACATGCATATTATAATATCGAAATATGCTCACAATTACTTTTTTATATGAATTTGTTATGGGATGATGGCATATGTCACATTGAGGGACAATGGAGCTATGACTTTTTTCGTCCAACCATTACAGAGGCTATATATATTGACTGAGGTCAACTTCGGGATGGGGCAGCACAAGGGGGGGGTGGATTAGGCATATAGTGGATAGTAGGAAGAGAGAGGGGGCTAAAATGGCATTAAAAAGAAAAGAAGGAGGACTGACATGTGCAAGAGAGTGGAGATTGGCTAAGGAACTCAATTTTAGTATAATAATATATATTAAATAAATACTAATTACGAATTTAAAAATAATAGAATAGAAATTATAGATAATTTAATAAATTAAATAATGATATTTTAGATTAAATAAATAATATTATTTAAATGGATGAAATAAATACCATAATTTATTATTATATTATACTTATATAAATAATATACTGAATTTTAAAATTGTATTTTTACATATAATTTAATTTATTTTATATTTTATTGATTTAAGGTATATTTTAAGGCTTCTAAATATATTTTTATTTTATTTTTATAAGACTATTTACATGGTTAAATAATCAGGAGAATATTATATTGGTTGTTATACCTATATTCCAAAGATTATGATTTATTTAAATTATTTTAGTAGACTTTAATTTTTGTTGCTATTTTATTTAAAAAGTAAATTATAAATACAAGTTTTAAATATATGGATATTTACAAAAAACAATAAAAATAGATAAATAAAAGTAAACACAGTTGCACAAATACTGTAAGGCCCTAAAATCAAACTTATGCATATTAACTCCTATTTTAATGAAAGTACCTTCATTTGAAAGGTTTTTTTAACTTGAATTTTGAAGGAAAGTTTGATAAATTTGGACTTCGTCCTTGAGGTTTGACTTTAAGGCCTTTTCAGTTTGTATTCAAGTGGCATCTATCCACTATAGAGCTTAAAACATATATTTCACATTTTTCTTCGTACTTTTTTAAATAAGTTTCAAGAATGGATACATTTATTTTAATAAATTTAATTTCTATAAAAATTATGGAAGTTTGTAAATTGTTTAAAAAATGCTCTGAACGTCATTTATTTACAATAATTGATTCTTTTTAGGATTTTCTTGTATTTTTTATCTCTCTCTAGTTTGCTTTAGACAACCGAGTTAGTATTGACTTGATGTTTGGGGTAGGGTCAGTCAATACCTACTTACATACTTCCTTTCTTCCTTTTTTCTTCCTTTTCTTATTATTTTATTTTGAGTTATTTAACATGTTAAAAATATTTTTATTCATGAGATTTATATTGTTCGGGATTTGGAATAAGTGAGTATTTTACGTGTTTCACCTCATAAATTAGCTAAAATGAAAAAAATATAAAGTTGATAAATATGAGATCCATTGCAAAGTATGGATTACACAGTAAGAAGCTAAAGGGAGAGGAGATTTCATTAAAACAAAATTTTCTAGTAGAGCCAACGTATCGAGGGAGCAACATGGAAACTCAAGTTGAATAGACATCAAAAATATCCACACAAGTTAAAGATACGATCGTAAATCTTTAGTTTATTTATCTTTAAGATTTTTGTAGATTTTCTCTTTTTAAGATTTTTAAACCTCGGTAAATTTTTCAGTTACATTCAGACAATAAACCCCACATCTCGGGGCCACAATTTTCATTGAGATGTTAATGACGTGAGGCTCCATATTTTTAACATATTGGGAGTTTCCGATGTCTAAATTGTGCAATTGATAACTTTATTTAGTAAGCTTGTTGATATGTTTCTAACGAGGCCAATAACATCGAATTTGATGTTTCTTATCCCGAGCTATGAACATTTATTGCAAAATGAGAAATGATTCATTCAGATCTGCATCGAATTAGAAAATGACCGCTTGTCGATATATAGAGAGGGTGGGCTACCTTTAAACCATAGTTTTCCACCCTCTCTGTTCCTCTCAACAAAGACTCGTTAGACCACACGATGAGTCACGATCTAAAGATGCCATTGCATAGAAGAGCTCGAGATCATCACTGAGGACATGGAAAGATCCTTAAGCGCATCATGGAAGCATGAAGATCACATCATATGCTATCAGAAGCGACTAGTCGCACTAGTTGCTCTGTGACATCGAAATTTAAAAAATTCTAAAGTGATGAAACCACATGATCCAAAAACACTTCTCAGATCATTTCAACTATACCACGATTGGATATTAAGGTTACCTCTTGAAGCGTGGTTGCCATCGAGTCTCTAAACGAAGAGACCTCCTGTCTCAAGTTTGATCCAATGAAGGAGACGCTTGCGAGCGCATTGATGAAATACGTGCTCCTTGAAATCCATGTTGATGATCAAAGCGACGAAGAGACCTCCTATCTCAAGTCTGATCCAATGGAGGAGACGCTTGCGAGCGCATTGATGAAATACGTGCTCCTTGAAATCCATGTTGATGATCAAAGCGACGAATCTCCCAATCTCGTCTCATGAGATCCAATGTCTTATTCACGAGCGAAATGCATCGAAGGAGACAAAGATCCATGAGCAGTCGGAGCGGCGACACAATGGCGTGGTGACGATGTCGACCCTCTCTAGGGTTTAGGGTGGGCGACCACTTTAAGGATGAGAAAGAGAGAGAGAGGATTGAAGTGTAGAGAGAAAGAGAGAGCATATAATATATATATATATATTCAAGAAGAGATAGGGTTTCCTCTTCTTTTATAGTATTTTTGGAGTCCATGGATTCCAATCCATGTGAAACACAAAATCAAATGGTTGAGATTGATTTGTGTTTCTATTCAATAACCTTGATTTTGTTGTAAAAATGCAACAATTAATTTATATTAAATTAAATATATTGAATAATAAATATAATTTAATTTAAACTAAATCAATTAGGATATAAGGATTAGGAAGGAGGTCACCCACCCTCCTAAAAAGAGGGGACGACCACCCTTGAGAACAAGTCAAACGGTGGACGTCCACCATCCATTAAATGGATTGTGTTGACTCTTCTAATCCTTCATATATATTTACAACTTTTGTTGTAAATTAATTCACAAAAATAATTACAAATTAATTTTGTGAATATTACAATCATACCATTAAATAATCGTGAATCATATTCACAACCTAAAATAAAATGTAAATTGTATTTTCAATTAATTTCCAATGTGAATCCAATTCACATCAACAATTAATTTGAAGATACTATTTACAACAAGCTCTCTCTAATATATTATAAATCACATTTATAATATATATAAATAATATGGATAGGACTATCCGTGTAATTCATATCCTTGATAATTAAATCACATTTAATTATCTTGATTTATATTCTCATGTGCCCAAATAACATGAATCACATTCACATTATTTACATCTTTGATAATTAAATAACTTTTAATTATCTTAGATAACTCTCCTGATATGGCCAAATAATATGAACCAAATTCATATTATTTATGAAATTAAATCACATTTAGTTTTCAATTTTTCTCAATGCTCAGACACATTAATTCAATAATGGAATTATTCTTGAACTCTTTCAAGAACAATGCTTTTCTCCGCGGATACTTGGAGATAAGGACATGGCTATTGTACCTTCCAAGTATAGTGACGTGGATTGAGATCATATCTCAAAATTCATATCTCGGGGACCTCCCATAGATGATTGATTAAATTAAATCCAAAAATTTAATCTTCTCATTGCATTTGAATCACATTCATGTCACTGTCCTGCATTTGGACCAAGATTAGATTACTTCTCTATCGTAAGGAGTCACTAAAATCCAGACCTGTTTCATCACTCCCTCGGAATGGAAGCATCATGGTTATATAATCGTTTATGATCACATCACCTCGAGTATTCTTAATACCCGTACATTCTGCATATTGGAGGACCTCGAATAAACCTGAAGTTTTAGATCAATTTAGATTGTCTTCTTCAAGATTTTATCATTAAATTTCTCATTTGATCATTGGGAGTTGGTATCGGTATCGATCATATATTGAAGATGATTTTTCACAGGTCTAGAGTAATCCACACAAGGCGGGATCAAAATGTCGCTGAGGTGACCCACAAGAAATCGGATCTTCGAACAACAATTAACCCACAACAGAAATCAGACGATGAAAAGCGATGTGGAGTTAAAATTTATTATAACTCTACAAAGGTTGTGTATAGCGTGCAAGAAGTGTAGAGGTCGAACACAGGGAGCAGACAGGTAGAACGGGACAATAATGCTCAAAAATGTAAAAGCGATCAAATGCCTACAAGTGTGCTATTTTTGTGTGTTTTTAATTTTATATATTTTTTATTTAATTTTTTATTTTTAATTTTTATATTTTGATTTTAATTTCTGATTTTGTATTTTCTTTTTATATTTTTACATTTTTTATATTTTCTTTTTCTTTAAAAGATAAAATAAAGTATTTATACAATATAAGAAAAAGAAAGATAAGGTATTTATAAAAGGGGGTAAAAATAATGAAAATTCAGAAAATAAAGTATTTTTGGGATTTTTATATTTTTCTAATGTTTTTGTGATTTTTCTATATTTTTCCTAATTGTTTGGTATTTTTAAAATCAAAAATACTAAAATAGTGAATAAAATAAAAGTCTGAAATTGAAATGGAGAAATAAAATATCAAACAGTAACAAAAATTCTCTACATTGGTTTTAAATAAAATATAATAAAAAAATTAAGAAACAAAAATTGTATTTTTTAGTATTTTTATGAATTTTTAATATTTTTATGAAGATTTTTAGAGTTTTTTATTTTTATGGGTTTTCTTTTGTATTTTTTAATGATTTTTGGACTGAAGTTAAAACACACTAAAATAAGTAAAATGTATTTTTTGGGAATTTTTCTAAGGTGTTTTTATAATTTTATGGATTTTATAATACAAACATTAGCAAAAATGCAAGTTTTGAATTTTTATAAATATTAAAATGCAATAAAAATGCGAAATAAAAATATGACGTGAAACTACTATGCAACAAGAACTTATAGTAAATTTTGTGAATTTTTTTAGCAATTTATAGGTGCATGAAGTAAATAGGGGAAACAAAAAGAAATTGCATTCTGGCAGGGGTATTTTTTAGCAATTTATAGGTGCATGAATTTTTTGAAATTAGCAGAAAGTTGAAGGACCAAGATGCAATATTCCAGAAGACTTATAACTAATTAAAAATGTTGCTGGACTAAATATCAATAGCCAAACCCCGAGGTCAACTTTGTAAAAAACGCCAAGACGCGCGTGACACGCACGTGTGCCTGGCGAGGACCTAAAGGTAATATTGTAAAGTTCAGGGACTCACAAGCAAAATGACCAGAATTATATTACTGCAATTAAAAGTTTGTGGTCTAAAATGTAATATCCAAACCCTCAGGGGGTCCCTTGCAAAATGCCACGCACCTCACGCGCGTAGGCACGTGAGGTGACGTGGCCGAGGACTTAAATGCCAAAAAGTAGAAATAGAGGGGGATTTTTGTAAAATATACAAAATAAAAGAGCTGCAGATGAATGTTTATATCCTATTTATGAAATACAAAATTTGCCAGGGTAATAAACGCAAAATACCCAGGCCCGGGCGAATCGGACGGTTGAATGTCGTCACTTGGACACGTGGCGCACCCGTGACGCGCGATGACGCTTCAGATGGACGCCCATGATCAGAACACGTGAGTGGCGATCAATGGCTGAGGCGCGATGGATCGGACAATGGTTGGAGTTTCTGGGACTAAAGCTCGATCCAACGGTCGGGGACCTCCCTGAAAGAACAGGGAAGAACACGGTCGAAGGCGAGCTTCAATCGGTGATCTGGCTGTGCTCCGGCCCTCTCCTTCGGTGCTGCAAGGTTCCGACGACTCCTAGAAGGTCCCCAGACCCGACGGCAGGGCCAAAATGGCTCACTGAGCCTCGGGTGCGCCGCAGTAGGGTCGGAGAAGATGATGGGGTCCAGTTACCTCGTGCTCTTCAAAATCGACCCCCCGAGGGGGTCCTTCGACTCCTGAAGCATGCATGACGGATCAAACATGCGTAGATACGGTTCCAGGGGTCTCGCGGGTGGAGTGGATGGAGTAAGTGGCGGAAATGAAGCTCGCCGGAGCTTGCTCCGGCTAGGTGGCGGCGGCGGTGAATGAAGGGGTATGGATCGAAAACAAAAGTGTGGATCTACTTCTAAAACTAAGGAGAATAACAAAAGCGTGAAGAAAAAGCAAGAAAAACAAACAAGACAACCTCGAGCAGTGGGGAAACCGCGAGATAAAACCTCACGGCCAAGGGTCGGAGATGGGTGGTGTAGACCTCCTCGGCCTTCGCTTGGCCTCACGCGAAGAAGCTGGAGGATGCCCTGTCACAGCCTCCAGTCCAGAGCTCCAAGGCGAGGATCCAAACTTGGGTCAAAAGGATTCAAATTTCAAATGGAAGAGGAGAGGGGTTTTGAAAGAGTGGTCGAGTGGTTTTGAAGATCGAGGCATATCGAGCGAATCGTGGATCCAAAGATCGATACAAGCCCTGGGCGTGTATGCCCGATCCACGAGGAAGAAAAGTCGTTTAGGACGCAACATGAAAAGGTGAAATACTTCACCTCGAAAAATCTGCGAATCCGAGCAAAAACCAAGGTCTGACAGGTCTTCAGAAGTGGGTCAGAGAGTTGACCCGCCGGTCAACTCTCCAAACCCCCTGGTTGGTCCAAGTGGACCAAAAAAATCCTGGAAAAATTCTTTGTAAAATCAATTAGAATGAATTTATTGATTCTTGATTATTAAATAAAAAATGTTTATTATTTTACGATGTATTTTATTATGATTTTTATTTATTTTTTAGAGGTATAAAAATACAAGTTACCATTTTAGGTCTATATAGGTATACATATCTATTTATTTTAATATTTATTTTTATTTTGTGTATTTAATTTTATTAATTTTGTTTTATTATTTTATAAATTTATAAAATATTTTTATACACTTAAGTATATTTTTATTTTATTTTTCTTAAGTGTTTTATACAATTAAATAAATAGATGAATTGATTATATAGGCATGTGTATTGATATTATACCTATGTCTTATATACATGTATTTTATTTTTGTCTTTTCTTTAGTGTTTTATTCTTATTTTAATATACATATATATTATAAATAATATTTACAAAACTACGAAAATATAAAATAATGAATAAATAATAAAATGAATATTTTAATCTGTACAAGTATACAATAGGGTCCAAAATTCAACTTTCAAATCGTAGCTCCGCCAAATGCGAAACCACCTTCATTAAATAGCTTATTTAAAATTATATACAATTAAAGGTGATTTTGATACATTTAGAGTTTTTATTCGAGAGATACAGGTCTGGGAAGTTGGGATTCTGGAATCTTATTCAGATCATAAATTTTTATCTGTATATTATTTTTGAGTGAAATCGATTTTGTTTTTTTCTATATTTAATTATCTACAAATTTCATGTACTAAGTTTCTTTATTTTAGGCATAAAAAGTGGAATCAAAAATAGGTCCCAAAACGAATAAAGAATGAATTGATCAAAAGGGATTTCTATTGGTTTTGTGGCCCTTATCTCCCCCTACTTTATTCTTTGTCTACCTAGTCATCGAGATGCCTAGGTCTCGGGGTTTAGGATCATAAAATATTTACAATATTTTTATTCTTTTTCTTTTCTTTTCTTTATTCTATAATTTTGGCTTTAAACCCCGCATTTTATATACTATTTATACAAATATGCATGGATGATAAAATGCTTGAATTAAGCCTATTTACACGCATTTACTAGGGTTTTTAAGGCCAAAATGATAGAATAAAGATGATGAAATGTAGATTCATCATCCCCCTATACTTGCCTTTGCTAGTCCCTAGCAAACACTTATGCAATAAGTGCAGAAAAAGAGAAATAAAGAAAAGAAAAAGAAGAAACTGGATATAGTTTAATTATCAAACTTGTCTTCACAAAATCAAAGTTTGGAGCTTAAGTCAGACCGTTGGAATTTTAATGCGGGCGGAACCTTAATGAGAACCGGTTTTGAAATCCAACAGCCTTCGAGAATCCCAAAACTCTGTTCAAGTCTCCTCAATAGCCAGGTCAGAAATATTTCAACTCATACACAAACTCTTACGACTATGAATCTGACTCGGACAGTGTAAGTAATGGTGGTTCTCCCCAACTAGAATGACAAAGAGACTGACTTCTTCAGTACGACAACCCAATGATTCCCTGATCCAATAAATCCTTCCTCAATGAGCGGGGTATTCCCTTCTAAGTTCAAGTGGCAACCAGCTCAAGAGGAGGGTGTGAAGAGAAGAATGGACGGTAGCCAGTGTAGCTACCTATCCGAGGATGCAAGACCAGTGTAGTCAAGTCATACAGCTGCAGACTCATATAATTTGACTTTGAAACTCAAGCTTGCTTATTGACTTTACAACATATGTACACTCCGGCAGGCATTTTATTTTTGTACAAGCCTGTCCACTTTTTTGGAGTTTTTTTAATACTATATACAACACCATTTACATAGAGAGTTTTTTCCTCTTGAGCCAATAGACTATCCCTCTTTTGAAGCTTTATTGCAACCTACACTCTCCTATCTTAAGAATTACTCATCACTGGACGGGTTGAGGTGCACTTCCCTCCCTAGAGGAGGACAAGTGTTTCCACTTGTGTGCGTCTCATACCGGCAAATCCAACCCCCTCACCACCCCAACTGATTTGAGCCATGTGAAAGGTGCAGGTGTCCAAGTTAGGTCATTATCAACAAGAGTCATGCGTGTGCTCCGAAATACTCTACTTAGGCAGTCAAGAATCCATTGAACTAAGTCTCGTGATCCTCAAAGAATTAAGTCAACTAGACCTGAAGTACCTCAATTCCAGTTCCTATAAGGTTCATGTTATTAGGTAGATTTAAGGTCCAATCAAGCTCCAATCTCCGGATTTTACTTAGACTCGTTCAACTATCAAACTCAATCCGAAAAATGCTCATGCTATGCAAATGCAGAATGCAGGAAATATTTTTGTGATGCAATTTTCAAAGATTTTGAACTTTTTTATGGATTTTTGAAAAGATGATGCATGTGCATTTTCTGTATTTTTCAAAAAGATTTTTCAAATGTTTTTGGTATTTTAATTTTGCAAATATTTTTGGGATTTTTGAAAACAAAGATTTTGGATAAAAGCTAGGTACACATATTTACACGGGGATGCATATCATATTTACAAGAAGTAGATTTTAAGAATTTACAAGGGTAAGTGGTCAGTTTTATAAGTATGTATAACAGATTTTAGGTGTGATGTATATATTCCTCAAACTGACTTGAAAATTATTTTACTAACGATTTTGCAAAACTATAGTCCAAAATAATTTTTACAAACATTTTTGCAAACACGTACACACATTTGAAAATCATTTTGCAAAGGTTTCTCACACAGTATAGATAGATTTTTCAAAATATTTTTACAACCATTTCAAACCATTTGCAAATAGTTTTTCAAACATTTTATTTCATACAAAGAAAAATAAGTTTTCAAAACAAAATATTTTACAAAGGTTGAAAACATGTAACAAAATATTTTTAAAATAGTTTTCAAAAGATTTGCACAAAGATTTTCGAACTATTTTTCAGACATTTTGCAAAAAATATTTTCACCTGATTATTAATCAGTACTTACAAAAAGATTTTGAGGAATAATCAACATCTTTTTATTATGATTTTTAAAGAATTGTGAAGAATTCTTAGCCATATTATTAAGAAAATACGAAAGTACGAGTTATGGCTAAAGTATATACGTAGTATATACGACCCCCTATACTTAGCTTGAGCTATGTCCTCATAGATCAGAGAGAAAAGAGAAGACATAACTTGTATTGAGTATAGGCAAGTCTAAAGAATAAACAAATAAAAAGATGAATGAACGAATGAGAAGTTGACCGTCCCCCCTATACTTAGGATCAAATAATTTTAAGTATATCATACTATACACCAAGCAGGGAGGGTCAAGGGTGGGAATGAACAGATCGTACTCAGATTGTCTCCCCTATACTTAGGGTAAGATATCCTTAACTATAGACAAGAAGAGGAGACAATAGAGAGGATCAAAGAATGGAGAAAAACTCGGGGTGTACACCCCCCTATACTTAGGACAAAGTGCGTCCTAAGTATAGAAGACTGTCTACAAGGGGCGACACCTTTTCGGTAGAAAATGATAATAGAAAAGGAAAAGAAGAAAAGAAGAAAAGAAGAAAGGAACTCATAAGATGGAAGAGAAGAGATCAGAGGATGGAAACGGATGTACACATCACTCCCCCTATACTTAGGGTAAAAGAAGCCCTAAGTATAGACAATGACAGGAGTAATGAAACGGAATGACGAATGAAGACTCGGCTCGTCCACCCCCTATGGACAAAGTACATCCTAAGCAAGGCAAATACGAGGAATGGATGAACGAGAAATACGGAAGAGGGACAGAGTGAAATGAATGAATATACAACAGGATGGATGTACACAGGATCAAGAAGGTAGAAAGTGAACCTTCTTGCGGGACCGCTGATGAATGGATCCGGTATGGTGCAGGTCAACCTCGGGGTCCACAGTGGACGGAAGCCGATCAAGGTCGATAGAGTGAAGATCCTCAGGGGCCCTAGGGTGTGAAGGCACAAACTGGTGAGTGGAAGAAGTGTGGTCAAGTCTGGCCTTGGGGGTCTCGCTGATATCAAAGTGGAATGGGACGAACTCATCATCATCGCAAGTAGTGTAATCAGTGTTGTCCTGCGAGGTCTCGTCCAGGTCAAAACCAAAAGGCACGAACTCATCAGTGGAAGTAGTCAAACTCTGTTCATCCTCTATAATCTCAACCGGATCATCTTTCTCATCAAAAGGACCGAATTCCCGAATAAAAGCAATCAAATCAATTTCGGCCTTTGTCTCATCTGAATCTAAGTGAACAGGAGCGGACCCATCGGTGAAAGTAGTCGAATCATGTCCGTTCTATCTGGTATCTAAATCTGTCCTCCGCTCAATGGTATCGATCGTGTAAATCCCGCGAATGTCATCAACACATCGCCAATCACAGGAAGTGGAAACACCAAGGTCTATGCTTTCCGATCCTTCCTCCTTGGAGAGGAATTCACGGGTCTCATCATCGGTCATAAAGATAGTATCTCTGATATCCTCATAAAGGTCATAGGCCTCAGGGTCATCCAAGATAGGTGTGGTCACATCAGGTACAGGTCTCTGGTCAACGGTGGGTGCGGTGATCAATACTTCGCTCTCGTCAACAGGACGGAAGCGAATCTCTCCTGATCCATAATCAACAACGACTCTCGCAGAGGCGAGGAATGGTCGTCCCAGGATGATTGGAGAGTGCTCCCCTGTGGAGGTCTCCATGGGTAACACGACAAAGTCAACATGGTAGCTCGTGCTCTGAATCAAGATGACAATGTTTTCAAGGATACCCTTCGGCCTCTTGATAGATCCATCAACAAACTGTACGATCATCCTGGTTTCTTGAGAGTCCCTAAGTGAAGAGACTATACCAGCGAGAAGGGTAATATGCTAATCGAAGCACCGTTGTCTAGGAGAGTGTGATCACATGTATGGTCAGAGATGGTGCAGCTAATGAAAGGTGTGGCAGTGTTCTCTTTCCTGTGAATGGGATGGTGTGTGATGGCGTGGGCAGTGGCCATGGTCAAAATATGACGCTCAGATATGCTTCTCCGCTTTCTCTTCTTGGGAAGAGGAGAAGATAAATCTGTCATGGCCTGTTGAAGTGGGGCATGGATAATCTCATGAATGGTGGTCACCACTTCGGGTTCAATCAATAAATTTTTAATTTTTGGACCTCCACCATACAAGGGAAGAAGTCGGAATCAGCATCTACACGAGGCATGCGAGAGCAGTCTGTACAGCAGCATCCTCGGGGTCAAAGGTGGGACAGGGTGTGAGAGGTTGTGTGGATAAATGATCTGGCAGATGGTACCTCTCCTCACAGTCTGAATCAATCACGTGTCTCCCGAACTCTTTTTGTGTTTTTAAAATTTTCTCATTTTTTGTATTTTGTACGATTGCAAGCTCTCATGGAAATCTTCAGATGAACCTCTATCATCAAATGGTGGAATATCATGGTCGCTCTTGGTGAGGTTGTCAATCCTCCGTCTCATATGATCCATCATCTGGGTCAAGTGCTCAAGGGTGGACTCCATGAAAGGTGACTCCAACAGGTCAGTCTCGGGTGGATGTGAAGATAGTAAATATGGAGGTGGAGATCGGTGTGGGTAGACATCTGAGGTTTGATACTGTGGCTGAGGCGGGTATGTACAAAAATCAGAAAAAGTAGGAGGAGGGTCCTCCTGATAAAAGGGAGGTGGACCGACTGGAGTGAACGAGGGATCCACAAAATCCGGATAGAATACGCTCTAGGGGTCCATCTCGAAAAGAAAAGAAAATGATTCGGAAGAGCACGAAGGTCAAGTCAAGAGAGTGAAGAAGAAGGCGTAAATGTGTAGGGATGATCTAGTATGCACACAAGCAATCACAAGCAAACTCACACAAAACAAACCCTCAATTCACCTACTCGACTCGGTAGAGACCGAAAAGTCGGTATTTTTATCTTGTCTGTTTTAAAGTTAGGTGAGAAGTCCAAAATTTGCACAAACACTTAGGAGGATGAAATGGGATTTTGGCACTAATCCTTAGTGTGTACGCGAACAATGTAAAACGAAGACAATGAGGGGATTACTCGCCCCAAGAGGATTTTTCTTTTTGGTCGATTTTAGGGTCGAGTACTGTTAGCAGTCTCAATTTTATTTGTTATCACTTTTTTTTGGATTTTTAATAGAAAAATGCACGATCCTACCGAGGAGTCGATTCCTTTAAGCACCTAGGTTGGCAAAATCAGAGGGAGAGTCGGAAAAGCAATGCAAGCGGTAAAACGATGATGTATGCTAAAGCGTAAATGCTCACCTTGCTTCCAGCACTCTACATGCAAGGATGCTTAGCATAATTGAAATCTAATCTATATGCAGATGCAAGTCGATGAAATCACCCTAAGATGAGAAGATGCTATTAGCGTGAAGCACGTTTTTCAAAATTTTACTAAGTCCAAACGAGACTTTAGGTGCAGGCAAATATATTAAGTGTTTGTACCTAATGCTATCGACAAACAACTCCTACAACTAAGGGCTCAATCACACAAAAATAAATAAAATCGAAAATCGGAAAACAAAGTAAAAAATGCGATGAAAAATCGTGAAAACTGCGGTGAGCCCCAAGGTGTACAAACACTTGGAAATTAGGCCCAAATGTCCAGAGTTCAGTGTACCTGTATTATTACAAATGATAGAGTCCCTCTCTCATTTAAATTACAAATATAAATACAATAAATACAAAGGGAGCTCGGTCTTCAGAAATCTCTAAGTCTCCTTCGGTGCAAGGCGAGCAGACTCTCGCCGGCTTCACGTGGTGCACAGGCGCCTAGGGTGGAGCGCCTCCCTCGATCCACGGTGCCTCGCACAAAATCAACAAGAGAGGAGGTTAGACAGCTCAGACTATAAATATCAAATAAAAATCAAATAAATAAAGCCGTAAAAATAGACAATCAATCACAAAGCACAAGCAAAAAGCCAAACTACATGTTGTTGCTCCCCGAAAACAGCGCCATTTGTTGAAGACGATTTTCACGGGTCTAGAGTAGTCTACACAAGGCAGGATCACAATGTCGCTGAGGCGACCCGCAAGAAATCGGATATTCGAACAACAATTAACCCACAACAGAAATCAGACAATGAAAAGCGGTGCTGAATTAAAATTTATTAGGTGCTGAATTAAAATTTATTATAACTATACAAAGGATGTCTATAGCATACAAGCAGTGTAGAGGTCGAACATATGGAGCAGACAGGTAGAACGGGGCAATATGATCAAAATTGTGAAAGCGATCAAATGCCTATAAGTGTGCTATTTTTGTGGATTTTTAATTTTATATATTATTCTATTTTATTTTTAATTTTATATTTTGATTTTAATTTCCGATTTTGTATTTTCTTTTTATTTTTTATATTTTCTTTTTCTTTAAAAGATAAAATAAAGTATTTATACAATATAAGAAAAAGAAAGATAAGGTATTTATAAAAAGGGGTAAAACTAAGGAAAATTCAGGAAATAAAGTATTTTTGGGCTTTTTATATTTTTCTAATGTTTTTGTGATTTTTCTATATTTTTCCTATTTTTTGGTATTTTTATAATAAAAAAATACTGAAAACAATGAATAAAATAAAAGTCTGAAATTGAAATGGAGAAAATAAAATATCAAACAGTAACAAAAATTCCCCAAATTACTTTTAAATAAAATCTAATGAAAAAAAATTTAAAAAACCGAAATTGTATTTTTAGGATTTTTTACGAAGTTTAAATATTTTTATGAAGATGTTTAGAGTTTTTATATTTTTATGGGTTTTCTTTTGTATATTTTAAAGATTTTTCTACTGAAGTTAAAACACACTAAAATAAGTAAAATGTATTTTTTTGGGAATTTTCTAAGGTGTTTTTATAATTTTTATTGATTTTATAATGCAAACAGTAGCAAAAATGCAAGTTTTTGAATTTTTATAAATATTAAAATGCAATAAAAATGCGAAATAAAAATATGACGTGAAACTACTATGCAACAAGAACTTATAGTAATTTTTGTGGATTTTTTTAGCAATTTAGAGGTGCATGAAATAAATAGGGGAAACAAAAAGAAATTGCATTCTAGCAGGGGTATTTTTGGAATTAGCAGAAAGTTGAAGGGCCAAGATGCAATATTTCAGAAAACTTATAACTAATTAAAAATATTGCTGGACTAAATATCAATAGCCAAACCCGCGAGGTCAACTTTGCAAAAAACGCCAAGACGCGCGTGATACGCACGTGCGCCTGGCGAGGACCTAAAGGCAATATATGAAAGTTCATGGACTCACAAGCAAAATGACCAGAATTATATTATTGCAATTAAAAGTTTGTGGTCTAAAATGCAATATCCAAATCCTCAAGGGGTCCCCTGCAAAATGCCACGCACCTCGCGCGCGCAGGCACGTGAGGTGACGTGGCCGAGGACTTAAATGCCAAAAAGCAGAAATGGAGGGGGCTTTTTGCAAAATATACAAAATAAAAGAGCTGCATATGAATGTTTATATCATATTTATGAAATACAAAATTTGCCAGGGTAATAAACGCAAAATACCCAGGCCCGGGCGAATAGGACGGTTGAATGCCGTCACTTGGACACGTGGCGCGCCCTGTGACGCACGATGACGCTTCAGATGGACACCCAGGATCAGATCGCGCGGGTGGCGATCAACGGCTGAGGCGCGATGGATCGGACGACGGCTGGAGTTTCTGGGACTAAAGCCCGATCCAACGGTCGTTGACCTCCCTGAAAGAACAGAGAAGAATACGGTCGAAGGCAAGCTTCAATCGGCGATCTGGCTTTGCTCCGACCCTCTCCTTCGGTGCTGCAAGGTTCCGACGACTCCTGGAAGGTCCCCCGACCCAATGGCGGGGCCAAAATGGCTCACTGAGCCTCGGTGCGCTGCGATAGGGTCGGAGAAGATGATGGGTCCAGGTACCTCGTGCTCTTCAAAATCGACCCCCCCGAGGGGGTCCTTCGACTTCTGAAGCCTGCAAGATGGATCAAACACGCACAGATACGGTTCCAGGGGTCTCGCGGGTGGAGTGGAGGGAGTAAGTGGCAGAAATGGAGCTCGCCGGAGCTTGCTCCAACGAGGTGGTGGCGGCGGTGAATGAAGGGGTGTGGATCGAAAACAAAGTGTGGATCTACTTCTAAAACTAAGGGGAATAACAAAAGTGTGAAGAAAAAGCAAGAAAAACAAACAAGACAACCTCGAGCAGTGGGTAAACTGCGAGATAAAACCTCACGACCAAGGGCCGAAGATGGGTGGTGGAGACCTCCTCGGCCTTCGCTTGGCCTCACGCGAAGAAGCTGGAGGACGCCCTGTCACAGCCTCCGGTCCAGAGCTCCAAGGCGAGGATCCAAACTCAGGTCAAAAGGGTTCAAATTTCAAATGGAAGAGGAGAGGGGTTTTTGAAAGAGTGGTTGAGTGGCTCCGAAGATCGAGGCGTATCGAGCAAATCATGGATTCAAAGACCGATACAAGCCCTGGTGTGTATGCCCGATCCACGAGGAAGAAAAGTCGTTTAGGACGCAACATGAAAGGGTGAAAGACTTGGCCTCGAAAAATACGTGAATCGGAGCAAAAACCAAGGTCTGACAGGTCTTCAGGAGTGGGTCAGATAGTTGACCCGCCGGTCAACTCTCCAGACCCCCTGGTTGGTCCACGTGGACCAATCAGGAAAAATCCTAGAAAAATTCTTTGTAAAATCAATTAAAAATAGAAAATGAATTTATTATTAAATAAAAAATATTTATTATTTTATGATGTATTTTATTATGATTTTTATTTATTTTTAGAGGTATAAAAATACAAGTTACCATTTTAGGTCTATATAGGTATACATATCTATATATTTTAATATTTTATTTTTATTTTATGTATTTAATTTTTATTAATTTTGTTTTATTATTTTATAAATTTATAAAATATTTTTATACACTTAAATATATTTTTATTTTATTTTTCTTAAGTGTTTTATATAATTAAATAAATAGATGAATTGATTATATAGGCATGTGTATTGATATTGTACCTATGTCTTATATACATGTATTTTATTTTTGTCTTTTCTTTATTGTTTTATTCTGATTTTAATATATATATTATAAATAATATTTACAAAATTATAAAAAATATAAAATAATGAATAAATAATAAAATGAATATTTTAATCTGTACAAGTATACAATAGGGGTCCAAAACTCAACTTTCAAACCGTAGCTCCGCCAAATGCGAAACCACCTTCATTAAATAGTTTATTTAAAATTATATATAATTAAAGATGATTTTGATACATTTTGAGTTTTTATTTGAGAGATACATGTCTGGGAAGTTGGGATTTTTAGAATCTTATTCAGATCATAACTTTTTATGTATACTACTTTTGAGTGAAATCAATTTTGTATTTTTCTATATTTAATTATCTACAACTTTCATGTACAAAGTTTCTTTATTTGAGATATAAAAAGTGAAACCAAAAATAGATCCTAAAATGATTAAAGAATGAATTGAATAAAAGGGATTTCTATTGGTTTTGTGGCCCTTATCTCCCCCTACTTTATTCCTTGTCGACCTAGTCATCGAGATGCCTAGTCTCGGGGTTGCGGGTCATAAAATATTTATAATATTTTATTATTTTCTTTTCTTTATTCTAAAATTTTGGCTTTAAAAACCGCATTTTATACACTATTTACACAAATATGCATAGATGATATTGCTTGAATTAAGCCTATTTACACGCATTTACTAGGGTTTTTAAGGCCAAAATGATAGAATAAAGATGATGAAACGTAGATTCATCATCATATATTTTCCAAAAGCATATATCATACCTATGTATTGATCATATACTTTCTAAAAGCATATATCAAACCTACAAATTAGTCAAGCTTCCAAAACGAGACGACCATGCATGGAATTTGATTCCCAATATCTCATAAGTGAGCTCATGTCTTCCGGTTTAGTAATGTACATGTATGATCCCTTTGAAAGATCGTATTGCTCATATGCCCCTGTATGCACACCGCCACACTGGTGTATAGACCTTGATTAGATCATCAACCTATTGATCTGCCAAATGTACATACTCAGAAATATATTAAGACATCTGTCTCCAGTCAGAGGATGCATGCCTATATAACAACAACATACAACATAGGTCTTGGTTATCTCAATCTAGTTAAGTCAACTCTTTGATCTAACTTACCTAGCACCTTCGAATCTCTATTCATATGCAGAGGACCTGCATTAAGAGGTAGGTTAGATATCAGCCCATTAGAGAAAGGATTGCAATCTCCTACTCAGGTTGGAGATCCTCTCTTAACAATCATTTGACGGTGCTTGATGAGTCATCAATCTAATTCTTTAGATATCACCCAAGCACCAGCCTTTATGATTCAACTATTGAATCAACATCTGTATAATCATCAAGATGGACATGGTACATAACCCTAATTGTACTAAAAGGCCTATTATGCAAGTTAATTATTCTTCATTTCAGATTAGAGAATGATATTCGCAATAACATTTATTGCATAATGGCTCGCCATGGGTTTGCATATCCAACAATCTCTCACTAGCCTAAAGAGCCATTAGTGGGCTAATCTTTAAACCATATTCATGTGATAATCATAAGCTATTTAAAAAATAGCTAGGTAAGCTGAATAGTCACTTGTTCCTGTGAGACTATGCCAAGTCCTTTTACGGTACTTGCATATCTCTTACTAACAGTGCTCGCATCCAATGCGAATGTTGCATCTTATGCAACCGATACTTAATTTTTATAAAGCAATTATAGTGTCTTTGACACTATAATTCAATAATCATTATAACCAGTGTATAATTTATATTATCCTTATTAGAATACCCTTATTCTCGGAGATCTCTATCTCCTACGATTAAGACCTAGTCTTAAGGCATATGCAGTTAAGACCTTTTAGATCACTATATATGAAGTCTTAAGTTCTTGAAGATAAGACATTGAGATCACGGTCTCAAAAAGTCTTGTCCTCTTTGAAGATGTTTTTATAACTACAAATGAGTGTTTTTATCTCCATACTAGGATTAGTAATAGTTTACTACTCCTACTGCATGGCAGACATTTGGCTTTTGTATACATCTAGCATATACCAGGCTTCTCGTAACTAATGCACAAGGGCAAGTAGTTTTAGCATTCACATCCTCAACTCTTTGAGGTGATATCCCTTCAGATAGGTCAGTACCATATCTTAAGGGAAAGAAGCCTTGGAGTTTTTCAAAAAATGAAACATGTCCAAGGTGTACCACTAATGTGACGGTTCCAATACCCTCTTCTCTTTGCTTCTGAACATCTTTAGAACTAAGATATAAGAGGTATCCCTGAGATCTTTCATCTCAAGGTATGGAACAACCAGATTATAAAACACTTATTATCATCCTTATATCATTCCAAATGATTACGATATTATCTACATTTAGTACGATGAACACAATGACATTCTCACTAAGCTTCACACAATTCATCAAGATTTTGTATGAAATCATAACCTTTATAATTTCATCAAATCTGATGTTCCGACTACTAGAAGCTTATTTTGAGTCCATAGATGGAATTCTCTTACACACTTTTCCTTCCTCAACTATGAAGCAGTGGGGCTACTTCATATGATTATCCTCGGTGAGGAATTCATAGAGGAACGTAATCTTGACTTCTATCTTGTAGATGTCATAATCAAGTTTTGTAACTATAGTTAGCAATATTCGGATGAGTTTAAGCATGGTCACTAGAAAGCAAGTCTCATTGCAAGCGATGTCTTCTTTCTACGTGTATCTTGTGGATATGAGTCGTGCTTTGAAGGTCTCTACCTTCTCATCAAGTTCCCTCTTTCTCTTGAAGAACCATTTACATCTAACATGTACCCTTATAGGTGGATCCTCGAGGGTCCATATAGAACACTTGTATATGAAATCTACTTTAGACTTTATTGTTAACATTCATCTCTCCAAGTTATGATCATTGGAAGCTTCATCATATGAAGTCAGATCATTGTCAAACTTAACTGACCTATGGAATCCATCCTCAAACTCATTTGAAGAGGTATGAGTGTTCCATCTTTACTTATCCTTTTAGTTTCCGATTTCAGGAGCCTCGTTATCTTCTCAAGATTCAATGAGTTCTTTTACTTCATTTTCATCTTGATTCTCAAGAGAGTCATCCTCTAAGAATCATATCCTTAGAGATGAAATCTTTTAAGAATCTCAAGGTCATAAAGTAGGTATCCAATACCGTCATTTATTTTTCTAATGAAATAGCACTCTCAGGTGCTAGATTCCAGCTTACTTGCATCCATGACAAGATTATGGACCAAGCAACTTTGGATCATATCTTAAAATCCAGATCTCGAGAACCTTTCATAGATGTTTGATTAAATTAAAGCAAAAAATATAATCTTCTCATTGTATATGAATCACACTCAGATCATTGCCCAACATTTGGACCAAGATTAGATTACTTCTCTATTGAGAGGAGTCATTAAATTCCAGACTTGTTTCATCACTTCCTCAGAATGGAAGCTTCGTGGTTATACAATCATTTATGATCACATCACCCTAGAGTATTCCTAATACCGGTACATCCTGCATACTAGAGGGCCTCGAATAAACCCGAAGTTTTAGATTAATTTATACTGTCTTCTTTAGGGTTTATCATCAAGTTTCTCATTTGATCATTAGGAGTCGGTATCGATCATATACTTTCTAAAAGCATATATCATACCTAGATATTGATCATATACTTTCCAAAAGCATATATCAAACCTACAAATTCAGTCAAGCTTCCAAAGCGAGACGACCATGCAATGAATTTGATTCTCAATATCTCATGAGTGAGCTCATGTCTTTCGATTCAGTAATGAATCTATATGATCCTTTTGAGAGATCATATTACTCATATGCCCTTGTATGCACACCAACGTGCCAGTGTATAGACCTTGAATAGATCATTAACCTATCGATCTTCCAAATGTACATACTCAGACATATAGTAGCATATCTATTTTTGGTCAGAGGATGCATTCCTATAGCATGACAACATACGACATAGGTCTTGGTTATCTCAATCTCGTTAAGTCAACTCTTTGACCTAACTTATCTGATACCTCTGAATCTCTATTCCTATGCAGAGGGCCTGCATTAAGAGGTCGGTTAGATATCAACCCATTAGAGAAAGGATTGCCATCTCCTACTCAGGCAGGAGATCCTCTTTTAACAATCATTTGACTGTGCTTGATGAATTCTTAATCTAACTCTTTAGAAATCACCCATGCACCAGCCTCTACGATTCAACTATTGAATCAACAACCGTATGATCATCAAGATGACCATGTTATATAATCCTAATTGTACTAAGGGACCTATTATGCAAATTAATTATTCTTCACTTCAGATTAGGGAATGATATTTGCAATAACATTCACTGCATAGTGGCTCGCCGTGGGCTCGCATGTCCAACACTCGTGACTACCGAGTCACTGAATATGCCCAAACACATGAGAGGAGGTCCCAACAGAGCATCCTCGAGGATAACGAAATATCATTCTCTCATTGCTGATGGTTACAAACATTTTTCTCGATCCTAAATGCTTGAATAACCATAGAGCTCGGTGTTGCAAGTCTGACTTTGATGAATATCCTGTATGATGATAAGCGAGAACACATTTGTGGTGGGGATACATCAAGGAACGAAAGAGAAATACAAACCCTAAGATGAAACGCCTTTAATAAATACTAAAAATGGAGAAGATCATGCTCGGGTTTTGGTGCACTGGTACACCTGTCCGTGTATTTATACACTAGGAAACCTAGAATATTCATTTCATCACTTTACACACGTGTACCAATACATGGAGTAACCTCGAAAAGTGCATTTTCACTGGTATTCATCCATCAAGTAACACTAGAAGTAAAAATGATCTCCAGTGTACCGGTAGATCGGACAGGTAGGCGTACACTAGAGTTGTGTATTTGCTCACCACCTGCTTGGATTAAGCTCTCTTTGAAATTGATTTTTATAATGATAAGCTTATGAATAGAATACTAAATGGATCGCAAAGGATACTCATGAACTTGCGATGATGATACAAATACGCAAAATGCGACCAACTTGAGTGTGAAAAATACAATGTATGAGTATATTCTAAAAGATCACAACTCTCACCGTGTTACTAGATACACATTGCAATGTTTATGTCTATCATTAGTTGGTATAAAGGGAAGATGCCTTGCATCCTTGGGCCTCATACTAGAGACTTAGATGGCCATAAACCTGATAGTCATGTTGGGCGACTTCGATGATGTATTATGATGTTTGCTGGATGGAGTTTGACACCAGTAATCTATGTTTTCCTTTTTACATGGAGTTAATACATGGAGTAAGAATATTACCGTGGCCATACCAAATGGTTTTTGAGCATTAGCAACTTAACATCATGAGCATGGGTCCGATTTTTGTCTAACGAATTAAGAGGAATGCATTTACATTTCCATTCCACCGTCGGACACATGTCTAGTAAAATAAGGGAGCCCACATACTTGTACATTAGGGGTTTTAATCATTTTTGCTCCCATGAGATATTGTAATACCGGCTATACCCCTCCCTTTTTGGAATATCTGCTCAACCTCTGACTTCTTTCACAATGATCAATTGGCCCCCTCGATTTAGTTGCCGTCCATCCCCAATGCAAATGAACGTAACTTCAGGAACATAAACGAATCAGATTTAAAAGGGTTAGAAAGTCCTCACACTCCTCCCCCTCCTCCTCCGCCCCAACCTCCTCCATTAGCACCTCCTCCATTGCCCCCCGCCCCCTCCTCTGCACCAGCCTCCTCCATTGACCCCTTCTCCTCTGCCTCACCCTTCCTCCTCCATCTTCGCCCCATGATCCTCCATCGAGCTGGAGCGGCGGATGCTGTGCCTCCAAGGTGGAGGACGCAGATGACTGCTGGAGGGTTCTTCATGTCACCACAGTATGAGAAGGTAGGGGACATAGATGGGAGCTGCATGGACGTGGAGGCAAAGACGAAGGTGGCACAAGGGATGATGAAGTAGGAGGCTGGAAGGCGTGGGGCAGAGGAGGAGGATGGGGGGTGAAAGTTTTTGGACAATTATGTCATTCCTAACCGTATCATGGTTTGAAAAAATCATGGTTAAGTTCAACTCATTGACGGTTAAATTAATGAAAGGGTAAAAATATGGAATAGTAATAAGTCAAGGGTACAACTGATATTCCAAAAAGATAGGGGCATAATAATATCGCAAAGGGGCACACGTGATAAAACCTTAAATATTATGCCATCAAGGACTTTTTTTGTGGTTGAGGGTCGGTAAAAATGGCTGATGTTTCGTATGCTGCACAACCATTGAGATTATTCCCATGGGTAGCGCTTGAACAATGTATCCTTATATGTGACAGATTAGAACTGCATCGACCTTTAGTTCGTTGACTTATCTTTTTCTTTCTTTGAGCAAGTCTTGACCCAACCCTACCTTACGCTAAAGCAATGTAAATGGATATAGATGATTTTACCATTCTTATGAACAACCGGTTGAAAACTAAGATAAGTATCGCTGGTTTCTCTAAATACCCAAGCACATCGCAATTTTTTCTTATAGTACAAAGTTAACATCCGTATAACAGAAGGTATCCACATTCAAGTCCCACAGTTAAGTCCGACACCTAGTAGACATAATACACATGGGAGCGGATCCTCTATTGTGCAGCAGAGATCTGCTGCAACTCGGGAGTATCCCCGAACCGCTCGATCGAGATCGAGCGGTTCGTACGATAAGAGTTCACAAAACCTTTGATTTCGTGCCAACTGCTCAACCGAGCCGCGGTAATACACGTACGATAAGAGTTCACAAAACCTTTGATTTCGTGCGAACTGCTCAACCGAGCCGCGGTAATACACGTATGTATATATCTTTGTATGTACGAAAAAAAATACTACCAACGTCCTCACCACTCTTCCCTCCAACATGGAAGCGCCAAGCACCCACTTGGATCCATCTCTCTCCTACATCGGATAACGTCCGCTTCTCCTTCACCTCCACTCCCCCTCCCTCCCAACGTACCCAATCAACAATGGCGACTCTCACCTTCAACCCCTCTCGCCTCCCCCATCCGAAGCTCCCCTGTTCCTCCTCCTCCTCCAAACCCCTACCTTTGACCTCCCTCAAACTCCCCACCAGACCCCTCCACCACATCCCCCCCGTCCACAGCTCTCTCTCCTCCCCCTCCACCCAACAACAAGAACCCAACTTGGAGGAAGAACAAGAACGGGAACAAGAAGAGGAAGACCCACTTGCAGAGCTCTGTTTCCTCGACCCCGACGTCGACCCGCAATCCATCTCCGAGTGGGAGGTCGACTTCTGCTCGAGGCCCATTCTCGACATCCGCGGGAAGAAGCTCTGGGAGCTCGTCGTATGCGATGGGTCCCTCTCCCTGCAGTACACCAAGTACTTCCCCAATAACGTCATCAACAGTGTGACCCTCAAGGACGCGCTTGTGTCCATCACCGAGTCCCTCGGTGTGCCCCTGCCCGAAAAGATCAGATTTTTTAGGTGACCCACTTTGTGATTTGCATAGATTTGATTGGATTTGGGTGTGGTGTGGACGGAGGTGAATTTGGTTTGTCCTTTTGAGCTTGGAGTTGTTTTAATAGGTCTCAGATGCAGACGATTATTACCAAGGCTTGTAATGAGTTGGGTACGAAGCCCGTGCCGAGTAAACGGGTGAGTAATTTCTGCATTATTCTTCAAGATGCCTTTGTAAGTTGAAATCAGATTGAAGTGCAGTATAAAAGTCGTAGCTTACATCTAAGGAGAACACTAGGAGCTTCTCATGGAGTCTAAAACATTGCATTGATACGAAATGAGGTCTATCTATGGTGGCGTTATTACGTTCTTTTGCTTTGGGACAGAGGTGAAGCTAGTGTCATTCTGAAAGGCGCAAAATCTGTTGTCACATGCTTCTCAAGCATATCTCTTCTGCTCTTTGAATGGTTTGGGGACCCTATATGCGATAAAACATGTACATCTAGCGGGTGTTCCACTCTCATTGCAGAAAGAAAGCTTGCCTTGGAGTTCTCAACTTCTCATATTAAAAGTTTTTGGTTGAGCATAATGACTCCAGCATTTAAACGTCTGATAATATGTGCCTTATTTAGTTGTTTTTTGTCAGCGTTGCATCTTTAAGTTGTTGATATCGGGGAACTCAAAGACATAATGGGCCATGGCACTAGCAAAGACAGAGTTGTAATGCTATCTGGTTTTGTCAATGGTTGTCATAATATTTTTTGTTGTAGCATTTTGTTTGGCCTATACAAGGAAGTGGGCCACTTCCTTAGATGAACTAGGTTGAGAGATTTTATACAAGACATCGCTTACTATACCTTAGTATCATAGTTGAGTACAATTTTGTCAACCATAAATCACTATTCTGTGATCATTTTCTATTATCCGCTTTTAGAGGGCTGTTCTGTAAACAGTGTCTTGTTCCAATTTCCAATGTGGAGCTGGATCTATACTCAAGCCGGAAGTGGATCCTCTGCTGTGGCATGGGTTGCAACAGAGTCTGCTGCACACCCGGGAGCCGCTTGATCTTGATCGAGCGGTTCCCACGAATTCACATGATCGGGACTCACAAAAAGTGTGAATTCGTGGGAACCGCTCGATCAAGATCGAGCGGCTCCCAGGTGTGCATCAGACTCTGCTGCAACCCATGCTACAGCAGAGGATCCGCTTTCACTCAAGCCATCTATTGGGAAAAAAATCATCATATTCTTATTTTTTATTTTAATATTATAGTCATCGAAATTGTTTCTTTTCTTCAGTTTCCTTTTCCCCTCTATTTTACTCTGTCCTTTCCTACTGCAACTTGCATGTGATTTAGAAACATAATTCAGAGCTTATGATGTTCTATATTTCTAGAGTTAGCCTTCTCACCTGCCTTCACTGATTAACGCGCGGTCTTAACTCTTGATTGTAAATTTATGATCAAGGACTTCAATGTGATCATCATTTACATTAACTGATTATTTCTTGATACCTCAGTGTTTATCTTTACTCCTATGGTTGGAGGAACGGTATGAGACAGTGTATGCAAGGCACCCAGGTTTCCAAAAAGGAGCTAAGCCACTTTTAACACTTGACAATCCTTTCCCAATGGATCTCCCTGAAAACCTCTATGGGGATAAGTGGGCTTTTGTTCAGTTGCCGTTCTCAGGTTTGTGCATCAATTATCCTTTTTATTATGCTTTGCCAGCATAAAAAATTACATTGCTTTTTGTTGGAACACATACTCTAACCTCATATTTGGAATTTCATTTCCTTGTCTTGGCGTTCTGTATGAAAATGAGTTGAAGTTTGACCAAAATTATTGACGATGTTCAAGAAATACCACTTCATGAAATGATTGGCTTGAAAAGTTTCTATTTTTGGTTAATTCTATATTGTTCAAAATTTATTTACAATTGACATTGGACGGTGAAGGCAGAGTCATTGATGAAACCGGTGACATGAGAATATATGCTAGACTTTTGACCAATCAGATGTTAAAGATGGATATTAAACACGATTACCTGTCCAAAAAAATGTCAGTAATATATCACTTATATGGGTACATGGAGCAGAAGTTGGGTGGATTAATCACTAGCTCATTCTTATAAAGAACGTCATGAGACATGACATACTAATACATGGATGCTGAACATGATGCAATCCTCTCATCAGCAACTGTAACATTAATTTCTCTCGGTGAGTCGGTGACATTAGTTTGAATCATGACTATTTCTGTAAATATGCACAATGTTTTCATGTAGACTAGGTACGCCAGTATGTCCAATTGCATTGTCAGGTTCCTTTATCTATGACAGTGGTGGACTTTTGTGGTGGTTGAGGTGGTGAGAGAGTTTTCTTGGAGGAATTCGAGTTTTGATAGGTAGACCCCTTGCATTGTCAAATTCCTTTATCGAACAATGTCGAATGCGATGGCAAAAATCCTAAAAAAAGCGATGGCATGGGTGCTTTCATAGGTTCATAAGGCTTTTATAGAGGGTAGATCCATCTCGGATGGCTTGGTGATGGTCATATAGGTGGTAACATCTTGGAAAATGTAGAAGAAAAAGAATGAATTGATTAGTGAGAGGCCCTGTGGTTCTCTTATATATGTGAGGAACCTATTGGGCAAACTACAAGAAGAATACAAAAGAAATAGAAAATAATAATAAAGATAACAAATATCTCAACACTCCCCCTCAAGCTGGAGAGTAGATATCGATCTGACTCAGCTTGGAACATCATTTCTGATAAGGCCCTCTGGCTAGGGTCTTAGTAAGAACATCTGTTGTTTGGTCTCCACAGCTGACATGCGTAGTGGCGATACGACACTTCTGTATCATGTCATGAGTGTAGTCACAATCCACCTCTATGTGCTTCATCCTCTCATGAAAGGCTTGGTTGTTGGCAATGAAAAGAGCAGCCTGATTGTCACATTGGAGGTACATGGGAAGAGGAACCTCTATAGTCAAGTCATTAAGAACATATCTGACCCACATCATCTCTGTGCTAGCTTGTGTCATGGCCCTGTATTCTGATTCAACACTCGATATGGCAACCACGATACGGTTCTAGCTCTTCCATGAAATCAGGGAATTCCTTATGAACACATCAAAGCCTGACGTAGACTTCCTATCCTTTGGACACCCATCATAATTTGCATCTGCACTTGCTGTAACTGAAAGAGGTGTGCCTCTGCTGAAAAGAACTCCCGTACCATGTGATGTCTTCAGGTATTTCATAATCATATGGACTGCATCCATATGTACCTGTCTGGGCTGCTCCATAAACTGACTCACTTTGCTCACAGCAAAGGATATGTCGGGCCTGGTAATAGTCACATATAGTAGCTTGCCAACAAGCTCCCTATACCTCTTCTTATCGACCTGCTCAGTGTCATCATCATAGAGCTTCATGCTCGGGTCAATAGGAGTAGCGGCAGGTCTGTAATCTGCCATGCCTGTCTCTGAAAGAAGATCTGTAAGGTACTTTCCTCTAGGTCATCACAAGACCTCGCCGGTTCCTGGCAAACTTCAGTCCAAGGAAGTAAAGTAAATGTCCAAGATCTTTGGTCACAAACTGTTGACCTAGGAAGTCCTTGTCACCCTGGAGGCCCTACTCGTCATCTCTTGTAACAATAATGTCATCAACATAAACAAGAATGACAGTAGTACCTCTATGGGTCCTCTGCACAGACAAGGAGTGATTGTCAATCGACCGCACAAACCCCCATTGCTCTATCAAGTCCGAGAGCTTCTGGAACCATGCTCTTGGACTCTGCTTAAGACCATAGATAGCCTTGTGTATCCTACAAGCCTTCTGACACTCCCCCAACAGCAAACCCAGGTGACTGCTGCATGTAGACCTCCTCCTATAGATCACCATAGAGAAAGGCATTTTTCACATCAAGCTGGTAAAGGGGCCAATCTTATGTCACAACAACAGAAAGTAGAATACACAGAGTAGAATGTCTGGCAACTGGAGAGAAAGTATCCTGATAGTCCACCCCATATGTTAGGGTGAACCCACATACCACAAGTCTCGCCTTATAGTGATCCACATTGCCATCCGTACGGTGTTTCACGGTGAACACCTAATTGCATCCCACAACAGATGCATCAATTGGAGCAGAAACAAGACTCCACATACCACGTGACTGTAGCGCAACCATCTCCTTCTCCATGGCTAACTTCCATTGACTGTCCTGAAGAGCCTCCTGATATGTCCGTGGTATCTCCACGACTGATAGTGCCAAGGTAAATCTCCTGAAATCCTCTGACAACCTGCTCAATGAAACTTGGGATGCAATAGATTAAATAACACATCTACGTTTTGGCTTACGCAGAGCAGTCGACACATCAAGATCATCTGCCAAGTTCATCATCAGTAGAAACAATATGCTCATTACATACCTGAGGCATGCTGGATGATAGGCAAGACCTGTGAGCAGGGGGAACTGAGGAGACCTGCGAGTAAAAACACATGGCAAAAACTGAGTCACAATAAAAGGTGGAGCCAGAAGAGCAGGTGTAGGTGGTGGTGGTATGGCAATAGGATGTAGAGGCATGTAGATCTCAACATCAGAGTCAGACAGAGCTAGTCTGTCACCTGTAGGAGAAAAGTACATGACAAACTCAAACAAAGTGACGTCCGCACTGACAAAGTACTTTCGCATGAGTAGATCAAAGCATTGGTACCTCTTATGGGTACGAGAGTAGCTGACAAAAACACACTTGACAGCTCTGGGAGAGAGCTTATCACGACCAAGAGAGACATCCTGAATAAATGCAACATAACAAAATACATGATGTGTAAGGGAGAAAAGATCCTTCTCGGGAAATGCAATCGAGAAAAGAATCTTCTCTCCCAACACATACGATGACATACGGTTCTCCAGATAGCATGTAGTGAGGACAATACCTCCCTAGTAAGCGTGAGGAGCATGACACTATATCAACAAAGTTCTGATCACATCAAGTAAGTGACAGTGTTTGCGCTCGGCAACACTGTTCTGCTGGGAAGTATAAGCCCATGAGGTCTGGTGAATAATGCCAAGAGATCTAAGGAACTCAGAAAGTTGTAAAGTGCAGAACTCTAAGGCATTTTCAGAACGAAGGCATTTGACTTTTGCAGAAAAAATATTCTTTATCTCATTAGTAAAATATTGCATTACAGATCCATCATCATCGGACTTATTCTTTAATAAAAAGACACAAGAAAGTCTAGAAAAATTATCTATGGCAACTAGACAAAAACGGTGTCCTTGGTGATCAGGAAACGACTCAGACCTCAAATGTAGGATCTCAAATAACTGAGAAACTGCTCCAACTTTGACGGGATAGAAAAGAGGAACGGTGATGCTTCCCAAGCAGGGATGCCTCACACTGGAAAGAGGATCTCATAGAGATTTGAGGGAGAACATGGCACATCTTCTGCCGAGGAAGGTGACCAAAACGAAGGTGCCACAGATATGGTGAGACTGGTCCAGTAGGTATACTAGAAACACCAGCATGAGGAGGTTGGACCAGTTTGTAAAGCCCCGTTGTTTACGACCACATCCAATCACCTTGCCCGTAAGTATGTCCTGAAACACAATAGATGAAGGGTCAAAAATGACACGACAATGCATATCCCTAGTAATCGAACTAATGAAAAGTAAATTCATTTGAAAGTCAGGAGCATATAAGACATTCTGAAGGCGCATGGATGGCATCAGATGCACCTTCCCCTGTCCTGTAACGAGTAAGTGGTCGTCATTAGCAATGACAACCCATCTGCCAGGTGGTATGATCCTGTAGGACCTCAGTTGCACTCTGTCTCCACACAGGTGGTGGGAAGCATCGGAGTCCATAATCCACTCTGTCATGTCTGCACAGGTACTACTGGTAAAAACAGACAATACCTGAGGAGCTCAAAGAGGCTCTGACTGGAGCTGCGGAATCTGTTGTGGTGGTGCCAGCAGTAGGAGTCATGATCTCTCGAATACGAGAGACAATATCATTCGGACGAGGATCGACCTGGGAAGCTGGAGTCTCTGAAGACACAATCTGTTCTGCTACGCGGCCATAAGTAGGATTTCCATGCTTCTGGTAGCATGTATCCCCTGCATGTCCAAGACGACGACAATAAGTGTATGGGCCATGCTGGCGTACTCCACCTCTGCCACGAGGGATGCATCCTCTAGATTGGATTTCCCTCCTCGACCACGAGAAGCGGCCATCGCTGAAAAGGGTGGAGAAGAGGTTGTAGAAGGCATGATAATTCGGCTGAAACGGCTAAAGGCCTCCTTTATGGGAGGTATGGTAGCTCCGGTAAGAAGCTGAGTACGCGCAATATCATACTCCGTATCAAGTCCAACCATGAAGACTCCAACTATTGTGGAGTTCCTATACATCTCCTGCTGCTCAGTAGATGTCATAATAGGCATGTAGCTATGAAGCTTCTCGAACATGCCACGGAGCGAAGAGTAATACACGTGTAGAGGACGATCATTCTGCTAGGCATTGTAGATATCGTACTGTAGATGAAGAATCTTGGCCTCATTCTTCGCGTGAGCATAGGTGGGTGCCAAAATATCCCACATCGCCTTGGCGGTTGGCGGTTGGCTGATTCAGAATATCACTGGCTATCTCTGTGGTGAGGGTCCCACAAAGCCAAACACGCGCATACGCGTCATCTTACTTCTAAGAAGCATTTGCCCCAGTCTTATCCGTTGGCTCTGGATCTGTCAGGATATGCTCCTTGTTGTTACGCTGCATGAGGATGAGAAACTACGTGAACCACAAGTCATAGTTGGTTCCATCCATCTTAACGATGGGAGCCGGGTTCTTGAAGGCTCCCGACAAAAAAATATCACCCTTGTTCCTTGACATGACAGAAAACGGCTGAACAACGAAACTTAAGTGGGGAGTAGATCAATTAGACCAATATGAACAAGTCTACATGATCATACGGAGGATTGGTTGTATGCGTAGACTCATACAACCATCCTCATCAATCTTCGTTGCTCTCTAGGGCCAGAAAACGTGATTTATGTGTCTGAAATCACGTTCTCCGATCAAAATCAGTCTGAATCAAATTGTAGATCGAGCCATAGGGATGCGCTGAAGCGCACAGGAGAGCCGACGGTGGCCCGGGAGGGGCCTGACTGTGCCCTGTGCGGCGACCGAAGGGGCCTAGATGTGCCCTGGAGGGCGGCCCGGGTTGTAGCCAGGAGGGGGGGGGTGTAGGGTTAGGGTTTGGTGGGATAAGGGAACTCCGGTCTAGGACCATCGCTCTGATACGATGTAGAAGAAAAAGAATGAATTGATTAATGAGATGCCCTAGGGCTCTCTTATATAGGAGATGAACCTATTGGGCAAATTACAAGAAGACAACATAAATAGAAAATAAGAAAAACAAGTATCTCAACAGAAAACAGTAGAGACAAGTACCCTCCTTTGTGAGGTGAATTTCAACAAGGCCTATGACTCTTTAAACTGGGGCTTTCTTTTAGTGTCCATGAGGAGGGACCAACCGGATTAGTAGGATAAAGCGGTGGTGATCGTGCCATATTTCTATGAGTTTGTGAACAACAAACCCATGGGAGTGTGGGTGCATCCGTAGAAGGGGATCCAAAAGGGTGTTCTTATGTTAAATTCAAGTTTAACTAGTGTCATATTTTTTTCTTTATTTTGTTTATGCTTAGTTCTTATGTTATTGCGTTTGAACGCGTCACACCATTCTTGTTAAAGATGTGAATATCATGGCTTCTTCTTATAGTTAAGAATTCGGTTTTGACTTTTGAGCAACAATTGCTACTACATATCGATATATGCAATGATTATGACGATAATACTATTTCAAAACATATATTTATATATCTATATTACAAACAAGCATTTACTTCTTTCTTATTTATTGATTTAAAAACATTAAAAACCTTAATTTTCGTGAAAAATCGTGTCAAGGGACACTCCATGATTTCCGACCATTTCAGTATATTTTGGTCGAAGTAATCTAACATTTATCTTTCCGGACTTGGAGAAGCAAAATCAAAATCTAACATTTAATGCCTTAGCTATAATCATCAACAAAAACAACAAAGTAATAACCTACAAGACGGATCAGATAGGATCCCTAAATGTCACAATGAAATAAAGAAACCGAGTAAGGTGAGAAGATGCTCATGTCTTAAAGGAAAAGAAGCCCAATGATGTTTACTAAGCTGGCATGCTTCACACTAAAAAAGTCTTGAGCGAGATCCATTCAAGGAACAACTATGAGAAAGCTCGGGCAGAAGGATTACGAAAACCTTAGTGCTACAGAAGGGGTCAGTAGGAACTGAGATAATACTGAGAAAAATAGAATCCGCATGGATACCAAGGTTGTATAGACCATTCTTCTTATGTCTCACGCCAAAGATCTGCATCCTCTGGATGTCTTGAAAATAACAAGAACCCTAAAAAAACCACTCTACAGTTCAACTCCAAATATAATCTATGTACAAGTAATAAGTTCAAAAGAAAGTTAAGAGCAGAAAAAACTCCAGATATCTTGAGTTTGAATGAAAACTCATTAGTCCCAACAGCAAGGTCTTAAATGTAGATTTTGTTAGCATTTTGGTGATATGAGGAAATTGATATATCGACGACATGCCCTCAACATGTCATTGAAAATGACCTCAAGGTGGTGAAAATGCAAAGCAACATTATCGAAATTTGGCACATCGATTTTGATTTCGCCAAATCGGCGAAATTATATCAGTGGGATGTCGATGATTTTCGTTGGCATTTTAAGCTATGTTCAATAGTAGTGATTGGTGAACACACAATGTTTAGCTAAATGAACCGATGCCATAATGGATGAAGGTCCTGGAGAAGTTAGAAGGTTACCTTATCCTGTCAATTGAGTAGGTCCATTAGAGTCAATTACTTATGACGGTATTGAGGCAGAAGCAGAGTATCCAGGTTTGTAGAGGAGTAAGGAGAGCTTTGTAAAAGTTGCATGAGCACTACAAGAAACACTTGAATTTACGCCCACAAAGATGGTCCCAAAATGGAGGCAACTGGTCCCCAAGTGATTACAGATAGTGTTTGCAGCCTCTTTGGTCACAAGCATTGTGCTCGCATGTCAAGCTCCACAAACCCTTTTGCGAACAGGTTGTGGTCGTAGTATGGTCCCCAGATACAACCACAATGGTCCCAAGTGGTTGCACCTTGCGCTTGAGAAAAAGATGGGTTTTTGCGTCCACAAGAGGGATCACCTGTGGACGCAAAACCTGATTAGAATAGAAAAAAAATTAAAATACCCGGTTGTATTACCTGGTTGAGCGCCACTCCGCCGTACCTACAATGGTCTCCTCCTCCCCCCAAATTATAACGACAGTCCTAGACCGGAGTTCTCATATCCCGTACCCTCTAGGGGCCTTTGAGGCTAGGGGGAGTGTCAACAGGTTTGTGGACTTCACAAGGAGATCTATGGCCTTAAACAGAGTTCAAGAGCATGGTTCCAGAAGCTCTCACATTTGATAGAGCAGCAGGGATTTGTGAAATCCACATCAGATCATTCACTGTTTGTTTAGAGGTCTCAAAGAGGTACAGTTACCATACTAGTTTATGTTGACGATATCGTTTACAGGGGATGATGATCAAGGCATCCATGCTGCTAAGGATTTCTTTGGTCAACAGTTTGTAACCAAGGATCTTGGCAGTCTACATTACTTCCTTGGACTAGAGTTCACAAGAACCAGCGAGGTCTTGTATAACCCAGAGGAAGTACATTACAAATCTTTTTTCTGAGACGAACATGAGAGATTGCAGGCTTGCCACTTCTCCCATGGACCCGAGCATGGAGTTGTATGATAATGACAATGAGGAGGTAGACAAGAGGAGGTACATAGAGCTCGTTGGAAAGCTCCTATATGCGACCATCACTAGGCTAGATATATCCTTTGTGGTGAACAGAGTGAGTCAGTTCGTGAAGTAGCCTAAACATGCACATATTGATGCAGTCCATATGATTCTGAGGTATATGAAAACCTCAACTGGCACTGGTCTTCTACTTATCAGTGGCACATCCCTTACCGTTGTATCTTGCGCAGATGCAGATTATGCAGGATGCCTCAAGGACATGAATTCCACCTTTGGCGTTGCAGTGTTCATAGGGAGTTCCTTGGTGTCATGAAAGAGCAAGAAACATAAGGTGGTCACCAGATCCAGTGCAGAATCAGAGTATAGAGATATGACACAATATAGTGCAGAGATAATGTGGGTTAGAAATGTTCTTATTGACATAGCAATTGAGGTGCCTCTTCCCATGCACCTCCAATGCGACAACCATGTTGCTCTGTTCATTGCCAATAATCCATCCTTCCATAAGAGGATCAAGCATATCGAAGTAGACTGTCACTACACTCGAGACATGATTCAGAAGGGCTTCATCTCCACCACTCATGTTAGCTCAAGATATTAGACAAAAGATGTGTTCAACAAGGCTAGAGGGCTATTATGTAAATGTCGTTCCAAGCTGAGCATGATTGATATCTATGCTCCAACTTGAGGGGGAGTGTTGTGATATTAGTTATCATTTATTTCTTTCATATATCCTCTTTTCTTTCTGTTAGAAAATATAATATGCGGAAGCGAATGATAAACAGAGCATAAACAAGAAAGATAAACATGGGAACACCATGATTTTACGTGGAACCCTACTCCGTGAGGAGCGGGATGAAACCACGGGAGAAGCCCTCAAAGGGGCGGATACTTCATTCCTTTTTCTCTATGGATACAGGAGGTATGGGGCTCCTTATATAGCCTCTTCAGAGCCTCCAAGTCCCACCACTGGACGATGTGGGACTAAACAACTAGGTGGGGTAAATGGATCCTGGAGGTATCCATTTACCCATCTACAACTCAATAGACGCACTACCAAATACTCCAACACTCCCCCTCAAGCTGGAGCATGCAATGCTCAGCTTGGACAAACAAACAGAAAGAAACTCAACTCACACTACAGGACACTACGGACAATATCATCCTAACGCGCACATTGCTGCAGTCGAGGACGTTGCTTCTCATGCCGTGCAGGTGAGGAGGATGAACGGGCTGGAGTGTGAGTCAACTGAAGACTCGGAATCTGACCATCGAGTCTGAAACTGCGCTTGAAGTCTCCTCGTCGGAGAACTGGGTCTCTCCATCTGGCTCAGAGAACAGTGCACTGCTCTGGTGTACCTATGATACCACATGAAAACCCTTTCCCTCAATGGCATAGGGAATGGTCCTCTGCTCTGGAGTCCCTATGGCTCACATGAGAACTCTGGCCTGGCAATAAGAAGAATGATGGGGACCTCTGACAATGATGGCAACATATGCTCATCTGAAAATGACCGCAAACATATGCGTGTCTGAAATTGAAGACTCGGAAACTCTTGAACGTCGAGTCTGAATAACTGAATCTGTAGAGTCTAATCATCTAGTTGGTCTGCATATCTGGATCTGCATCTGGAGAATCTGAATAGACCTGTGACTCTACATATACTCCCCCTTTCTCCCATACTTGTCGGAACATGAACATCGACAAAGTTGGGAGAAGACAAGATAAATAGGGGGTAAACAACAAGAACATGAAACTTGCGACTTTGTCATTTTTTTTAATAGCCGCCATGATGGTTTTTTTTAAACATAAGCCGTTCAACCCCTTTTTTTTATACAGCTTTTCAACCTTTTTTTCTTGATAAACTTTACGTACGTTTTTTTTTTCAATATGCGTACGCCTTTTTTTATATTGTACGCGCCTTTTCTCTCCCTTTTTTTCGTATTATTATTATTATTTTGAACAAAACATCTGCTTTCTCTTTTTTTATCTCTCCCTTCTTTTTTTTTAATCTGCCAACTCCCTTTTTTTTACACACAACCTTTTTTTTTTTCAAATAACAGCCCACTTGGGCCTAACAAACAACATCTCTCCTTTTCTTTTTCACAATAATGGGCAACACATCCCCCTTGGCGTTAGGGTTCCATGGGACTTAGGGCTCCCTTCGTTGGAACCCTTTCTCTGAGAACACGAGGCCGCCGCCTTTGGGCCCCAATCAAAACGCTGGTTTGAGGGGTAGTCGCGCTGGCGGAGCCTTCCGCCTGGTGATGGGATCCAGATCGACTGCGTTGCGCCTGGCGGAGATGCAGCTGCAGGGAGCGCCGCCTAGAGCCGCCGCAGGGCTCCGATTGGAGATCGTATCGAGAGGAGGAAGGGCACCACTGGCTTCAAGAAGGGACTGCCGCCGCCTGGAGAAAGGGAGGCGCGCCTGTGCGCGATCTGTCTCGCGCCGATAGGGGTTTGGTGTGAGGAGGAGAGCCGCCAGGAGCGGCTTTGGCGAGCCTGTGTCTCGCGCGAGACTGGAGCAATGAGGGAGTAGCGGCATCGGAACTGAGGGGGTGAGCAATCGCGAGACAGGGGCCCCGCCTGGAGTTTTCGCATCCTGGAGCAGCCACGATGGAGCCCGGAAGTCCGTCGCCCGGAGCCTTGTGATCGGAAGGATGTCCCTTCGGGGTCGCGCGCATGGACTGGAGGGCGCACGTGAAGGGCTGGTGATCGTGCGCACTCTGGCGTATCTGGGGCCTGGGCTCATTGGAGAAGGAAAACAGAGGGTTGCGCGTGCGGCGGGAAGGTGTGCCGCCTTGAGGGGCCCGGGATTGGCTGAAGGGGGGGCTGCAGCACTGCCCTGGAGATGCAATACACGCCCGCGACATGGAAGGGCCTCTACCTGGTGCTCGGTGCCTGGAAGCCGCCTTGCAACCCCTCGCGCCTGCGTGACAGTATGGGAGGAACCTTCTTTGGGTTCTCCTCCTGAGAACTGCATTGTGGAACGTGGAACCTTGATAGAACACGGATTAGGGTTTCAAAAAGAAACCCTAAAAACTTGAACCATACATGATAATAAGAATGAATCAAATGCTAAATCTTGAATAACATCGAACATGAAATCCTCGAGAATCGACCCGCTCTGATACCATGTTAGAAAATATAATATGCGGAAGCGAATGATAAACATAGCATAAACAAGAAAGATAAACATGGGAACACCATGATTTTACGTGGAACCCTACTCCGTGAGGAGCGGGATGAAACCACAGGAGAAGCCCTCAAAGGAGCGGATACTTCATTCCTTTTTCTCTATGGATACAGGAGGTCTAGGGCTCCTTATATAGCCTCTTCAGAGCCTCCAAGTCCCACCACTGGACGATGTGGGACTAAACAATTGGGTGGGGTAAATGGATCCTGGAGGTATCCATTTACCCATCTACAACTCAATAGGCGCACTACCAAATACTCCAACACTTTCCATCTACTTTATGTAATTTGCCCAACATGTTTCTCCTCTATAAGAGAATCATATGGCCTTATGAATAAGCAACTCATATTCTCTCCACATACATGCATGTTCATTATAGTACAGTGTGCATACACACAAAAGATCAGGCTTCAAATCCACCCCGGTGGGGGTTGCATTAGGTAGTCGACAATCAACGTAAAAAATATGCGAATATTTCAACATGGATTTGAGCAAGAATCCATGTACCCGGCCCTACTTATAGTAGGAGAAGGTTTTGCCATTTTTTTATACATGCATGTTCATTGTTCTTTAATAACTAAGCATATTGCATTTGTAAAAAACAAAAGAAAAAAAGCATTTTTGCTCCCTACTTCCTCCATTTCTGCGAGATCTCCATTTCTTTATCCTTTCTTCTTGCCTTTTACCTCCCTTTTCTCTTTGTTCTGCTTCTTCCCTCCCTCTCGTGAATCATGACTCCGCGAGGAATCACCCGTTGCAGCACACCATCTTCTTCATATGTCTCCTCATCTTCTTCCTCTTCCTCCTCGTCGTCATCGCTGTCATCCTGGACGACTTTCTTCTTTCCAATACTCGAGGGTTTAGTATAATATTAGGAGTATTAGTACATGCATTTACTAAATTTGAATGTAGTATGCAATCCATTAACCGACATAAATATGGGTCTCTAGGGTAGTAAGTCGAGCATTCATACCACCTAATGTGGTGAGAACTTTGTCCATATCATATATTATTTTGTCTAGTTTACCAAGATTTATAGTCGACCCCGATGTTTGCGTGTATTACGAGGGGGGTGGACCATAGGCATTGGTCGTACCGAGAGTACCACAATTAGAGTTCGAGGGAAATTTGAGGTGGAGTCCCCCCAAGGCTTGCCTCCTATTAGGCCCCACCCGTCGTTCGTCATTAACCTTCTGCCAGAGCTTGGGATAGAATTGTGGCCGCTCTTCTGAAGGAATGTGCCATACTTCTCCAACATGAATAATCTTTTCCACGTCCATGTGGTTAAACCCATCAGTAGGCAATCCGATTACCATGTTTTCCCTCTTTGCAGCGAATCTCGGACATGATTCTTTCAAAGCTCGCCTACAATCGGAATCTGAAGGATGCTTAATACTTTTATCAAATATATGATCTGCATGCCATGTCATCTCCTTCCTGCTTTCCTTGTAATAAAGTCCTTGCAGACACCGTGCCAATGGAAAGTAGCGAAGCTTTTTCTGAGGGGACATTGGATTTCATATCAACCTTGTATCGTGGTTCACCACAAACTTGAAAACTAGTCGCGTCCATAGTATCTCTGTAGCATAGCATGTGGTGGTTTGGACATGCATCAAACTGCACATCTGACAAACCTAACTTACTCATCATTATCTTGATCTTGTAAAAACTAACTGATAGTTCATTTCTCTCAGGCAGCATTCACTTTATTAATTTAATCATGATGTGGAAATAAGTATCAATCATATTGTATTGATTCTTGACTGGCCACAGCTCGACAACGACATGCAACTGTGGAAAGGTGTTGCACCTAGGCCAAAAGGTTCCCCTGCTTTACGTAACAATTAATCAAATTGATGACGTCTCTCATGTTATCCTCTATATCAGATGCATTGTTGAAATCTGGTCTGACAATATCTCTGTCCATTTGGACAAATATGTTATCACGGAGTTCAGAAGGCTCATAGATCTCATGTCTCTTCTCTCCATGCAATTACCATGTCGTATATCCATTAGCAAATCCTTTTCGATACAAATGTTCTACAACTATGTTCCATAAAGTTCCTTTAATAGATCACACTACTTGCACGGACATATGATCTTCCCATCTCGATCAACAAATACCTAGTCCCTTAGCATAAGAAAACCTAAGGAAACCTTACATACCATCTAGGAATGTATCTCTCACATGCCCGTTGGCATCCAAACGGTTGTACATCCATCCAAGTGTAAAATCCATCGTCAAACCTATGCTAACAAGATATTTTGAGTGAAAACATGGATACATAAACATGGTAGGAAACCTAAGCAAACTCTTACATCATCATCACATCATCAAATCCAATATATATTTACATTGTACCTAACTTCTCAAAGATTGCACTAGCTTCTAAAACCTTATATATCATTATCTTAAACCTATTTTACTAACTCTAGGAGATGAAAGGATAACTGTTTTCTTTATATTATCATTTGAGCCCATCCATAAGGATCAAACCCTACTATAAGACGATCATTGTCACATGCTAGTTTATATCTGACCAAAACTTAGCAACATAACTCTACACCCCTTCAGTATACCCCATAAACCAGTCATGATCGGCTCTTAAGATTGTCGCTGCAATGACAATAATGAGAGAAGATTATGATTGGTTTGATACACCGAAGAGGAAGAGGTTATGCTGGCGAATTATGACATATATATAACCTACTTCTATATGTGGCAATGATCGTCTTATGAAGGGCTTGGATCTTTATGGATGCCCTTAGTCTTGGACTTACGAACTAAGGAAAGTCAACACAAATACAATATTATACAGACACCTTTCGTCATCCATTTGTACGTGCTACAAATGAGAATTGTAAGTTGTTTGTGAAATGTTTAATCATCTACATTGACCAGACATTTACGTATATCTGTCTGGTTTACGATGGGATATGGAGTTATGTGACTCTAAAATTGTGCTTAAATAAAGTGTTTACTATGATCATTTTTTGGGAATGTACCAGTAAAGGCTTTGTATCCGACCCTCCATAATGTAGGAAAAGGCTTTGTTGTTGTTTTTGTTGTGTACCTACAAAAAAATATTTTCCATCTGCACATATCAAAATCCATGATCATTGGACCAGGATATCTCATACTGCTGTGAGTCCAATGGTTTTGTACAAAAGAAATAACACATTAGGAAGTGACGAAAATTTTCATTTGTGGCACGCACCACTCATTGTGCATGGTCACATACACCTGGTGTGGAAGGGACGCATAATGTGTGATTTGTTTAGTGTGATTTTACATGTGCTTACTTTTTTAACCAAATTATCTACCTAACTACATATTAATGTGTCACATATTGTCACATTAAATACAACTTTATGTGGAAGGTTAGGGGATGGATAATGTTGGGTGGAGAGTGGTCTCGTGACGAAGGCACGTCTCCTCTGCCTCACGTCATGTGGCTGGGGGATGGTACACAGGGAGACTAATGGTGATATGGCGGCCTGTCCGGATGGGGGATGGGGTTATAAGATCTCTTACTGCTCGGAAGGAGATGGGTTGTTTCAAGTGTGGCGAGATGGGTCATTTTGCTGTGGATTGCTGCAACGCTACTACTTGCTTTGGGTGTGGTAGAATTGGACATCAGTGGAGATGGTGCCCACAACCAACAGTTCCTCGTCAGGGGAAACACGTCCCAAGCGCCATGTAGAAGATAGATGACTGCACCAGTGTGAAGCTCGATAATGCACTGATTGGTATTCTTAGGCATTTTCTCGCATATGAAAAATTGCATGCAAACCATGATGGCAGATATCGGGTCCAAGGTTGACCCCTCTTTTAGAGGGGACATTATTTTGCTTGAAGATTCGATCGTTTGCGCACATGGTCTCTCTCGTGAGGAGGTCCGACATCTTATCCGTTGTGGCTCATCGGCTCCCCTGATCAAAAGCATGGTGTGGCGCCGACCCCTGCTTCGGAATGAGCCTCTCACTTGTTGCACTACAAGATTCTCCTGCTAAAAGGGCCACCACTTCGTTCGAGGGACTTAAAACGGTCGAAACTGTTTGACGGTTTTGGAAAGCTGATCTCCATCATTGATGACCGTCTCTCGAAGGGCTTCGGAGTTCATATGAAGATTGAGGCAAACATTGCGATCAAGATTGTTTCCGCTTGAAGTAGTACGGAAAGTTGGCAAAGCAAGTTTTCTTATTGAGGTTATAGAGGCCGACATTGCCTCAAGAGACGGTAAGGAGGTAGATTGGTCGTTGTCAATCATTGAAGGATGCAGTAATGTTGTTGGAAACCGTAACGTCACGAGTATTTCGGTTTCCGCATCGAAATCGGGGAGCTGAACTGTCGCATGGGAATTGAAGTATCTAGAAGATTTAAGGAACCACCTTTTTAGCCTGGCAAGTTATAGAGCGCGATACAATCCCCCTCGTGTTTGATCCTGTCCATTCGAATTCGTGTGAGACTTCGATCTTCTCAGATCCGAGTGCAGGAGCACCATCTTTGGGGTCCCAGATAGAACCTGTTTGACGCCACTGTTCGGACCCGAATAACCTCCGCGTCCTCTCTCAAGCACCCGCGACCCCGATTGTCTCTCAATGCACTGATGATTACTCGACGAAAGCCCCCACGACGAGCAAACATGCAAACTTGGAAGCGATTGGTGGTCAATCTGATGAGGCAGAGGCCTTACAAGATCCAACACAATCTAAAGTAGTGCTGCCATCTAAGATTCTACCGCCTTCTCATTTGGGATACGTTACTCCTGTTTGACTTAGAAGGAACGTCGGCGATGTTAGAGGCTAGCGGTGGTTGGAGCCCAAACCACCTTAAGCAGTTTTCTCGCATCTTATCCTCGATCAGAGCTACACCAACTTTCTTTCTGATTGCATCATTCCGAATCCGATCTTTATGTATGTGTCCATACATCCACCTTAGCATTTTCATTTCTGCTACCGCCTTTCTCTGCACACATCTATGGTTCGCGGATCGAAATTCAAATCCATAGAGCATAACATGTCTCATGGTTGCTTTGTAGAAATTTCGTTTGATTTTCAAAGGAATTTTCTTATCACAAAGAATAATAGAGGCTTATGATTTTTATTGATTTGGAGAAGGCTTATAATTCTGTCTCACGTGGGATATTATAGAGAGTTTTGGAGAAAAGACAAGTACCTGTCCTATACATCAAGGTTCAACTTTGAGTCCATTTCTTTTTACTTTGATTATGGACGAGTTGACAAGTCACATTCAGGGTGAGATACCTTGGTGTATGTTATTTGATGATGATATTGTGGTTATTGATGGGATTAGAAATGGAGTAAATGAGAAGCTTGAGGCATGGAGACATGCATTAGAGACTAAAAGATTTCGTATGAGTAGGGCTAAAAATGAATACATGGAGTGCACTTTTGATGGGAGCAATGATGAAGGAATCGAGATGAAGATTGGTGATGATAACATTCGGAAAAGAGATTCTTTTAGATACGTGGGCTCTATTTCTCAACATGATGAGGAAATTGATTGAGATGTTATTAGTAGAATAAATGCAGGTTGGCTTAAGTGGAGAGGAGCCTCTGTTGTTCTCCATGATAAGAAAAATTCCTTTAAAAATCAAAGAAAAGTTCTACAAAGCAGCTGTAAGACCTGCTATACTATATGGATCTGAGTGTTGGCCTGTGATCCATAGACATGTGCAAATAATGACAATAGCATAAATGAAAATGTTAAGGTGGATGTGTGGACACACACACGTAAAGATCATATTTAGAAAGATGCAATCGGAAGGAAAGTTGGTGTAGCTCCGATCGAGGATAAGATGCGAGAAAACAACTTAAGGTGGTTTGGTCATTTGCAAAGGAGGTCAACTAATGCACCGATTAGGAGGTGTGAGTTTTGGGATGTTGAGTTGTTTAAGAGAGGCCGAGGACGACCCAAGAAGTGTTGGAATGAGACTATACGAAGGGATCTTTGTTTTTTGGATATAAGCCCGAGATTGACCCAAGATAGGTCTGAATGGAGGCAAAGAATCCATGTAGCCGACCCTATTTAATTGTAGGAAAAGGATTTGTTGTTGTTATTGTAGAGAACAGTAGAGGCTCCTCTCCACTTTAGCCAACATACATTTAATCTATTAATAACATCTCTATCAATTTTGTCATCATGTTGTAAAATAGATCTCATATATATATATATATATACAATTTCTCTTCTTCTGAATATTATTATTACCATCTTCTAACGGTCATAGATACTTTGCCGTCTTTGTAGATGATTACGACATGTCTTCTTGGGTCTATTTGATCAAGGAACGATCGAAAATTAATAACATTGTTAAGTCTTTCTTTTATCTTATTAAAACATCTTTCTCTACACGTATTCATACTATCAGGACTAACTTCACTGAACAAGACTTTGTATATTTCTTTGCAACTCAGGGGACCCTTCGTCAGACCTCCTGTTCATATACCTCACAGCTGAATGGGGGTAGCAGAAAGGAAGCATTGCCACCTTCTGGACATTGATTGTACCTTGCTTACTCAAATGAAGGTTCCCAAAACCCATTGGGTGGATGCTGTTCTCAATACCACATACCTCATAAATAGTCCATCTTCAGTCCTCAAGGGGGTAACTCCTTTCTCAATCTTGTATCTCGATGATGAACATTTTCCACTTCTATTGAGGATGTTTGGTTGCACTACATTTGTACACAATTTTCAGACTGTAGATAAATTATCTCATCGTGCTATCAAGTGTATTTTCCTTGGATATTCTCATATCCAAAATGGGTACATGTGCTACGACCATACAGGTCATTGGTACTATATATCTGATGATGTCACTTTTTTTAATAGACTAGCTACTTTATAAAATTTGCCAGTGACATCCTCTTGGAGCCACCTCCACCACCAATTGTTTATAAATGCAAACACACTACTTTGTCCACTTCTGTACCTTTGCTTGCTCCTTATTTGTAGGATAATACGCCTTCTTCAAGTTCTCTCAACATCATTACACCGGATGCTCCTTAGGAACTCCCTATAGATATGTGGAAATAAAAAAGACAGTGTACATTTCATCGTATGTCATATTTTACTTCTACTGATAGTTTATCTAGTTGGGACAAGAGATTTACATATGCTATAATGATTGTTTCTATTCCCGGAGATCATTATAGTGCATTACAAGATCATGGTTGACGAAAAGCCATGGATGAAGAGATGAATGCACTTAAATCCAGGGGCACACGGGATCTTATGGCGTACCCCTTGGGAGTCGGCTTGTGGCATGCAGATGGGTCTTCACGACCAAATAATCACCTGATTATTCTATCGATAGATTGAAAGCCAGACTGGTAGCTAAAGCTTCACGTAGACCTATAATGTGGATTATTTTGAGATTTTTCCCCAGTCGCCAGAATGGGATCTATACGTACCATTCCTTCTGTTGATGCAAATAAGAACTGGCCTATCTTTCTGCTAGATCTGAAGGATGCTTGTCTCTATGGAAACCTCGAGGAGGAGGTTTATATGATGCAACCTCCAAGCTACTCAGTCGAGGGGGGAAGGGGAGTGCTTGTGCCGACTACGTAAGGCCATCTATCTATGGCCTAAAGCAGAGACCTCGAGCATGGTTTGACATGCTTACTACTGAGATCGGTTCTCTTGGCTTTAACAGGACGACATCTGACTACTCTGTCTTTGTCAGACGACAATCCACTGGCGCTATATACTAGCTATCTATGTTGATGACATGATTGTCACTGGTTATGACAAAGCGAGCATTTCAGAGACCACAACCTTTCTTCAGAAGATTTTTATCATGAAGGATCTTAGACAAATCCGCTACTTTCATGGCATTGAGGTGATACACCCTACAGAGGGACTACATCACTCACAACGAAAGTATTGCCTAGATATTCTTACTGAGGCTGGCAAGCCATCTGGCATCCCTGTAGAATCGAAGTACTCTACATCTATAGATCCTGAGTTTGAGGGTACTACATGATATAGAAGCTTAGTGGGCAAACTACTCTGCCTCACTGTTACTAGGCCAGATATTTTTTATGTTGTGAGCAAAGCCAACCTATACATAGAGGGACCTCTTTACAATTATTGACAAGATGTTCTTCTGATCATTCGATAGTTGAAGGAATGAATCCCCAGGGCAAGGCCTCTTCTATGAGGTCAATGGTCATACTGATGTCACCGCTTATGCAGATGCAAATTATGCCAGTTCACTTGTAGACCGACAATCCATTACATGTTATGCTATGTTTGTTGGTGGAAATATTGTTGCATGGCGAAGAAAGAAGCAGACAATGGTTTCTAGATCGAGTGCAGATGCAGAATACAAGGCAGTGACCCAAGCCACTTGTGAGATTACCTGACTTGTCTCCTTTCTTCAGGAGCTTGGACTTCCTGCTACTACTCCTGTACCTTTATTATGACAACAAATCTTCTATGTACATTGCTCCTAATCCAGTATTTCATGAGCGGATAAGCACATTGAAGTTGACTGTTACTTCATTCGAGATGCAGTACAAAGAGGGAAGATCACTACTACTCATATCTCCACAGATCTTCAGCTCACAGATATATTCGCGAACGCGCTACCAAAGAAACGCCTCTCGTGGATGACTTCCAAGTTGGGCATGATCGATAGATATGCTCCAACTTGAGGGGGAATGTTAGAGTTATTTTGTTATTGCACTATTTCTCTTTATGGGTTACATTCCTTTATGTAATTTGGCCTTTTGGTTCTCTAGGGTTTCATGCTATATAAGAAGCCCTAGATACCTTGCATAAAACATGTCACCAGTGTTGCAGAAGACGGTATTCGGTATTCAGTCGGAGGGGTCACTGAATAGAGAATAATCGGTATTCGGGCGACTAGTCGGAATTATTCGGTTTTGTATTTTTTAATATAAAAATTATTTATAATACATATATTCTTATATTTTTATACATATATGGTCATTATTTAACATGAATCCAAGATAAAAGTACCAATCAATATAATAGACATATAGAATTTGACATTTGTGGCGATACCGTGGTAAAATGTAACCCATAAATATTGAAAATTGAAAATAATAAAAAAATATGAAGAGTCAAACTCCAATCGGCCTCATAGTCGGGCCAGTCGGCCGAATAGTCGGCCGACTATTCGGTCGGGCCGACTATTGCCCGACTGGAGGTCTGTTCAGTCGGGTACCCCACCGCACCGCGTAGTCGGACCGACTATTCGGGATAGTCGGCCGACTATTGCAACACTGCATGTCATTCATTCTCTCATCGTTCTCCACAGATACAAATATGAATTTTAAAAATATATAAAATGGCATAGATCGGATACAGGCATCCATATCCATTTTCATCCATAATAAAAGATGAACTAAGACTTATCACAAGACGGGTATCACTGGAAGGCAGTGTATCATCTCTGCAACAGGAGACATCAGCTGGAAAAATGCCAGACCTATCGGTTCCTTTTGTAGTTCTATGGAGATGCTTTCCAAGCATTTAGAACTGGTGATGCAATTCGAACCAGCTTTGAAATTCTACTGAAGTGACCACATGTTATTTTGGTCATCTGTGAAGCTTTAGGGTTGATTTTGCTCTCCATGCTGCATAATAAAGTAGATCTTAGTAAACTTTGCTTCTATTTACATTTTATCTTTAATACATGGCGAGCTTCTTCTCTCTGTGATTTGTAATGAGCAGTTATTTATTTTCTTCTGTTCATCGAATGTTTAATTGTCTCAATAACTTCATTTTGTTCTTGTAGCTGTTCGAGAGGAAGTCATCTCTCTCAAGTCGAGATATGCATTCGGTTCAGGCCTGGATCTAGATCTGTTGGGCATTGAAATTGATGATAAAACATTAGTTCCTGGCCTAGCTGTTGCATCTTCACGAGCAAAGCCACTCGCAGGTATCATATTTACAGACTATATCAGCACAAACAGGTCTTTTGGCAGAACTGGAAGATCCAAGTGCATAATTTATCAATTTTCTTAAAGATTTCTTTGCCGTGCCTCTATTTCAGCTTGGATGAACGGGCTTGAAGTGTGTGCCATTGAAGTGGACATAGCACGGGCATGCTTGATCCTATCTGTGGGAGTTTCGACAAGGTACACTTATGCGTCATACAAGAAGACTCCGGAGACCACCAACGAGGCTGAAGCTTGGGATGCGGCAAAGAAGGCCTGTGGAGGTTTGCATTTCCTTGCTGTACAGGAGAGCTTGGAGTCCGATGATTGTGTTGGGTTCTGGCTGCTGCTAGACTTGCCTCCACCACCTGTATAGATCAATCTACACCTGTTTATAGTTTTGGTTAATTGACAATAGGCGATTCTGAATTTTGGAAGTCAGGTTTCTTGTGTATTTATATTACTAGGAAATCTGTTACATTGGAATCTAAATTCTTTCCCCGTGATATTGGTGTAATGATCGCTGTGCCAGTTCGTCCACATAATATTTGTGTGTGCAGTGGAGCCTTTTATAATCTAATATCGACTTATCATGTAACTGCTCAGCACTTCTCACACGTTGAAGTCGACACCATCACTGATCTCATTCAGGGTGTCTCCCTTGATGAGGTAAAGTGTGTGGATCATTCGTCACGATCACTATGTCGAGTGCCCTGGCTATCGAGTCCAAAAATATGTGTCCGACACACTTTCTCTCTTGGATTCTGGGTTGGAACCTAGTCACCAAGATTTGGAACTTCCACCATGTCCCCCAAAACATGGCTTACGTGATCTGCGTCATCACGACATGCAAGCAAATCAACTGGTGCACAACCCCCCTCGGCCTGATGTCCTCCCCTCCTCGAGTTAAACTCCATCTTGTGTGCGATTTCAGAACAACCAAGAGCGATTTGGCTAGCTAAACCTAGATCACAACGAGTGAGGATATTGCAGTTGAATCTCTCTTTTTGTCTTGTTGTAGTTATTGTTTTTAGGTAGTAGCACTTCTATTTGATCTAAATTATCCTAGGTTGACTACTGAGACTATAGTTTACTATTGTCAATTAGGATTTTATAACTTCTATGTCAATAGGAATCAGTTGGCTGACATTTTCTTATACTTAGTTGACCATTGTCTGACTTAGCTGACAGATAACAGTCTGAATCAATGTTCTAATATGCCACCAATTGTAGTACTCAATTCAGACAGTTAATCAAACAAATTAGTCATGTTATTTTTCATAACCAGGATAAAGTAATCCCAGTTTTAATACAAGAAACACGTCTAAGAAGATTTGATTTAGACGGTTCTTAACTTCTTGAATTTGTTACACTCTAACGCAATAAACAATATAGACAAACACACAATACATGTATATAAATGGAACACAAAATACACAGATATATGCACACTATATGGAACAATAAACAAGAGAGAGAAACAAATAGGAAGGAGAGAGAAAGTCAATACAATATAAAAGTAATCAATCAAAAAATAAATAAAGATGGCTAAAAATAAGGAAAATGTAATTTTGGATTCTTTTTAAAACACATTCAAGTGTTATTGGTATTTTTGGAATGAAGAAATGCAAAGAAATAAGCTAAAACATGCATTTCTTTAAAATAGAGAATAAGGCAGACTGGACACTTAGAAAAATGTGATTTGAGATTAAAAAATAGGTCTTAAAAAGGGCCAATATTTTCTCATATAGAGAAAATTAAGGGGAATAAAATGCAACTTTCTTTTTGTTTTTGAGTTTATATAAAATTTTAGGGATTTTGGAAACTTTGCAGTATTTTTGGATTTTTAGTTACATTTGAATTTTTTAGTGATTTTTGTACATGCTATAGAAAACAACAAAAGGCGTCTTACTCTAATTTTTTATATCTTTTTTGAGGTGTTTTGAATATCTTATGAATTTTTTATTGCGAATAGGCTGAAATGAGAATTTATTTTTTAGAAAATAACAAATAATGTCCAAAAATTCCCAAACAATTCCCTTAGTAACCCACATTGTATCATGGCCAATGTACCTTTTCTTTTAAAGTGATGCAATTTGGACTTAATGTTCTTGCAAAACTTTTCGAAATGCTTTGGCTACTAATTAGAGCATTATGCAATGTACAAGCAGGCCAAATTTCATCGCGAAAATCAAACTCCACAATTTTCTAGAATTCAATTAATTAAGTAAACAGAGCATCTTTATTTCAAAATATTCTACATAATTTATGGAAATTCCAAAAAATACAAACACAGTTCCATATGTTAGAGATTTAGCTACTGGTCATAGAAAGATAAACCTTTCATTTTATTATGCAAGGATATAAAGGGTCTAACTAAAATTTGTCCAAAATATATTAATCTTACAAAACTCACCAGGGTTGAATGGAAAATACCAAGAAGCTCTGACCCTTCATACAAAGTAGCCAGCAGCATGTAAGGGGACAAGTGGCCGCTGACGTCAAGAGAGCTGCGTGCAAATAGGTATAAGTTTCGAGGAGGTTGCGGCAAATTCCTCATCACGTTTCAATCGAGCGGTCCTCGTGCGCTCACACGCCTTCGTCTACGCAGCTTGATGAACAAGATCGACGGTTGAGGGCTCCCCTTGGTAAATGGTTGGGATGGAGGGAGAGTGGGCTATTGGATATCAACTGCTTGCCGCCTTCCTTCGTCTTCTTCGTCGTAGATCCTTTATCTATTGTAAACATGATCAACATAGTATACATTATAAAGTAACTTTTCGGATCCATACGAATCAATAATAATGCATCGTAAATTAACAGTATAATGAACATATATTTTTGATTTAGATCGCAGCTACAAAGTGCAACCATGAATGGATTCAATATTAGATACATCGTATTAGGGGAAGATCAAATGAAGGCAAAACGATAAACCATATATAGCAAAAAATGGTAAACATATTAGTTTAGAGATCACTGAAGTATCCATGTAATGATCTATCCTTAAAAGATATCGCTCATACGATACCGATGCATAAAATATTGGCGATCTACTCTTAGGATACATTACATGATTTTCATCCACGCAGACTAAAGAGATCCTTGAAAATACTTCAAAGAACAACAACCGTGAGAAGAGAATGGAAGAGCTTCATAGAGCGAGAGAGCTTTTCTTACGTGTGAAGAAAAGGCGTCCGGGGACATGTTTTAAGAAGACTTACTGCGCGACCCTACGAATTTCGAAACCGCCCTCTCAACGGGTGTCCTTTTGGATTTGGAAACAACTAAAAGTCTGAGTGGTTGGATTGATTATAATTCCCACAATGGTCGGATTACAAATTAATCCGTTGGATTAATTTATCTGACCTGCTAAACAAAACCCGTAGCAAAAATATCGAAGCCCAAGATTTGAATTAACTCTCCCAAGTCCAAGATCCAAATTGACTATCTCAAGTTCGAGCAAAGTACGAATGCGATCCTCCATTCCTCTTCTCTACTATTGCTATAAGGACTCATAGTGTCAAGTCATATATAAGTCTACCAAAGTTTTAGCACTATTAGATGTGGTACTAAAACCCCACCCAATTCATCTTGTTTCAAATTTGAGAGTTCACAGCTTTCTTTTCAAACCAATTTGAATTCCCACCTAAACCGATTTGTTAACCTACCGTAATTTCATAAGTTTAAAATCTTATCACATAATCATTAAGTACAACATTGTCATCATGAAGCGTCGAGCGAGGTGATTAGAACTCCGACGTGGCTTGTGCTCCTCTGGCGATGCCACATCCAACGATGATTCGTGATTGATGCCCAGCAAATCCAAGATAGTCTCGAGCTTGATGGCTCGAGCGGAGAGGAACAAGAGTGTTAGGCTGTTAGCTCAGACTACAGGGTGTTTAATGGGACATGGAAAGTGGATGGAAGAGGAGATGAAGAACGATTCAACCTCTAGATTGCACCAAGTAGGTCTGCAAGGGCTCATGATTGCCTCAAGAAAAGCGCGCTACTGTCACCAGCAAAGCTAATTCGGAAGTTGGGGCGTATACTTCCCTTTATGGCGAATGGGGATTTTTTGGCTCTGGAGGTTCTCTTTATTGGAAGGGTAGGGGCTTGGTTTTGGATTGAGGTAAAGGAAGGGGAAAGATGAAGAGGTACTAGGTGTGACCAAGATTCATCGGTTTTCAAGGGATTTGGGGTACTACGGGTGGCTTCTTTCCCGGGTTTGAAGAGCGATATGGAGATGGGGATTTCTGTCTCAAGGGGTAGTGGTGGCGAGGAAGGGGTATAGGTAGGTAGCTGCTACACAACTATGGAGGTTCTGGTGATGGGGGATGCATCGTAGCTCTTGTTTGCAGTGCTATGGAGGGGTGTCTAACGTGATTGGGGATGGCGAGAATACAAGAGAAGATGACTGTCCCAGTTGGCTTCGCATGAAAGGAAGAGACGAGTTGGAGGGTCGGAGTTGACCGGCTGGTCAACAAATGAAGCTGAGGTGCTGCCCACATGACACATTTATTACTATTACTAATAGTCAGTTTTCCCCTAACAATGACACGTGCCCCCCTCCTATCCCCATTCTCCCACTCTCGTCGTTCCTCTATCTCCATTCTCTCCAGTCCCGCCCCTCTCTTTCTCCCCCTCATATGATCCCCTCTTTCTCCATCTTTCTCTCTCCACTCACTCTCTCTCCCTCTCTCCACCACTCACTCTCTCTCCCCCTCCACTCCCTCTCTCTCCTTCTTTCTCTCTCCCTCTCTCCACCACGATCTCTCTCTCTCTCCATCCCCTCCCTCTCTCTTTCCTTCTTTCTCTCTCCCTCTCTCCACCACGATCTCTCTCTCCCTCCCCTCCCTCCCTCTCTCTCTCCTTCTTTCTCTCTCCCTCTCTCTTTCTCTCTCTCTACTCACTCTCTCTCTCTCTCTCTCTTTCTCTCCACCACGAGAGCTTTTTCCCAGACAGGACATGGCCATGTCCGAAATGCCCGGTCAGAGCATGTCAGAGACCATTTTCCCTGTCAGGTCATGGATCGACAAACAGTTCGCCGATTGGCGAGCCGTTCGTCGATCAACCTGCTACATGCTAATTTAATGCTCACTCCCGAGGCACGACCGTTCCCGAGGCATAACATGCATGTCCGAGATTGTTATATTATTAATATTTTAATTAAATAATTTAATATGACCTTACTGTTTCATAGATAATGGCCAACATGATCCCATTGTTTTCTCCTGAAATGGGAGAATTTTTATTGAAAACGATAATGTAGGATACAAAGATGGGACCGAAAAGATGATAGATTTTCCCATCTCTGGCACTTTCTAAGAGCTCCTATCAACGGTTCGTAACCTTACTGGATACGGGGAAGGGGAGTACAACATTCGAGTCACGTGTAGATACCCTATGGACGTTGATGAATCCACATTTCATCATCTTTATTCTATCATTTTGGCCTCAAAAACCCTAGCAAATGCCTGTAAATAGCATTAAATAGAGCATATTAGCATTCATGCATGTACATGTAAATAGTGTATAAAATAATGTAATTAAAGCCAAAATTATAGAATAAATAAAAGAAAAAGAAAAAGAATAAAATATTGTAAATATTTTATGACCCAAAACCCCGAGATCTAGGCATCTTGATGAATAGGTCGACCAAGAATAAAGTAGGGGGAGATAAGGGTAAAAATATAGTATAAATACAATGTTCTGTATTCATTCTTTATTCATTTTGGGACTTATTTTTGGTTCCACTTTTTATACCTCAAATAAAGAAACTTTGTACATGAAAGTTGTAGATAATTTTATATAAAAAAATACAAAATTAATTTCATTCAAAAATATTTACAGATAAAAAGTTATGGTCTGAATAAAAATCCAGAATCCCAACTTCCCAGACCCGTATCTCACAAATGAAAACTCCAAATGCAGCAAACCCACCTTTAGTTGTATATAGAATAAAATAAGCTATTTAATGGCGGGCTTTTGCATTTGGCGGAGCTACGGTTTGAAAGTTGAGTTTTGGACCATACATCGTATAATTGTACAGAGTAAAATATTCAATTTATTATTTATTCATTATTTTTGTATTTTTATATTTTTATAATTTTGTAAATATTACTCATAATATATTTATACATTAAAATCAGAATAAAAACATAAAAGAAATACAAAATAAAATACTTGTATATATTACACATAGGTATAATACCTATACTTATACCTGTATAAATTGTACTTACATTTTATTAAATATACAAACCACATCAGAAAATTAAAATAAAAATATGTTTATGTGTATAAAAGCATTTTATAATTTTATAAAATAATAAACAAAAATTATAAAATTAAAATACACAGAATAAAATTAAAAGAATAAAATATATAGGTAATATACCTATAAGGGATATAAAAGTAAACTAGTAAAAATATATCCCATAAAAATAATTAAAAATCAGAATAAAATACTAAATAAAATAGTAAATATTTTTTATTTAATAACCTAAATTTAATAATATCATTTACTATTTTCTAATGAATTTAGAAGTTTTTTTAGGACCTTTTTCCTGGTTGGTCCATGTGGACCAACCGGGGGCAGTCGCAGTTGACCTCGGTCAACCGTCTGCCCTAGGTCCTGTAGCCCTGGTCAGAATGCATGTTTGACCAACTTCTCCCCTTTTTTCGAGGACTCCTCTTGCACTATCTCGCGAAGGAATCTTCTTGACTTTTCATCCTCGATTATCAGTGATTCACGCCCAGGTGAAACCTCGGGGTACGAAGCATCGATTCACCCGCTTTGCCTCGGTCTTCCCCGCCTGGCCGTCAACCCTACAAAATTCCTCCTTGGATTTCAATTCGATTTTGAACCGCAATTCATCCAGATCTTTCCCCCCTTGGACTCGCTCGAGCTTCCTGGAGGTGACAGCTCCAAGTTCCCTTCTTCAAGGCGACAGATCGACCACGATCTGGGCGTGTTCCACCCCACCTCCGGTGACCCCCCGTCGAGGTACCTTTAACCTCGGGCCACTGGCCCTTGAGGTGTTTGTTTTCCCTTATTTATCTCACATTCATCTAGCCATAGCCTTAGGATCATTTCACCTCAAAAATTTCCACATTCCATCGATCAAATCACCTAATCCGTTCACCTCGCCGGAGCGCTCCTCCGGTCGAGCTCCGCCACATCGTTTCGCGGCACTACATCCACTCCGCGGGGTCCAGGAAACTTGCCCTGGACCCTCTCACGTGTTTTTGCAGGAGCTTGAGCGTCAACTCGCGTTTGGAGCTCATCTTGAAGGAGGCGGAGGTACCTGGAGCCCTTCCGCTCCAACGACCTCGCACACGCCCCTCGGCCACCGTCGAGGATTTTTGGAGCATCCAGCACCTCAAAGACCGTCGCAGGAGTCTCGGGAGACATTTTGGAGCTTTATCGGACGACAGAAGAGGCCGGTCGACGCTCGGAAAGCTCACCTCCCCGCGAGTTCGTCCCAGTTCATCGAGGCACCCTCGTAACCGTCAGATCTTGAAGGACTTCCAGACGCTACAGCCACCGTCCGATCCTATCGAGCCCCAGTCGTCCGATCGTCATCACCAAGTCTAATCTCAACTGTCAGAGGCCGAACCGTCATCGTGCATCCACGCGCTGCCACGTGGATAAGTGGCTAAGCCCTCCACCGTTGGATCACGCCATGCGTGGACATTTTGCAAGTATACCCCGCACCATTTTGTTTTTTTCTTTTAGTCCAGAAACTTTCATTTGCCGTCTAAAGTATTTTGTAATATTTATAAATAGGCCCTTGAACTTTAAGTATTTGCAAGTCGGTCCTCAGCCACGTCACCTCACGTGAACTGTTCACGTGAGGTGCGGGGCTATTTGCAGCGAGGCCTATGCCATTTGTTTATTTCTTTTCAGTACCTGAACTTTTAATTGCAGTGTAAAATCTGTGGGATATTTGCATGTAAGCCCTCGGGCATTTTGAAAATCACACCTAGGTCCTTCCCAGGCGCGTGCTAGTCACGCGCCCTGGTGGACATTTTGCAGGCATACCCCCGCGGGTATTTAAATTTGTGATTGGTCCATTAATTTGCAAAACTAGTGTAATATTTTGTGGGAAAATTGCAACTGTGCCCCTGGATGTTTTGATATTTGCACTTATACCCCTGCTAGGCTTAATATTTTTGTGTGCTTGTCTTATTTATTTCACGCATCATATTAACTCCAAAAATTATCAAAAAAATCACATAGGCTCCTGTTAACTTGCACTTCCACGCCATATTTTTGCATTTTATTTTTATTGCATTTTTACTATTTATTAAAAATAAAAAACATCCATTTTCTGCACTGTTTGCATTATAAAATCCATAAAAAATATTAAAATACCGTAAAAAATTACTGTCTATTTTATTGTATTTTAGTGTCAGTCCAAAAATCACTAAAAATTTCAAAAGAAAAACCTTAAAAATTAGAAAACACCTTACAACTTCAAAAAAATCCAAAAAATTATAGAAAACTCCAAAAATGCAAACTCAGTTCCTGTAGGTCCCCCATTTTATTATCTTTAGTTTAAAATTAATTTAGGAAAATTTTGATATTATTTGATATTTTTCCTTCCCATTTTAATTTCGGCCAGTGATTTATTCCCTGTTTTCCTTTATTTTGACTTTTAAAAATACCAAAAAGATTCTGAAAAATACCCAAAAATCACAAAAACAGTAAAAAAATTATAAAAAAACCAAAAATATTTTATTTCTGAATTTTTGAGCATTTTTGCACATTTTTTTAAATACTCTATCCCCTCTTTTCTTATATTATTTATATATTCCAATATTAAAAAGAAAATATAAAAAATATAAAATATAAAAAGAAAATAAAAAAAATCAGAAAATTAAAAATTAAAATACAAAATTAAAAATTAAAAAATTAAAAACTAAAAACCCACAAAAACATTTGCTTTACATAGTGTAGATAATACATCACATTCACACACACACACACACACACACACACACACACGTACTTGTGGATCTATCCTGCCTTGCTCCCTGTGTTCGAACTCTCTACATACTTGCACCTATACATCTTTTATGTAGAGTTAAAAATAAATTTTAACATCACATTTGTTTGTCATTTCTTGATATTTATAGTGTGGGTTAATTGTTGATTTTAGTCCAGGATTCATTGCGGGTCGCCACAACGACGGTTGTCTCCGCTTTGTGTGAGACACTATTTAGACCCCGTGAATTTTGGCTAAATCAAATAGTGCCGTTGCCGGGGAACAACAACGAATAGATCACATTTTTGTCTGATTGTGTTTGTTTGTCTCCATTATTGCTTCATTTTATCTCTCTTCTATTTTTGATATATATTGTTAAGCTTGCTGACCAACTCTTTTCTTGTCTTCTTGCGAGGGACCGCGGAGCGAGGCAGATCGCCTAGGGGATCCGGTGCAACCTTGGGAAGCGGAGTCGACCTTTCTTAGCCCAGCCGACAGGAGAGAGCGGAAGACTTGAGAGAGAGTGTTAGATTAGTTTTCTTTTATTTTGGTGAGAGAGAGATTCATTTATAATTTGTAATAATACAGGTATAGGGACACTCAGGGCCTAATTTCCAGGTGTTTGTTCACCTGGGGGCTCACCGCGGATTTCATCGAGTTTCTCGCTGTCATTTGCCGATTTTGATTTCTTTTTCATTTCTTTTGTGGATTGAGCCCTTAGATTTTAGGCTTTTGCTTGATTGATTAGATTAGGTCCAAACACCCTAATAACCATTGCATGTACCTATAGATCGTATTTGGACTTAGTCTAATTAAACAGTTAATCATTAGTCCTTGATCCGCCGCGCCGCGAGCTCATCCCGCCAAGCGCTTCTCCTGAACTCAATGTGTCGAGAGGAGGAGGGGTGAGCCTAGACCGGACTTTAGGATTGGAGGTTGGTGGTTGACTTGTGGTTCTTCACGTAGCAATTGCCTGCTTAGGACGATTTCCGCTTGCATTTCAGCATTTAGATTAGGTTTACAAATTTCTGCTTTGCATCCTGAATGGAGAGAGCTGGAGGCGTTGTAAGTCATTCTATCTTTGCATTCATCATTTAGGCACAAGGGTGAGATTTCCATCTTTGTGCCGACTTGCACGGCTTTTCCGACTCTTTTCTCTCTTTGTTTTTGGACAAAGTAGGAATCAAAGAAAAAACAAAATCGTTAGGTGCTTGTTTGAATCTACTCAAAAGAAGCGATAACACCAAAAAAATTAAAAAAGGGACTGTTAAGAAAACTTTGACCTAAATAAAATGGGTAATTGGACTCATTAATTGGGGAGAGTAACACCCTCACTTGTCTTCAGGTTGCATGTGAAGGTCTACTTCCAAGTGAGCAGAGTGCTTCGTAAGGATTAGAGCTAAAAACCCAGCTTGTGGCTGCCTTGTGTATCGCCTGTATTTCCGAAGTATTGGCGCTACTATCGTACGTAGGCGAGTAGGACTTGGTCATCATTGGTGACTCACTATTGTGTGAGCATCGACCCTGTCCGAAGTACCGAGCATAGGCCATGTCTTCACAGGTGTGTCTGTCTCACCGTCTGCGTCCGAGTAGGATCTTGCACACTCACAGGTGATTCTGTTGCGAGCGAGACCCGAAGTATCGGTTTCGCCTATCGGCTTCCTCCCTCTTCTTCTTTGGCTGAGTAGGGATCCAGGAAGGGTTACAAGGACCTTAAAAAGCGCAAGCTACAGGTTACACAGGAGGAGGAAAAGTACGGGAACACTTTTCTGGCAGTACTCTCTCTCCTATAGGCGTAGCGCTCTAAGGACTCGTTGAAAGATTAATTGCTGAATTCAAGCTAAAATTGACAAAGATAAAAGCCGAACCTTCACGGCTTCATGTGTTGAGTTGGTGAATCCCCTTGATTTATGTTTGATTGCTACTCGATTTTAGGCAAAGATCAAAAACACTGCACGCTTGTGCGCAATTTTGCTTCTCCCTTCTTTCTTCTTCTTGCAAACTTGCTTTTCTCAAATAATCAAGATGATGGGACGGAGGTCTCTTAGGCTGACTTTGTCGGCACCGTTATCTAGCACTCCTGAGGACAACCTCGGAGGTATCAGACTTACTCTCCGAGCCTGAGTTCACATCCACCCTGTTCCCCCTCGACCACCCTTCTCCTTCCATCAGTCCAAGAATTTCAGAATTTAGTGCATCACAGCGCTCAGAGCATTTGACGGCACCTGAGATGGGTTCTTTTGCTTTTTCAGAGAACCCATACATGGCTGACAGAGGAAAGCATGCAGATGACCATGAGCACCCTCCATTCTTATTTGATCAAGCCGCCATCAACAATTCCTTGCTAGCATCCCTGGAGACCATGCAGAGACAGATTCGTGACCAGGGAGTCTTTATGGGTGATCTCATGAGAGAAATAACACAGATGCGAGAGAACAGACCTGGGGGCGGTGGCGGTGGCGGTGGAGGAGATATTCCAGTTGTAGAAAACCAGGGAGGAGAACCTAACCAGGAGAGGCCGCCACAGACAATCATGAGGGAATTACACAATCCAGCAGCATCCCTCACTCATCGGTGAATCCGACTCCCTGCTATCCTTGGAGATTTTGAGCTTCGACCCCACACTATTCAGCTTCTGCCCAAATTCTATGGGCTGCCGACCGAAGAGCCACACCTCCACTTGCAAGAATTCGAAATGATCTACAGTATCACTCATGATAGGCTGATGACTGAGGATACTATCAAGATGATAGCCTTCCCCTTCTCTTTGGTTGACAAAGCCGCATACTGGCTCAAACATTTGTGCAGGTTCATCGACACTTGGGCAGATCTCCGGACCACATAATTGAAGAAGTATTACCCTCTCGGCCGAACGAACGCAGCTAGAGCTATGATCAGCAACTTTGTAATGATCCATAATGAACAATTCCATGAAGCTAGGGATCTATTCCGAGAGCTCATCGACCGGTGTCCACAGTACGATATATCCAAGCCCAATCTAGTTTAGAGCTTCTTTTGTGGGCTGACACCGGAGCTGCAGGGGCTTGTTAACCCTCTTGTGGTGGGTCCTACTTTTCCAAGGGTGAAGATGATGTTTGGGCCATCTATGAAGGGATGGCAGAAAACTCAACTGTTATGGCCCAAGCCCGCGTCTACATGCAACAGAAGCCCCCGCAAGGAGCGGGATCATTCAGAGGATCGCCCGCATCAATGTCGGTCCTCACAATCCATCGGCAGCCGCATCCCAAGCTGAATCAACCACATCCGACATGGGAATCATAAGTGAGAAGCTGGACCGTCTCGATCCTCGAGAAGAAGCAGATGCAAGGCATGGCCCAGATGGACCAGATTGCCAAGACCATGAGTGACCTGAAGACGCAGATTCTGTGCATCCAGGAGGCACAGACTTCTTCCCAGCAGCCTTCTAGGACACGAGCTGATGTCGGCAGTAGCAGCTCATCCCAACCCTCTGCCTCGTACCGCCAGGTCAACCACATCCAGGCAGAGCTGGTTCCGTTGCTACAGTACTACCCAGCGCAACCGCCATCTCAGGACACTCAGATGGTGGTCTATCAGCCGGAGCAGCCACTGACAGTTCTACCTCCACCCTCCTTCGAGTAGGAGCCATTGATGGAAGTCAATGGGATTTGGTACGACCGGTACCCTCAGCCCGGGATTCGTCGTGATCACCCCGGATTCTGTTGGGGAAACGATGGCTCCTCATCTCAGCAGCAGCCTCCAGCTCAAGGACAACAGAACAACCAGCCACAGCAGCAGTAGCCCCAGTACGCCCAGTAGCAATACCAGCATGGTCCTCGTCCCGCCTACAACAACCAGCAGTGGAGGCAGCGCCAGCAACCTCATCAGTCTTATTCCCATCCTCCCAGTACCACCAGCAGCAGCAGCCTCACTTCCCGCAAGGGAACCCGTCCGGTTCTCAGGCCCCCGCTTTTGAGAACCCAGCTTTAGACGATCTTTCCCGCTTGCTTTCTGAACAGCGAGCATCCTTCCGGCAAGAAATGGATGAGTTCTGGCAGGAAATGAGGGATATCATCAAGGGCACGACCTCCATACCATCTCAGATTGAACCAAACCCGAACAATTTGAAAAGGAAGTCTGAGCAGGTAGAGCTTATAGAGGATACCTCTCCTAGTGATTATTTGAGTGACATGTCTTCTTCTTTGTATGATGCTGATTTTGTGACTACTAGGAGCGTAGGATGCCAACCGGCGACGCCTCATCTGAGCGACAGCTACAAGCCGAATCAGGAGTACCAGATGAGCAGAGTAGCGGTGCTGATGCTGCTAATGATGATGTTGAAGACGGTGGTGCTGATACCACCAATGATGGAGATCCAAACGACGGTATTGAGGCCGTCGTGATACCAGATGCAAACGGTGGTGCTGATGCCACCATTTTGGATGCAGAACCAGAGCGCGGTGCTGATGCCGCGAAGACAGGTACCGGTGGTGGTACTGAGGCCACTACATCTACTTTTGTTGAGCTTCCTTCTGTGGTGTTACCACCTTTTGTATCTATGGACTGTGGTAAGAAGAAAAACAAAAATACGAATAAAGGAAAGGTTTCTATTCACATCTCAGATCCATATATGTTGAATGATGATCATGGTATGGATTCTATTTCTTCACAGGCACAGGGACCAATTCCTAACCCTCCATATGAGGAGACCCCTATCATCCCCTTCCCAGAAGAACTCCGCCGGGCGAAGGGGAACAAAAAAGAAAATCCAAAAAAAGACCAGCAGGTAGAGTTCAGCAATCAGATGATAGACAGATTCCACATTCAGCTGACTCTACAGAAGCACTTGAGCACATCCCCCTCTTCAAAAAGAATTTGAAAGAGAAGACTACAGTCCGCAGGAAGAGGAGGAACCATAGAGATTAGATCTATGTGCTCACCCATTCCACTTGCTGCACTATTCAGAACAAACTGCCAGCCAAGAGAACAGATGCAGGAGCTCCCTATGTCAGATGCGAGATTCATGAGCAGCAGTTTGATCGTACTATGATAGACAGCGGCTCTTCAATTAACCTTCTTCCGGCAGCCTTACTCGACCGATTCAAGTTTGGTCCTCTTCTTAGGAGTAGGACAATCCTTCAGTTTGCTGACAGGTCGACTAAGAGGCTGAAGGGGTTATTGAAAGACGTGGTCGTTACCATTCAGGGCCTGAAATTCCCCGTGGACTTCGTTGTGTTGGACATGGAGATCCCTGAGTCGGTAACTGATGCCCCCATCATACTCGGACGTCCATTCTTGGCCACAGCCAAGGCGGTGACCGATCATGATAGCGGGAAGGTGTGTTTTCGCGTAGAGGGCGAAACCATACAAATAGAGACGATCGAGGAAACCAGAGCCATAGAACTTGAATGCTCGGAGTAGTCCAGCGAAGCCGCGCAGATGACAGAGGAAGAGCTAGACATCCACCAGGAGTGTGATTTTGTGATGACAGATGATGAATCTATCTGGACAGATCCGGTAGCACAGACTCTCGCCTTGCCTACAGATTCACCATACTTAAAGCTCATGGCGGTCGAGAGCCTGGAGAGCACACCCCTGGACGAGGATACACCTGAGGCTGACCGTGTTGGGACGAGTGGTGCTGATGATTTTCATTCGTGTTCATCTACTTCAGATCCCTCGGATTCAGACATTGATTGGGATGATTTTGATGAATATCTGCAGTGTCTGATTCCTTCTGAGCCAACATCCATGATAGAGTGCGAGCCAGTGCAGTGTATTGATGATTCAGCAAGCCGCTCTTCGTCAGAGATCCATGCAGAGCGAGAGTTCTCACACGCAGACCTGGTCGCCTTCACACAAACATATCAGAAGCCAGATCTGCCACCTCCCAGTTGTCCAGAACTGAAGCCTCTACCGCAATCGCTGAAGTATAGATTCCTTGCGGGTGAGCCAGATATGCACCCAATCATTATCTCAGCAGGTTTGACTGGAGAGCAAGAATCTTGTCTGATGGAGGTTCTTGAAAGAAACCGCAAGGCGATAGGATGGAGTATAGCCGATCTCCAGGGGATTAGTCCAGCTCTGTGCTCCCACCACATCTATCTTGAGGAGGACGCTAGGCCGTCGTGTGAGTTCCAACGACGGCTGAACCTGAATCTTCGAGATGTAGTCATGAAAGAAATATCAAAGTGGTGGAGCGCTGATTTTATCTACCCCATCTCTGACTCCAAATGGGTTAGTCCATTACATGTGGTACCCAAGAAGACGGGTATCACTACAGTGGTGAATGAGTCTGGAGAGGAAATCGCTACCCGAGTACCCACTTCTTGGAGGGTCTGTGTGGACTATAGACGATTGAATGAGGCCACCAAGAAGGATCATTTCCCGCTGCCATTCATTGATAATATTATCGAGCGGCTAGCTGGGAAGAGTCATTACTGCTTTCTTGACCGGTACTCCGGATATAATCAAGTGGCCATTGCGCCCGAAGACCAAGAGAAAACGACATTCACCTGTCCGTTTGGGACTTATGCTTTCAGACGGATGCCCTTTGGTCTATGTAACGCTCCGGCGACATTCCAAAGGTGCATGTTGTCCATTTTCTCGGACATGGTGGGTGACTGTTTAGAGGTCTTCATGGATGACTTCTCGATCTATGGCGACAGGTTTGATGCTTGTCTTGACTGCCTAGACCGTGTGCTTCAGCGCTGCATTGAGGTCAACCTCGTATTGTCTTGGGAGAAGAGTCACTTCATGGTGACTCAAGGGACGGTCCTTGGTCATATCGTCTCCAACAGGGGTATGGAGTTCGATCCGGCCAAGGTGGATATCATTAGAAAACTCAATCCACCGTCCAATTTGCGTCAATTACGGTCTTTTCTGGGGCATGTTGATTTCTACGGACGGTTCATTCAGGACTTCAGTTGTATTGCCCGACCGCTTACTGATTTGCTGACAAAAGACACCAAGTTCATTGTAGATGATAAGTATCTTGCGTCTTTTGAGACTCTCAAAGGTATGGTTGTTTCAGCTCATGTCCTTCAGCCACCCGATTGGTCTCTCCCATTCGAGATCATGACGGATGCTTCAGATTTTGCCGTTGGGGCTATGCTTGGACAGAGGAGGGATGGATTGTCGTTTTCCATTCACTACGCCAGCCGGACTTTAGATGCCGCTCAGCGGAATTATATTGTGACTGAGAAAGAGATGCTGGCCGTAGTCTTTGCTTTGGATAAGTATCGATCTTATATTCTCGGATCTAGAGTGATAATTTACACAGATCAAACCGCCATCCGGTACTTAATGGCCAAGAAGGATGCCAAAGCATGCCTTACCAGATGGATATTTCTGCTACAGGTGTTTGATATTGAGATTAAGGATAAGCCTGGAGTTAAGAATGTGGTGGCGGATCATCTCTCCCGATTGGAGAACCTTGAGGAATCTGAGCCCAACGCACCTATCACGGTGACGTTTCCAGATGAGGTGATCTTGGCTATCACCTCACTCCCGTGGTATGCCGACATTGTGAACTATCTTGTTGCCAAGACGGTCCCACAAGGTTGGCCCATGCAGAAGCTCGAGACCATCCCGGCGAAGGCCAAGCTTTACCATTGGGAGGATCCCGTCCTTTATCATGGAGGGGATAGCATCTGGAGGAGGTGCATTCCTCAAGAAGAGCAGCATAGCGTCCTCACATACTGCCACAAGCTTGAGGCAGGAGGACATCATTCGGGGAAAAGGACAGCATAAAAGGTGCTTCAATCCGGCCTTTGGTAGCCTACTTTCTTCAAGGATTCTGATGAGTTCGTGAAGAGATGTATTGACTGTCAGAAGATGGGAACCTGTGGACAGAGAGACATGATGCCCATGCAACCCATTCACTTTTGTGAGGTTTTTGATGCATGGGGGATTGATTTCATGGGCCCATTTCCTAAGAGTCAGGGATTTGAGCACATTTTGCTCGCTGTGGATTATGTCAGCCGATGGGTTGAGGCCATCCCCGCCCAAGCCGCAGATGCTAAAACCGTTGTAAATTTTTGAGGAAAAATATCATTTCACGGTTCGGGGTACCTAGAGTCTTGATTTCAGACGGGGGTCTCACTTCATCAATGACAAGGTTAGGGCCCTTGCAGATGAGTTCGGCATTGACCATCGGGTTGCCACACCGTATCACTCTCAGACTAATGGTCTTGCCAAAGTATCAAACTGGGAGATAAAGACTATCCTGCAGAAGGTTGTCCACCCAGACCAAAAGGATTGGTCATAGCTTTTGGAATCAGTCTTGTGGGCCTATCAGACTTCCTTCAAAAATCCATTCGGGACATCTCCCTTTTGACTCGTCTATGGCATGCCGTGCCATTTGCCAGTGGAAATAAAGCACAAGTCACTTTGGGCAGTAACTGAGCTATTATTGGATCCTGAGAGTATAGGAGATCAGCGGAGAGTATAGTTGGCAACCCTTGAGTAACTGAGAGATACAACCTTTTCTAGCAGCCTACAGTACAAAGAGAAAGTGAAGACATGACACGATTCTCACATCAGCCATAAACAGTTTGAGCTAGATCAGAGAGTATGGTTGTTTGATTCCAGGATGAAATTATTTCCAGGGAAATTACAGAGCAAGTGGAAAGGTCCGTATGTGGTCAGGAAGGTACATGACAATGGCAGTATAGACATATCTGAACCGTCATTTTCCTCTACCTTCCGTGTCAATGGTCAGCGCCTGAAACTATATCTGGATTATGATCCGCCGACCATTGACGTTGCCCCCATTCTTCTGGTATGAGATGTGTTCTTTGACTCATATCATCTGCATCTCATACATGATGATCAATTCCATCTTCCGCTGTGCAGATCCATCTGTCCATATCACTCTTTCATCTGTTGATTTCTTTTCTTATTTTCTTCTTTTCTTCTTTTCCTTCTCTATTTTCTTTATCTATCAAAAAGGTGCCGCCCCTTGTTGTCAGTCTTCTATACTTAGGACATACTTTGTCCTAAGTATAGGGGGGTGTGCACCCCGAGTGGTTCTGTTCATTCCGATCCTCTCCATTGTCTCCTCTTCTTGTCTATACTTAGGGATATCTTACCCTAAGTATAGGGGGAGACAATCTGAGTATGATCTGTTCATTCCCACCCTTGACCCTCCCTACGTTGTGTACAGTCTGCTATACTTAGGATTATTTGATCCTAAGTATAGGGAGACGGTCAACTTCTCATCCGTTTATTCATTTATTCATTTATTTCTTTATTACTTAGACTTGTCTATACTTAGTACGAGTTATGTCTTCTCTTTTCTCTCCGATCTATGAGGACATAGCTCAAGCTAAGTATAGGGGGGTCGTATATACTACGTATATACTTTAGCCATAACTCGTACTTTCTTATTTTCCTAATAATATGGCTAATAATTCTTTAAAATTCATTAAAAAACTTTAGTAAAAAGCTGTTTTGTTCCTCAAATTCTTTTTGTATTTACTGATTAATGAATCAGGTGAAAATATTTTTTGCAAAATATTTGAAAAATATTTTGAAAATCTTTGTGAAAATCTATTGAAAACTATTTTGAAAATATTTTGTTACATGTTTTCAACCTGTGTAAAAATGTGTGGTTTGTAAAATTTTATTTTCTTTGTGTGAAATAAAATGTTTGAAAAATGATTTGCAAATGGTTTGAAAAATGGTTGCAAAAATATTTTGAAAAATCTATATGTACTGTTTTGAAAACCTTTGCAAAATGATGTTCAAATGTGTGTACATGTTCGTAAACTGTTTGTAAACATTATTTTGAACTATATTTTTCAAAAATTGTGTGAAAAGCTTGTGTTAAATAAGTTTGAGGAATATAGATAACATACATCTCACTAAAATCCACTATATATACTGATAAAATTGATCACTTACCCTGTAAATTCTTAAAATCCACTTCTAGTGTATATAAGAAGCACTCCCGTGTACATAGTTTTAACCTAGTTTTTAGCCAAAATCTTTATTTTCAAAAATCCAAAAAACATTTGCAAAACTAAAATCCAAAAACATTTGAAAAATCCTTTGAAAAAAATGCATATGCATTATCATATTTTCAAAAATCCATAAAAAGTTCAAAAATCTTGAAAACCGCATCACAAAAATATTTTCTGCATTGCATTGCATAGCATGAGCATTTTTCGGATTGAGTTTGATAGTTGAACGAGTCTACATAAAATCTATTGGAGCTTGATTGGACCTTAAAATCTACCTAATAACATGAACCTTATAGGAACTAGGTTTGAGGTACTTCAGGTCTAGTTGACTTAATTCTTTGAGGATCACGGGACTTGGTTCAATGGATTCTTGATTGCCTAAGTAGAGTATTTCGGAGCACACGCACGACTCTTGTTGATAATGACCTAACTTGGACACCTGCACCTTTCACATGGCTCAACTCAGTTGGAGTGGTGAGGGGATTGGATTTGCCGGTATGAGACGCACACAAGTGGAAACACTTGTCCTCCTCTAGGGAGGGAAGTGCACCCCAACCCGTCCAGTGATTAGGAAGTCTAAAGACTGGAGGCTGTGGGCTGCGATAAAGTTTCAAAAGAGGGATAGTCTACTGGCTCAAGAGGAAAAACTCCTTATGTAAATGCTGCTGTGAATAGTATTTCAAAAAAAAAGTTCAGGCATGTACAAAAATAAATGCCTGCAAGTATGTACATATGTTGTAAAGCCAATAAGCAAGCTTGAGTTCCAAAGTCAAATATGTGAGCCTGCAGCCGGATGACTTGACTACACTGGTCTTGCATCCCAGGATAGGTAGCTACACTGGCTACCGTCCATTCTTCTCTTCACCCCCTCCTCGTGAGCTGGTTGCCACTTGAACTTAGAAGGGAATACCCCGCTCCTCGAGGATGGAGTTATTGGATTGGGGAATCATTGGGTTGTCGTCTTGGAGAAGTCAGTTTCTTTGCCATTCTAGTTGGGGAGAGCCACCATCACTTACACTGTACGAGTCAGATTCATAGTCGTAAGAGTTTGTGTATGAGTTAAGATATTTCTGACCTGGCTATTGAGGAGACTTGAGCAGAGTTTTGGGATTCTCAGGGACTGTTGGATTTCAAATTCGGTTCTAATTAAGGTTCCGCCCGCACTAAAATTTCAAAGGTCCGACTTAAGCTCCAAACTTTGATTTTGTGAAGACAAGTTTGATAATTAAACTAAATCCAAGTTCTTCTTTTTCTTTTCTTATTTTTTCTTTTTGCACTTATTGCATAAGTGTTTTCTAGGGATAGCAAAGGTAAAGTATAGGGGATGATGAATCCACATTTCATCATCTTTATTCTATTATTTTAGCCTCCAAAACCCTAGCAAATGCCTGTAAATAGCATTAAATAGAGCATATTAGCATTCATGCATGTACATGTAAATAGTGTATAAAATACTGTAATTAAAGCCAAAATTATAGAATAAATAAAAGAAAAGAAAAAGAATAAAATATTGTAAATATTTTATGACCCAAAACCCTGAGACCTAGGCATCTTGATGAATAGGTCGACCATGAATAAAGTAGGGGGAGATAAGGGTAAAAATATAGTATAAATACAATGTTCTGTATTTATTCTTTATTCATTTTGGGATCTATTTTTGGTTCCACTTTTTATACCTCAAATAAAGAAACTTTATACATGAAATTTGTAGATAATTTTATATAGAAAAATACAAATTTATTTCATTCAAAAATATTGTGCAGATAAAAAGTTATGGTCTGAATAAAAATCCAGAATCCCAACTTCCCGGACCCGTATCTCACAAATGAAAACTCCAAATGCAGCAAACTCACCTTTAATTGTATATAGAATAAAATAAGCTATTTAATGGCGGTGGTTTCGCATTTAGCGGAGCTACGGTTTAAAAGTTGAGTTTTGGACCATACATTGTATAATTTTACAGAGTAAAATATTCAATTTATTATTTATTCATTATTTTTGTATTTTTATATTTTTATATTTTTGTAAATATTACTCATAATATATTTATACATTAAAATCAGAATAAAAACATAAAAGAAATACAAATCAAAATACTTTTATATATTACACATAGGTATAATACCTATGCTTATACCTGTATAAATTGTACTTACATTTTATTAAATATACAAACTACATCAGAAAATTAAAATAAAAATATGTTTATGTGTATAAAAACATTTTATAATTTTATAAAATAATAAACAAAAATTATAAAATTAAAATACACAGAATAAAAATAAAAGAATAAAATATATAGGTAATATACCTATAAGGGGTATAAAAGTAAACTTGTAAAAATATATCCCATAAAATAATTAAAAATCAGAATAAAATACTAAATAAAATAATAAATATTTTTTATTTAATAACCTAAATTTAATAATATCATTTACTATTTTCTAATGAATTTAGAAGTTTTTTTAGGACCTTTTTCCTGGTTGATCCACGTGGACCAACCAGGGGGCAGTCGCAGTTGACCTCGGTCAACTATCTGCCCTAGGTCATGTAGCCCTTGTCAGACTGCATGTTTGATCAACTTCTCCCATTTTTTCGAGGACTCCTATTGCACTATCTCGCGAAGGAATCTTCTTGACTTTTCATCCTCGATTATCAATGATTCACGCCCAGGTGAAACCTCGGGGTACGAAGCATTGATTCACCCGCTTTGCCTCGATCTTCCCCGCCTGGCCGTCAACCCTACAAAACTCCTCCTTGGATTTCGATTCGATTTTGAACCGCAATTCATTCAGATTTTCCCCCTTGGATCGCTCGAGCTTCCTGGAGGTGACAGCTCCAAGTTCCCTTCTTCAAGGCGGCGGATCGACCACGATCTGGGCGTGTTCCACCCCACCTCCGGTGACCCCCCGTCGAGGTACCTTTAACCTCGGGCCACTTGCCCTTGAGGTGTTTGTTTTCCCTTATTTATCTCGCATTCATCCAGCCATAGCCTTAGGATCATTTCGCCTAAAAAATTTCCACATTCCATCGATCGAATCACCTAATCCGTTCACCTTGCCGGAGCGCTCCTCCGGCCGAGCTCCGCCACATCGTTTCGCACCACTACATCCACTCCGTGGGGTCCAGGCAACTTACCCTGGACCCTCTCACGTGTTTTTGCAGGAGCTTGAGCGTCAACTCGCGTCTAGAGCTTATCTTGAAGGAGGCGGAGGTACCTGGAGCCCTTCCACTCTGGCGACCTCGCGCGCGCCCCTCGGCCACCGCCGAGGATTTTTGGAGCATCCAGCACATCAAGGACCGTCGCAGGAGTCTCGCGAGACATTTTGGAGCTTCATCGGACAGTGGAGGAGATCGACGCTCGGAAAGCTCGCCTCCCCGCGAGTTAGTCCCAGTTCATCGAGGCACCCTCGTAACCGTCAGATCTTGAAGGACTTCCAGACGCTACAGCCACCGTCCGATCCTATCGAGCCCCAACCGTTCGATCGTCATCACCAAGTCTAATCTCAACCGTCGGAGGTCGAACCGTCATCGTACATCCACGCGCTGCCACGTGGATAAGTGGCTAAGCCCTCCACCGTTGGATCGCGCCAGGCGTGGACATTTTGCAAGTATACCCCGCGCCATTTTGTTTTTTTCTTTTAGTCCAGAAACATTCATTTGCCGTTTAAAGTATTTTGTAAAATTTATAAATAGGCCCTTGAACTTTAAGTATTTGCAAGTCGGTCCTCAGCTACGTCACCTCACGTGACCTGTTCACGTGAGGTGCGGGGCTTTTTGCAGCGAGGCCCTCAGCCATTTGTTTATTTCTTTTCAGTACCTGAACTTTTAATTGCAGTGTAAAATATTTGGGATATTTGCATGTATGCCCTTGGGCATTTTGAAAATCGCACCTAGGTCCTTCCCAGGCATGTGCTAGTCACGCGCTCTGGTGGACATTTTGCAAGCGTACCCCCGCGGGTATTTAAATTTGTGATTGGTCCATTAATTTGCAAAACTAGTGTAATATTTTGTGGGAAAATTGCAACTGTGCCCCTGGATGTTTTGATATTTACACTTATACCCCTACTAGGCTTAATATTTTTGTGTGCTTGTCTTATTTATTTCACGTATCATATTAACTCCAAAAAATATCAAAAAAATAACATAGGCTCCTGTTAACTTGCACTTCCACGCCATATTTTTGCATTTTATTGTTATTACATTTTTAATATTTATTAAAAATTAAAAACATCCATTTTCTGCACTGTTTGCATTATAAAATCCATAAAAAATAATAAAACACTGTAAAAAAATTCCAAAAAATTACCTACTGTCTATTTTAGTGTGTTTTCGTGTCAGTCCAAAAATCACTAAAAATTTCAAAAGAAAAACCTTAAAAATTAGAAAACACCTTAAAACTTCAAAAAAATCTAAAAAATATAGAAAACTCCAAAAAATGCAAACTCAGTTCCTGTAGGTCCCCCATTTTATTATCTTTAGTTTAAAATTAATTTGGGAAAATTTTGATATTATTTGATATTTTTCCTTCCCATTTTAAGTTCGACCAGTGATTTATTCCCTGTTTTCCTTTATTTTGACTTTTAAAAATACCAAAAAGATTCTGAAAAATACCCCAAAATCACAAAAACAGTAAAAAAATTATAAAAAGACCAAAAATATTTTATTTCTGAATTTTTGAGCATTTTTGTATATTTTTATAAATACTCTACCCCCTCTTTTCTTATATTATTTATATATTCCAATATTGAAAAGAAAATATAAAAAATATAAAATATAAAAAGAAAATAAAAAAATCAGAAAATTAAAAATCAAAATACAAAATTAAAAATTAAAATAAAAAAACTTAAAAACTAAAAACCCACAAAAATATTTGCTTTGCATAATGTAGACAATACATCACATTCACACACGCGCGCGCGCGCGCACACACACACACACTTGTGGATCTATCCTGCCTTGCTCCCTGTGTTCGAACTCTCTACATACTTGCACCTATACATCTTTTATGTAGAGTTAAAAATAAATTTTAACTTCACATTTGTTTGTCATTTCTTGATATTTATAGTGTGGGTTAATTGTTGATTTTAGTCCAGGATTCATTGCGGGTCGCCACAGTGATGGTTGTCTCCTCTTTGTGTGAGACACTATTTAGCCCCCGTGAATTTTGGCTAAATCAGACGTCAACACCTTCTATCTCGTAGTGATTACCGACACTCCAACATCTGATTTAATGTTAAACATTGCTCGGTCCTTTGGAATGATGCACTTGATGGTGAAAGCGGATGTTGTTGGAACTCCTGTGATTCACAGAGACAATATCGTTGAATCATCTCGAAGGGGACAAGAGGATGATGGCCCTCTTGGAATGACGGAGACTGGAGACACACACTTTCCATCTACGACACCGTGAAGCTAACGTGACACTGAAGGATGTCTCTATCTATACAGATCTTCGTGTTGATGGGGCTCCCATGATAGGCTACGAGCACCGTACACGATATAACTGAGGAGCTTATTGCGAGCGATGACTTGGAGCCAACCCTAGAACTGGAGGAGGAGAAAATTTGTAGAGCAGGCGGTTGAAGCTTACTTGGATTCTCGACATTATTCTATCAGATGCGAATCTCCAGGAGCAAGATGAGAACATGTTGTAGGGAATTTTTCGGGCTTTTATTTTATATCAGATTGGAGAGTCCTTTTTCCCGGACTCCACTAGTAATAAGGTACCATTACGGTACCTCCGATTGCTCGAGAACTTCCAAGAATGTGGTCAGATGGCTTGGAAGGCAGCGGTTCTTGTCCAATTATATCAGCAATTGGATGATAGCTCATTTGGGAAATCCATGAGATGTTATGATTTTCTGACCTTACTGTAGACTTGGTCTTGGGAGCATATACACATCGGGGTACCCCGACCATATAGTATGGATCCAGTAATTTTGAACCAAGGTCCACACGCTTGCAGGTATGACATGTAAGTACTCCAAATTTTGATTATTTGATAAAATATTAACACGTGAATAAAATAGATGGACGTCAGGGCACAAGTCATTCACTCAGAACATCTAAACAATGAACCTGACATTCTACCGCAACGAGTTAGATAGATAGGACGAACATCATGTACGGTCCATATGCTTCGTAAATATCCGTTTTATTGGATTATTATGAAAATATTTGTAAATCTTTGAACTTGGCATCTCTCGGATCTTATATAATAAGATCCAGCTCGTCAAGAGGAAACCAACGGAATTTCTTTCGTGTGAATCGGACTTTGTTTCAATTTGTTATGATTTTCGGAAGAAAGAGAAGTAAGGAGGTTTAAAATGTCATTAGCCTGTAACGACTGTCATTAATACTAATTAAACATGATTAAAGAAACTAATGACATATTAAAAATCGCTAATGACCATTAGCAAACACTAATAAATAGTTTGCAAAAGATAAACGTAAGCCGCGAAAGTTAAATCGTGATTAGTGAAAGTTAATCACGATTAGTGTTAATTAAGCATCATTAGCAAATTTAGAATCCTCTGGAATGTTCTAACTTAAGCCCTATGTTTCGGATAAGTTTTGACCAAAACTATGGGTCAAAACCATGGGCCTCTAATAATGGTTAAGGTCTAAACCATGGTTTTCTAACCATGGTTAGCGGTTTTCTAGAGCATATAAATACCCCACTACCCATTCATTCTCTACGATTTCCACTACCACCACCACCACCCCAAGGGCTAAGGTCAAGAGGTCGGGAGGAGTGGGAGGTGAGGAAGGAGCGCTAGCGAAGCGTTGCCAAGAGAACGAGAGGAGTAAGGTACGATCCTCTCTTAGTTTACTTCGTGAGCTAGGTTTTCGATTCATGTTCTTGTTCCAGTTTGGTTTTCAATTCATCTTCTTTCCGATTCACTTTCTATTATGGTTCGAGGAGAAATCTGTGTAACACCCTACTTAGGTGCGGGCGGCTATGCACGTTAGTAAACCCTCTGATTCATCACACATTCACTTACCTAAGAATGCATGGTGTCTACCGATTCTCCATCGTTTATGTTTCTATTCTTTCAATTCCGCTTTTATAGTTGTTTTGATGGAGATATATGTGTAGTACTCTACTTAGGTGCGGGCAGCTATGCACGTAAGTGAGCCCTATGATTCGTCATACCTTCACTCACCTAAGATGCGTGGTGTCTACCGATTCTCCATCGCTTGCAGTTTGATTATATTCTTTCAGCTTCACTATTGTTTTCCTCTCGATTGATTTTATAGAGGAAGCACTTTTCGTTTTTATTTTGAAATATATCCTTATATAAGGGGAAACTCTGCCGAAATTTTCCTAGAAATATGTCCTGAAATAAAGAGAAACTCTGCCGAAATATTTATAGAAATATGTCCCAATATAAGGGGAAACTCTGCCGAAATTTTCTTAGAAATATCACCCCGTATAAGGGGAAGCTCTGCTGAAATTTCAAGAGAAAATATGTTCTTCGCGTTCTTCGTATGTTCTTCACGTTCTTTGTGTTCCTTGTTCGTTCTTCGTGTTCTTAGTACGTTCTTAGCATTTTTGATAAAAAATGGAATTCGATCGTTTCAGGAGCTATAAATCATCTCGTTGAAAAAGAATCACAATAAAGCACTATATACGGGAGAGCTTGATTAGGTAATGAAATCCTCTCTTTTGCTGTTGGGTTTTCATACGAGATTATTGGAATTCCTAATTTTATATTCTTCGCTATGAAGAACCCTAATTAGGCTATTTTTGAGAAAGTATGAAAAGTTACTTTGTGATTCCCACTAAAATAAGGTTTAAGCATCGAATTGATGCAACGGTTTGGAAAGATAGGGTTTGGGAGTTAAAAAGAGCATAAATTGAGTATATATATATGAATTAATATGTGTAAGTCTATACTCAGTATTTATGGTTACGGTAATCTAAGGATTAACGGATGAATTACAACATGGGAATTGATGTGTTTTGAGTTGGATCCTGAAAAGGATCGTGTGTTACATTATGGATACTTTGGAGTAGAACTACAGGTTGGACATGCAACCTGTAGGTTTGTCAGAAGGAACCCGTATTGACGTTTTCCTACCTAGGTGGTACACGGTTGCCCTATTATGATAAGTGCGCACGAAATAAATGATTTGCAACGCGTGACACCGGGAGCCAATATCTTTGGGTTGAACGATGGGAGATGTGGTCTTGCCATGTGGAGGCACCGGTGGTTGGATAGCGACTGGGTCACGATAACATTTATTTAAAGCCGCTAGGTTATATGATTAAATATTAGCCTGAGGTTTAAGCAACCGAGTCCTCGAGGACGGTGTGCTCCTTTGTTTTCCAGGATGAGGGCTTGAGACCCTGGATAATAAAAGAAAAGGAAATTGTCATGGTAGTATTGGAGGATTGGTTGAGCGACATCCGGTGGCATAAGCTTACCCGATTAATGCAATCTCCAATCCCGAAGTGTCCACAGCTTCAGAGTCCATACAGTGATGAGGTAATTCCCTGGATTAATCCTTGATGTGGAATAGAAAGGAATATGACTTAAATTAATGAGAAGGAATGAAACTTTTTGTGATAACAAATTTTGAAAAAATATACAATTTGTTTGCTTTTCTCTTGTTAGTTACTTAGCATTCGCTAATTGTTATCATATTTTTTATGGAAAACCCAACATGTGTCGGTGATCCATCACAACGACATTAATAATCCAACAAACTAACATAGTCATTTTGCCAGCCATAGTATCTTTATTCTGTAATGTAGTTAGTAATCTTTTTGTGTGTTTCCTTCTAGCTGATGTACATGTAAATGATTATAGTGGGATAATGTATCATGTGAACTTTATTTTGTGAATGGAAAAGTGTTGAAATGCTTCCTTTTAAGTATTTTTGGTTGCAGTCAATTTCTGAATGTTAGTTGTGATTGCTGAATAAATTATTGCTGAGTAACCAGATCCAGATATGGAAGGATCCGACGGTCCAGGAATCGTGGTCGTGACAGATTAGTATCAGAGCCAGGTTACTCCAGTAATTTACTCAGTAACTGATAACTATGAATGGTATTCAGAAACTAAGGATGTCCTAAGATCCTTTGATCTTTATAAGTGATTGCAGCACCATTCACAAGTTATTGTCCCTTATGTACATCATGCTAAAATGTATGGGACCTAACCTTCGGCCTTAATTCATTCGAGGATCATGGCAGACAAAGACATGTCTAGGCAATTAGCGGCTATGATGACAATGCTGCAAGAAATGGGGCAAAAGCAGCAAGCATTAGAGGAGAGGCTCAATGCCACAATGGGAGATCAAAGTCATCCAGACCCGTGGGTGATAGAGTTGTGGGTTCTATTCACCCTCATGAGAGAGAGCATAGATACCATCATTCCATATAATTTGTTGCCCCTACTCCATTTGGAGGAGCAGTGGAGCAGGCACTGCATAGGCTCACAAAAAGAAGAAGAAGAATATTTGATTCCTATTGCAAGGATAAGATTATGATAAAAGTACAAAAACATTATCTGAGTATAGAACTAGGAGGCCAATTATAATTCAAGAAGATCTTAGACGATTGTGTGTGACAGATTGTAGGACATCAGTCACCTGCTTATCTGCTACTTATCGAAATGAATTATTTTGATCTCATCCTGGGGATGGATTGGCTAGAAAGGCACCATGCATGCCTTAATTGTTTCCAGAAGACAATAACTTTTCACATTCCTAACTCGATAGAGTTACAGTTTATTGGAAAGACATCTAATGATGATGTCAAATACATCTCTACTTTAAAGGCTCAACAACTGTTAGAATAAGGTTGTCAAGGCTATTTAGCTTATATATCCACTACATCAGGGTCAGATAGAATGATAGAATATGTGTCTATAGTGTGCGTGTTTCCTGATGTATTTTCAGAAGAATTACCTAGATTACCACCTGAGCGAGAGATTGAAATTGAAATCTCTCTCACACCTGATACTCAGCCTTTCTCTATTCCTCCATATATGATGGCACCGGTCGAGTTACGTGAGTCAAAGATACAGTTACAAGTACTGTTAGACAAAGGATTCATTTGTCCTAGTACTTCACCATGGGGTGCACCTGTCTTGTTTGTAAGGAAAAAGGATGGGTCAATGCGGTTGTGCATTGACTATAGACAGTTAAACAAGAAGACAATAAAGAACAAGTATCCTCTGCCAAGAATAGATGATCTCTTTGACCAGTTGCATGGTATTCCAAGATTGACTTAAGATCTGGATACCATCAATTAAAGGTTAAAGATGCATATATCCCTGAGTCAGCCTTTCGAACTAGATATGAACATTATGAATTCTTAGTTATGCCTTTTGGACTGACAAATGCCCTAGTAGCTTTCATGGATCTCATGAATATAATATTCAAAGAGTTCCTATACCACTTTGCAATAGTCTTTATTGGTGACGTGCTTATAACTACCAACATGAACATCATCTCCACAAGCACTTGAATACTAAGGAAGAACAAATTGTATGCTAAATATAGTAAATGTTACTTCTTGTTGTCCGAAGTGTTCTTCTTAGGCCATGTTATTTCTGGGAAAGGTATATTCGTTGATCCTACAAAGGTTAGTGCGGTGATGAGTTGGGAACGTCCAAAGTCTGTCATAGAAATACGATCTTTTCTGGGTTTAGCTGGATATTATAAAAGATTTGTGAAAGACTTTTTACGAATAGCATTGCCAATGACTAGGCTGACTCAGAAGGAGATCCCATTCATATGGTCTGATGCATGTGAAACTAGTTTTTAGACACTGAAAGAATGCCTAACATCTTCACCTATCCTTACTCTACCCTATGGAACTGAAGGATTTACAGTGTATACTGATGCATCTAAAGAAGGACTTGGGGGCGGTTCTTATGCAACATGGTAAGGTAGTTGCGTATGCAACGTGACAACTCAGGACACATGAGAAGAACTACCCGACACATGACCTTGAATTAGCTGTTGTAGTTTTTGCTTTAAAGATATGGAAGCACTACCTCTATGCTATTACTTTTGAAATCTTCACTGATCATAAAGGTTTGTAATATTTTTTTGATCATAAGGAGCTCAATATGAGACAGAGACGATGGCTAGAGCTGTTAAAGGACTATGATTGCACCATCTCCTACCACCCCGGTAAGGGGAACGTCGTAGCAGATGCCCTTAGTAGAACTTATTCACATGGGTTGGTGAGTGCTATCCACTTCTGGGGTTACTATCAACGTTAAGTGAATGGAAACCATTTGATAGTAGTGCTGATAGTATAACTATTACTCACCAATACAAACCAGAGATATGGGATAGAATAAAGAAAGAAAAAGAGGATGATCCAATCCTTAAAGACTTGAGACAACAACTTGAGCAGAATGAGATAGAGGGATTCCATATACAAGCTAGGATATTGTATAACCATCATAGAGTTTGTGTACCAAATACACCTGAATTGAGGAAAGATATCTTACGCGTTAAGATTATGTATTCATTCAGGAATTATGAAGATGTATAAGGATCTTCGTTCAAACTTTTGGTGGACAGGAATGAAGTAGGATGTTGCTGAGTTTGTGAATTCATGCTTTACCCGCCAGCAGATAAAGGCTTCACACTAAAAACCATCAAGATTATTGCAATCCCTCCCTATACCTGAGTGGAAATGGGAAAGAATTTCTATGGATTTCATTACTGGCTTACTGATGAACCTGTGATTCATCACTCTAAAAGTTGAAAATAGAGCTTTGTTCCCGAGTAATTAGATGCATATTTCAACTTGTATTGCACAATTAGCATTCATGCATGCATAAATAATATCTGCATTTTAGCATTCATATTTGCATTAAATGAGAAGCCCAATTCACTTATAAAATTCACTTATTTGTATATATTTTATACTAACTCCAAATCCAATAAAACCAACTCTATAGTGTATATATTACTAACACTAATTAAAGAAAAATATCAAAAAATACTAACTTGTAAAATTGATCAATAAAACCCGAGTCCAAGTTTGAAACTAGGAGCCTTAAAATTCACATATCTCTCTCATACAGTATCCGATTCAAGTCTACTTACTTTTAAAGTAATATAAATTCAAATACATTCAAAATGAGACTAATTTCATTAAAATCGGAGATCGTATGTGAAACTTGGGTTTTGGGCCCCTATTGTATATTATACATATTGACCTTTTTGCCCTTTTATTTTATCTTTTTATTTTCTTAATTATTAAAAATTCAAAAAAAATATTAAGGTGCAGATATTCCTTTCATATTTTCTCTATTTTTATTTTGATTTTTCTCTTATTTAAAAATGATAAAAAAATACAAAAGATAAAATGCGGTATTATATATATATATATAAGGTACCACCCAAAAAACACATTTTGTACAGATGGCTTCTTTTAATTTTTAGCCCTTCACGAAAGTTGTAGATCTCGTCGAGACGAGCAACTTTCATGTTGACTACTTTTTAATTTAACCCCTTTTGTTATTTCTTTTTGATTTTTCTTTACATTTTATTTTTGAATTTTTGGGAGCGACACGTGGCAGCTCTTGGAGCCGTCACGTGTCACCCCATTTTTTATTATTTTCGGATTTTATTTTATTTTATTATTTATTATTATTATTATTTTATTTATTTAATTATTTATTTACATTTATTTATTTATTTTATTTATTTATCTATTATTTTATTATTTTATTTTACCTTTATTTTCTCTTCTTTATTTTTAGTAGCCTACTTATATTATATTATTATTTTATTTATTTTCACCTTTTACTTATTCTCCCTCTACTTGCCTTACACTCCAAGCCACCACTTTCTCCACCACTCCATTCTCTCCACTCCTCCAACTTCCCTTTCCTCCTCTTTTTATTCCCCTCATCCTCCGCCATTTTTCTTCATCCGCCGTTTCGAGAGAAGTGAGGTCGAATCCCTTTAACCTTCAGGTGACAGCTGTAGGAGATGAGTTGAGCAACGACAACCTCAAGGCTAGATCCGGTGGTCCGCACCACCGTCACGAGTCTTCTCGAAGCTCGTACAACTTCTTTGCTTCGATTCCGCACGGAGCTGATCGAGGCGATGACAGGAGCTGTACATCGTAGCTCCACTTGGCGAAATCACAAATAAGTATATATCTCTCTTTTCCTTTATTATTTTTTTATCTAACAATTTTTTTGTTCAACATTTTATCATCATCACACAAAAACCACTCCATTATTATACCATCATCACCAACACCACATCTTCATTCCATTTTTACACTTTTATTTGCTGTTAAAAATACAATAAAATATTACAAAAAAAAATAAAAAAACCCAGGAGGAAGCCGTCCTCCTGGAGCCGCCCACGCTCCAACCATGCGCCGGTCGCGCTGCCGCACCTCCCAACCAGCCGCCAGCAGCTCTCCGCGTGCGTCCCAACAGCTCCAGACCAGGAGCACACGCCCTTGGCTGCGCCTCCCAGCCCTGCAGCCATCCCACTCCACCTGCGGCACCGCGACCCGCCGCGCCTCTGCTCGCTGCCGCCCAAGCGAACCCGCGTACTGCCACCTACCCCATCCATCATCGCGTCGCCTCCTCGACCGCCCAACGGAGCCGTGCCACAGTCTCTGTTACCCGTTCTCCGCGCCCCTCGACCGCCCAACAGGCCGCTATCGCCCGGCCTAGCGCGGCTCCCACGCACCGGCTGCCGCCTTTCCAGGCTCTCCCTGCACACTTGTCGCTCCACTCTACGACTTCGCCTCCTTCCGGCCCTCGCCAAGCCGCCTGCCTGCGGCCGATCACGCTGTCGCGCCTCCCAGCCAACCCACCACCAGGACGTTCACCTTCAAGCCGCCCGCCGCGACTCTGCCATCTCCCCCGCCGTGCTGCCTTGCTCTTCCCCGCCATCACTCTGCACGCGGGCGCCCGACCACTGCTCCCTTCTCAAGATCGTGCATGCCCTAGCCTAGCATTTCTTAAAGGTCTATTTTATTTCATTTTTTATTTTAATTATTTCGTGAAAATTGCAATTTCATTTGTCAAGTTTGTTTATTTGCAAAAGTACCCCTATGTACAGTTTCAGTTTATTTCTTTCATTTCAGCATTGCAAGGACACCTTTCTGTTTCAACTCTGATTTGGACATTAAACTTACATCATTCTATTCAATCAAAAATAACATTGTGTTGAGAAATTAATTCTTTATCTTTGGTCTATTTATTTGGATTTTTGTGAGCATAAGATAAATTACTAAAAATAAGGGTTTGGAATTAAGTGATATTTTACCCATTTAAGGTCTGAAATTCGCACAGACATATATATGGTTTGAAAAATTGTGAAATAATTGTGGGTGATGCCTTTTAGTGCTATTTAATTGCTATCCAAATTTCATACAAATTGGAGTTGTCTTTTGCAAAAAATAAATTCTTTAGTGATTTAGATAAATGATTTTTAATTAAATCCATGAAGATCATTTTTGAGAAATTTCATTTCTCCTGGATTCTTGATTAAAATATATAGTTGAGATAATTTGTTCTCTGGATAATTTGATTTCGTAGATTTATTAAAAATTAAATACTCACAGTCACTTTGTTTTCAGTAAAAAATTCATAAAAAAACATAAAATGTCAGATAATTCTAAAAACATTAGCATAGCTTCATTTCTTTACGTTTAACTTCCAGTAAAATTTTCATAATTTTTGCATTTTACTTGCATGAAAAATTATATAAAAACCCCAAAAAAGTTTGTATTTTCATTATTGCATCTTAAGTACAAAAATTCCGAAAAATACATTTTGCATTCACCGTTGGATTAATTTTTTTTAGAAAAAAATACAAATTGGCTGATTTGGATTATTGCCGCATTAAAATTAAATTTGGCTAAATCGTTTTTTTTCTTGTTAACTTAATTCAATTCGTATTTTGCATTTGGCATTTTTATTGCATAAAAAAATTAAAAAATCCCATTTGAAAAACCACGATCTAATTCATCTAATCTGATCCCGAGTTGTTCCTTTGCCTCCTTGAGTCGACCCTGGGGCTTGCCCAGGTTAAACAAACATAAAACCGTACTTAATTCATTCGGCGATTCGTCGATCCGTGCGGTTAATTTTTGATCGATCAGGATTTATATGACTACAATGAAATCATTAATTCGATACTATTAAAAGGGTAGATTCTGGGTCAATCAATTAGCGCCGTTCTGATGCCCCAATCCTACAAGCCCCAGATTGGTCTATGCCTTTTGAGATCATGATGGACGCATCAGATTTTGCTGTTGGGGCTGTGTTAGGACAAAGGAGGGATGGCGTTTCGTTCGCCATACACTATGCAAGCAAAGTGCTTGATACTGCTCAGCATAACTATACAGTTTCGGAAAAGGAGATGCTTGCGGTAGTGTTCGCCTTGGATAAGTTCAGATCTCACTTAATTGGATCCAAGGTAGTTGTGTTCGTGTACCATACAATGCTACGATGCTTAACGGAAAAGAAGGACGTGAAGGCGCATCTTCTTAGATGGATTATGCTTATCCGGGAGTTTGATTTGGACATTAGTGATAAACCTGGAAAGAAGAATGCAGTAGCTGATCACCTCTTCCGTCTCGAGGATCTTAATGCTTCTGATGATACGCCAATTCGAGACTCCTTCCCTGAAGAGTCGATTTTTATTGTTGACTCACTCCCATGGTACGCCTATATCGTGAATTATCTTGTCTCCAAGAAAGTTCTTGAAGATTGGCCCAAGATCCACATAGACCGACTGAAGTCGGATTTGAGACATTACCACTGGGAGGATCCGATCCTTTTCTTTGAAGGACCGGATTGTGTATGGAGACGATGTATTCCTCAGGAGGAATATCAGAGTGTCCTTACTTTATGCCACAGTCTAGAGGCAGGAGAACACCTCTCCGGGAAGAGGACCACATGGAAGGTACTTCAGTGTGGCTTATACTAGCCGACTCTATTTCGCGATGCGCTCACCTTTGCGAAGTCGTGCTCAGTATGCCAGCGAATGGGAGGAACCGTTGGTTCCAAGGATGAGATGCCGATGCAGCCTGTCATCATTTGTGATGTCTTTGATGCCTGGGGCATCGACTTAATGGCCCATTCCCAGTTAGCCATGGATTTGAATACATCCTTCTGGCGGTAGACTATCTGTCAAGGTGGGTAGAGGCTATCCCAACCCGAGCCATAGACAGCAGGACTGTATGTAAATTCATTAGAGATCACATCATTTCTAGGTTCGGGGATCCCCAGAGTGCTGATATCAGATGGGGTTAGCCATTTCGTGAACATAGATGTGAAGAAGATCTTGAAGGATGACGACATCGAACACTGTGTTGCAAGTCATTACCACCCACAAACCAATGGCAAGGTTGAGGTGTCGAATAGGGAGGTGAAAACCATACTGGCAAAAGCTTGTCTGCCCAGACAGGAAGGACTGGTCTCAGATCTTGGATAATGTTCTATGGGCTTATAGGACATCTTACAAGACACTGTTAGGAACCTCCCAATTCAGGATAGTATTTGGGAAGTCGTGCCATTTGCCCGCAGAATTAGTGCACATATCTGAATGGGCAATCAAGAAGGTCAACTAGAACACGCACCTAGGACAGAAACAGAGAGAGATGAATCTGAATGAGCTTGTTCAAAAACCGAGCATACGACAACAGTTTGGTGTACAAGGATAAAGTAAAGCGTTGGCATGATAGATATATCAGACGAAAGATATTTGTTCCTGGACAAAAGGTATGGTTGTTCAATGCAAGGCTGAAGGCTTTCCAAGGCAAGCTGATATCCAAGTGGATGGGCCCATTCATAGTCCGTGCTGTGCATGATAGTGGATGTGTTGAGATCTCAGATCTCACAGATGAAGCACATACATTCTTAGTCAATGGACAGCTGCTGAAGCACTTTGTCGAACCCAATGAATAGTTAGTCCATATTGAGGAGATTGTATTCATGTGCGAGACAGACTCAGTAGATACGCATAGAGCCACGCATGAGACCTTGAAGCAGAGAGCTCTCGCCATCAACAACATCTAGTAAGATTCAGACATCGATCCTTGTATATACCCACCATTCCTGTATATTCTTCCCTCCCTCCTGCGACTATAATCACTCGCCCCAACTCCATATATTTCATATACGAATATACTTAGGATGACCCGATCCTAAGTATAGGTGGAGAGTCACCTGAGTCCATTCACTGACATCCTCCATATCACATCGGTCCTCATACTCACTCCCGTCCTATACTTAGGCTGACCTGAGCCTAAGTATAGGGGGGATCGACGCCCATCATGTATACCCATCCACTTCCCCTCTTGATCTTGTCCACCCCATTTTTGATTCTCTTCTACACTTAGGCTGCCAGAGCCTAAGTATAGGGGGGCAGGACGACTTCTATACATTTTTGTTTCTTTTGCTCTCCTACGCTTAGCACGAGCTATGTCTTCTTCCTCGCTTTTCATGCTCTGAGGACATAGCACACGCTAAGTATAGGGGGTTGTGTAAATATTACACATATACTTTACCCATAGCTCGTACTTTCACATATTTTTATATATACTATACAATAATTACGGTTGGGTAAAAATGGAGTTTTTTTTGTAAAATACATGTATATTTGTAATATATTGGTATATTTTTTTAAAAAAGAGAGGAAAATTCAAAATCAAAGGCTTCTTATTTACTCGTGCATATCGTCTTTGCATCTGAAAAAGAAAGAAAAAGAGTCTTGCATTTACATAGCATGTCATCTACATCTCATCTGCATATCTTGCATATGCAAAGTGAAAAACTAGTGGGTTTTGAACCAAGTTATGCATATATGTTGAGGAGGGACTTGATTTGACTTTAATCCACCTAATTTCAGAGGAACCTTATAGGAACTGGAGTTAAGATTTCCCAGGTCAAGTGACTTAATTCTTTGAGTCCGCAAGTCTATGTTCACATGCCATCTTGATTAGTCTAAGTAGAATATCTCATGCACACGCATGATTCTTTTAGACAGTGATCTAACTTGGACTAGCACAATGCACTTACCTCTTCATTTATGAGGTGGTGAGGAGGTAGAATCCTTTAGCTTGGAGTAGCACACGGGTGGAAACATCCATCCTCCTCTAGGGAGGGTAGTGCATCTCAACCTAGTCCGGTGGTGTTGACGTCTAAAGACGGGACGTTGTGGGTTGCAATAATGCTTCAAAAGAGGGATAGTCTCCTGGCTCAAGAGGAAAAACTCCTAATGTACATGCTGCATCTTGTATATAGTTCAAAAAAAGGATGAAAGAAAAAAAGAAAAAAAAGAAGAGAAAAAATGCAAGAATTCCAAAAAAATAAGACATGCCTGAGTGAAAATAAAATACCTGTCGGAGTATGTATATTAGCAAGAAGTCTGCAACTGGATGACTTGGCTACACTGGTCAGGCATCCTGGGATAGGTAGCTACACTGGCTACCGTCCATTCTTTTCTCCACCCCTCCTCTTGGGCTGGTCACACTTGAACTTAGAAGGGAATACCGTACTCCTCGTGGAAAGAGTTACTGGACCGGGTAGTTAGAGTTACAATGTTAGAGGAGGCTGGTTCTTAGCCATTTCTGATGTGGAGAGCTAATTTACACTTACACAGTACAAGTAAGAATCATAGTCATCAGAAATTTGTGTACGAGGATTTGTTCTGACCTGACTGTTGAGGCGTCTTGAATAGAAGACTTGTGGAACTTAAAGTCTGTTAGGTCTTAAATTCAGATCCCAATAAGGTTTCACCATACAATTAATCCAAAGGTAGAGTCAAGCTCCATTTTCAACTTTTGTTCATGACCTTGGTATGGAACCCAATTTCATTTCACTTTTGCATTTCATTTTAGTTGCTCGGGGACGAGCAAGGTTTAAGTATAGGGGGTTGATAAATCTATGATTCATCACTCTAAAAGTTGAAAATAGAGCTTTGTTCCCGAGTAATTAGATGCATATTTCCACTTATATTACACAATAAGCATTCATGCATGCATAAATAATATCTGCATTTTAGCATTCATATTTGCATTAAATGAGAAGCCCAATTCACTTGTAAAATTCACTTATTTGTATATATTTTATACTAACTCCAAATCCAATAAAACTAACTCTATAGTGTATATATTAATAACATTAATTAAAGAAAAATATCAAAAAAATATTAACTTGTAAAATTGACCAATAAAACCCGAGTCCAAGTTTGAAACTAGGAGCCTTAAAATGTACATATCTCTCTCATACAGTGTCCGATTTAGATCTACTCACTTTTAAATCAATATATATTCAAAGACCTTCAAAATGAGATCAATTTCATTAAAATCGGAGATCGTATGTGAAACTTGGGTTTTGGGCCCCTACTATATATTGTACATATTGACCTTTTTGCCCTTTTATTTTATTTTTTTATTTTCTTAGATATTAAAAATTCAAAAAAAGTAGATTAAGTTGTAAATATTCCTTTCATTTTCTCTTTTTTATTTTGATTTTTTCTTATTTAAAAATGACAAAAAATTACAAAAGATAAAATGTGGTACTTTATATATAAGGTACCACCCAAAAAATACGTTTTGTACAGATGTCTTCTTTTAATTTTTGATCCTTCACGAAAGTTGTAGATCTCGTCGAGACGAGCAACTTTCGTGTTGATCACTTTTTAATTTAATTTTTTGTTATTTCTTTTCGATTTTACTTTACATTTAATTTTTGAATTTTCCGGGAGTGACACATGGCCGCTCCTGGAGCCGCCATGTGTCACCCATTTTTTATTATTTCGGAATTTATTTTATTTTATTTATTATTATTTTATATAATTAATTATTTATTTACATTTATTTATTTATTTTTTAGTCTATTATTTTATTTTACCTTTATTTTCTCTTCTTTATTTTTAGTAGCCTACTTATATTATTTTATTATTTTATTTATTTTCACCTTTTACTTATTCTCCCTCTACTTGACTTCCACTCCAAGCCACCACTTTCTCCACCACTCCATTCTCTCCACTCCTTCTCCAACTTCCCTTTCCTCCTCTTTTTATTTCCCTCATCCTCCACCCTTTTTCTTCATCCGCTGTTTCGAGAGAAGTGAGGTCGAGCCCCTTTAACCTTCAGGTGACAGCTGTAGGAGACGAGTTGAGCAATGACAACCTCAAGGCTAGATCTGGTGGTCTGCACCATCGTCACGAGTCTTCTCGAAGCTCGTACAACTTCTTTGCTTCGATTCCGCACGGAGCTGATCGAGGCGATGACAGGAGCTGTACATCGTAGCTCCACCTGGCGAAATCACAGGTAAGTATATCTCTCTCTTTTCCTTTATTATTTTTTTATCTAACAATTTTTTTGTTCAACATTTTATCATCATCACACAAATACCACTCCATTATTATACCATCATCACCAACACCACATATTCATTCCATTTTTTACACTTTTAAATATTGTTAAAAAATTCAAAAAAATACTACAAAAAATGAAAAAACCCAGGAGGAAGCCGCTCCCTAGAGCCGCCCGTGCTCCCAACCGCACGCCGGCCTCGCTACCGCACCTCCCAGCCAGCCAGCCAGCAGCTCTCCGCGTACGACCCAACATCTCCAGACCAGGCGCACGCGCCCCTGGTCGCGCCTCCCAGCCCTGCAGCTAGCCCACTCCACCTGCGGCATCGCGGACCGCCGCGCCTCCGCCTGGTGCCGCCCTAGCGAACCCGCGTGCTGCCACCTGCCCCGTCCATCGCCACATTGCCTCAACGATCGCCTAACAAAGCCACGATACCATTTCCGTTCCCCGTTCTCCGCGCCCCTCGACCGCCTAGCATGCCGCTTTTGCTCGGCATACCGCGGCTCCCGCGCACTGGCTGCCGCCCTTCCAGGCTCTCCCTGCGCACTTGCTGCTCCACTCCGTGACTTCACCTCCTCCAGCCTTCTCCAAGCCGCCCGCCTACGGCCGATCACGCTGCCGCGCCTCCCAGCCAGCCCGCCGCCAAACCGTTCACCTTCAAGCCGCCCGCCGCGACTCCACCATCTCCCCCGCCGCGCCACCTTGCTCTTTCCCCGCCGTCGCTCTACACGCGGGCGCTCGGCCGCTGCTCCCTTCTTAAGATCGTGTGTGCCCTAGCCTAGCACGTCTTGAAGGCCTATTTTATTTCATTTTTTATTTTTTTTATTTTGTGAAAATTGTAATTTCATCTGTCAAGTTTGTTTATTTGCAAAAGTACCCCTATGCACAGTTTCAGTCTATTTCTTTCATTTCAGCATTGCAAGGATACCCTTCTGTTTAAACTCTAATTTGGACATTAAAATTGCATCATTTTATTTAATCAAAAATAGCATTGTGTTGAGAAAATAATTCTTTATCTTATGTCTATGTATTTGGATTTTTATGAGCATCAGATAATTTACTAAAAATCAGAGTTTGAAATTAAGTGATATTTTACCTATTTAAGCTCTGAAATTCGCACAAACATATATATTGTTCCAAAAATTGTGAAAAAATTGTAGATGATGCCCTTAAGTGCTATTTAATTGCTATCCAAATTTCATACAAACTTGGAGTTGTTTTTTTGCATTAAATCAATCTTTAGTGATTTAGGTTAATGATTTTTAATTAAATCCATGAAGATCATTTTTGAGAAATTTCAATTCTACTAAATTCCTAATTAAAATATCTATTTGATATAATTTATTCTCTAGATAATTTGATTTCGTGGATTTATTAAAAATTAAATACTCACATTCACTCTGTTTTCAGTAAAAAAATCATAAAAAAATCATAAAGTGTCAGATAATTCTAAAAAAATTAGCATAGCTTCATTTCATAATGTTTAACTTCCAGTAAAATTTTCATAATTTTTGCATTTCACTTGCACGAAAAATTGCATAAAAACCCCAAAAAAGTTTACATTTTTCATTATTGCATCTTAAGTCCAAAAATTCCAAAAAACACATTTTGCCTTCACCGTTGGATTAAGTTTTTTTAGGAAAAATACAACTTGGCTGATTTGGATTAATGTCGCATTAAAATTAAATTTGGCTAAGTCGGTTATTTTCTTGTTAACTTAATTCAATTCGTATTTTGCATTTGGCATTTTTATTGCTTAAAAAAATTAAAAAATTCCACTTAATTTCATTCGACGATTCATCGATCCGTGCAACGCTACGATACTTAATGGAAAAGAAGGACGCGAAGGCACGTCTTCTTAGGTGGATTCTGCTTATCCAGGAGTTTGATTTGGATATTTGATAAACCTGGAAAGAAGAACGCAGTAGCTGATCACCTCTCCCGTCTCGAGGATCTTAATGCTTCTGATGATACGCTGATTCGAGACTCCTTCCCTGATGAGTCAATTTTTGTTGTCGACTCACTCCCATGGTATGCCAATTAGGGGCGCTAATCGAATCGAATATCTTCGAATCCACCCGGATTCATATTCGATTCATTTTAAAATTTTCGAATCCAAAATCAAATCGAATTTTAAACGAATTTGCTAACTTGAATTCATATTCGATTAGAGTTTCGAATATTAAAATTTGATTCATTTTATTTCAAATTTGAAATGTCAACTCAAATATAATTATTTATATAAATAATATTATAATTTTAAAGGTCGTATTTTATATTTCTATTTTTACTAGAGATTTCCAAGATCAACTGAAAAGTTATATAATAAAGGAAGATACCCAACAGATAATATATAATGAATAAAAATACCTAAATTTTACAAATATTTTATAACTTTTACTATCTAAATTTGCTCTTTAATATATGATGAAAGAAATATATAAATAAAATATAATTATATAAATCTCATTAAAGTATATAACATTGTTAACAAAAAAGTTCAATACATTATATTTACCATTGTACGTTGAAGCAAAATAAGACCAAGCTCTTATAGAAAATGAATACATACCGGTTTTGTTATTTGAAACAACGAGAATAACAACAAATAACTTAGTATGATAAAATCAATTTATGCATCATGGCGATCAATATTATCTTAAAACAAAAGTCATGAATCATACACAATTTTAAATATAGCTATGAGCGAATATTTGAGACAAGAAATGAATCCTAGTTTTCAAATGACCAACCCCACCATTCTAGTTTATTTAATATCCTTTTCATGGTCTAGAGGAAATGCATATCATGTACACTAATTAGTAGGAATGAGGGGATTAATGTCAGACCTGCAAGGACAAATGATTGATTTACCAATTCAAAGCAACTTATGCGTGGGGCTTTCGTTAACTAAATATATAGTTTCCTAGTATGTAGCATGTAAAGGGGTTGGGTTATAGATATTGTTGTATGAACATCAAATGTCAGATACCTCACATGTAGACTTGTTGAAGTAGTTCAACACATTATTGTATGTAGAACGAATTGTGGTACTATCTAAGGTATTTTTATGTCCTTAAAATGGGATGATCGAATTTTTTTATCATAATAACAACTAACATGATGGTGAGAAGAACTTGTAAATCATTCAGGTTATTATCAATGTCATCTTGACAATGATAGTCATCACCATGGATTGTCTTGCAAGGATAACCAATAGAATAAGGAGGCAGAGGAGGAATACTTCAATATATCACAAATCACAACAAACGTAAAGGAGGAACTTAACGTAACATGGCTATTGTTTTCAAGTGCAAGAAAATGGAGCATTACCATCTACCTTATAGTTGATGATCTTTGATAAAGAATGAAAAGGAGGATGGAAAATATATGGCAGTGAATGTGGGAAGATGGAAATAAATGTAAGGTAGAGAAATGGATAAAACTCTTAAATATATATTCTTTCCTACTAGTCTTGATGGTTATTTACTATTGTATGTTGAAGCAACATAAGACCAAGCTCCTATAGAAAACTAAGACAAACTGGTCTTATTATTTAAAACAATGAGAATAGCAAAAAATAACTTGGCACGATAAAATTACCTCATGCATCGTGGTGATCATCATTATCTTAGAACACATATCATGAATCGCACATGATTTTCAATATACACAGGAACAACTAATGTGATGGTGATAAGAACTTGTAATTTGTAAATACATATGTATGTGTATACATATGTATGTATGTATATATGTATATAAGCATCAAATCGAATAGAATTATTATCGAACGAATTCATGTTAATTCATATTCGATTCATTTGGGAATCGAATCCACAAGTTAAATTCATATTGAATTCATTTTACTTCGAATCGAACTTTTTTTTGAATTTTTATCGAACGAATCATAATCGAATTCAAATGATTCAATTCAGTTAACACCCTAACGCCAATATCGTGAACAATCTTGTCTCGAAGAAAGTTCCCGAAGATTGGCCCAAGAGCCACATAGACCGACTGAAGTCGGATTCGAGACATTACCACTGGGAGGATTCGATCCTTTTCTTTGAAGGAATAGATTGTGCCTGGAGACAGTGTATTCCTCAGGAGGAATATCAGAGTGCCCTTACTTTATGCCATGGTCTAGAGGCAGGAGGACACTACTCTGGGAAGAGGACCGCATGGAAGGTACTTCAGTGTGGCTTATACTGGTCGACTTTATTTTGCGATGCGCTCACCTTTGCGAAGTCGTGCCCAGCATGCCAGCGAATGGAAGGAACCGTTGGTTCCAAGGATGAGATGCCGATGCAGCATGTCATCATTTGTGATGTCTTTGATGCATGGGGCATCGACTTCATGGGCCAATTCCCGGGTAGCCATGTTTTTGAATACATCCTTCTGGCGGTAGACTATCTGTCAAGGTGGGTGGAGGCTATCCCAACCCGAGCTGCAGACAACAGGACTGTATATAAATCCATTAGAGATCACATCATTTCTAGGTTCGAGATCCCCAGAGTGTTGATATCAGATGGGGGTAGCCACTTCGTGAACAATGATGTGAAGAAGCTCTTGAAGGATTACGGCAACGAACACCGTGTCGCTACCCAAAAACCAATGGCATGGCTGAGGTGTCAAATAGGGAGGTGAAAACCATACTGTAAAAGCTTATCCGCCCAGATAGGAAGGATTGGTCTTAGATCCTAGATCAAGTCCTATGGGCTTATAGGACAGCTTACAAGACACCGTTAGGAACCTCCCCATTCAGGATGGTATTTGGAAAGCCGTGCCATTTGCCTGCAGTATTAGTGCACAAATCAGAATGGGCAATCAAGAAGGTCAACTGGAACATGCACCTAGGGCAGAAATAAAGAGTGATGGATCTGAATGAGCTTGTGGAAGTCAGAAACCGAGCATACGATAACAATTTGGTGTACAAGGACAAAGTAAAGCATTGGCATGATAGATATATCAGACGAAAGACATTTGTTCCTGGACAAAGGTATGGTTGCTCAATGCAAGGCTGAAGGTTTTCCAAGGCAAGCTAAAATCCAAGTGGACGGGCCCATTCATAGTCTGTGCCGTGCATGATAGAGGATGTGTTGAGATCTCAGATCTCATAGATGAAGTACAAACATTCCTAGTCAATGGACAACTGCTGAAGCACTTCGTCGAACCCAATGAACAGTTAGTCCATATTGAGGAGATTGTATTCATGCGCGAGACAGACTCAGCAGATACACATAGAGCCGGGCATGAGACCTTGCAGCAGTGAGCTCTCTCCATCAGTAGATCTAGAAAGATTCAGACCACGATCCTTGCATATACCCACCATTCCTGTATATTCTTCCCTCCCTCCTGCGACTCTAATCACTCGCCCCAGCTCCATATATTTCATCTACGACTATACTTAGGATGACCAGATCCTAAGTATAGGGGGGAGAGTCACATGAGTCCATTCACTGTACATTCTCCATATCGCATCAGTCCACATACTCACTTCCGTCCTATACTTAAGCTAACATGAGCCTAAGTATTCGGGGGACCGATGCCCATCATGCATACTCATCCACTTCCCCTCTTAACCTTGTCCGCCCCGTTTTTGTTTCTCTTCTACATTTAGGCTTCCAGAGCCTAAGTATAGGGGGGCAGGATGACTTCTATACATTTTTATTCCTTTTGCACTCCTACGCTTAGCACGAGCTATGTCTTCTTCCTCATTTTTCGTGCTCTGAGAACATAACACACGCTAAGTATATGAGGGTTTGTATATATTACATATATACTTTACCTATAGCTCGTACTTTCGCATATTTTTGTACATACTGTACAATAATTACGGGTGGGTAAAAATGGAGATTTTATTTTTAAAATACATGTATATTTGTAATATATTGGTATATTTTGGAAAAAAGAGAGGAAAAATCAAAATCAGACGCTTCTTATTTACTCGTGCATATCATCTCTGCATCTGAAAAACAAAGAAAAAGAGTCTTGCATTTACATAGTATGTCATCTACATCTCATCAGCGTATCTTGCATATGCAAAGTGAAAAGATAGTGGGTTCTGAACCAAGTTATGAACCGATGTTGAGGAGGGACTTGATTTGACTTTAATCCACCTAATTTCAGAGGAACCTTGTAGGAACTAGAGTTAAGATTTCCCAGGTCAAGTGACTTAATTCTTTGAGTCCGCAAGTCTATGTTCACATGTCATCTTGATTAGTCTAAGTAGAATATCTCGTGCACACACATGATTCTTTTAGACAGTGACCTAACTTGGACAAGCACAATGCACGTAGCTCTTCATTGATAAGGTGGCGAGGAGGTAGAATCCTTTAGCATGGACTAGTATACGGGTGGAAACATCCGTCCTTCTCTAGGGAGGGTAGTGCATCTCAACCTAGTTCGGTGGTATTGACGTCTAAAGACAGCACGTTGTGGGTTGCAATAATACTTCAAAAGAGGGATCGTCTACTGGCTCAAGAGGAAAAAACTCCTGATGTACATGTTGCATCTTGTATATAGTTCAAAAAAAAGAAGAAAGAAAAAAAATTTAAAAAAAGAAGATAAAAAATGCACGAACTCCAAACAAATAAGACCGACCTGAGGTAGAACTAATTTACACTTACACAGTACAAGCAAAAATCATAGTCATCATAAATTTATGTATGAGGATTTGTTCTGACCTGACTGTTGAGGCGTCTTGAATAGAAGACTTGTGGAACTTAAGGTCTGTTAGGTCTTAAATTCAGATCCCAATAAGGTTCTGCCACACAATTAATCCAAAGGTCGAGTCAAGCTCCATTTTCAACTTTTGTTCATGACCTTGATATGGAATCCAATTTCATTTCACTTTTGCATTTCATTTTAGTTGCTCGCGGACGAGCAAGGTTTAAGTATAGGGGGTTGATGAATCTGTGATTCATCATTCTAAAAGTTGAAAATAGACCTTTGTTCCCGAGTAATTAGATGCATATTTCTACTTATATTGCACAATTAGCATTCATGCATGCATAAATAATATCTGCATTTTAGCATTCATATTTGCATTAAATGAGAAGCCCAATTCACTTGTAAAATTCACTTATTTGTATATATTTTATAGTGTATATATTACTAACTCTATAGTGTATATATTACTAACACTAATTAAAGACAAATATCAAAACTACTAACTTGTAAAATTGACCAATAAAACCCGAGTCCAAGTTTGAAACTAGGAGCCTTAAAACACACATATCTCTCTCATACAATGTCCATTTAGGTCTACTCACTTTTAAAGTAATATACATTCAAAGACCGTCAAAATGAGACCAATTTCATCAAAATCGAAGATCGTATGTGAAACTTGGGTTTTGGGCCCCTACTGTATATTGTACATATTGACCTTTTTACCCTTTTATTTTGTCTTTTTATTTTCTTAATTATTAAAAATTCAAAAAAATAGATTAAGTTGTAAATATTCCTTTCATATTTTCTCTATTTTTATTTTGATTTTTCTCTTATTTAAAAATGACAAATAAATACAAAAGATAAAGTGTGGAATTTTTTATATATAAGGTACCACCCAAAAAATACATTTTATACAGACGACTTCTTTTGATTTTTAGCCCTTCGCAAAATCTGTAGATCTCGTCGAGACGAGCAACTTTCATGTTGACCACTTTTTAATTTATCCCCTTTTGTTATTTCTTTTCGATTTTTCTTTACATTTAATTTTTGAATTTTCTGGGAGCAACACATGGCATCTCCTGGAGCCACTACGTATCACGCCATTTTTTTTATTATTTTCGAAATTTATTTTATAATTATTATATTTTATTTAATTTTTTATTTATTTACATTTATTTATTTATTTTATTTATTTATCTATTATTTTATTATTTTATTTTATCTTTATTTTCTTCTTTATTTTCATCTTTTAGTTATTCTCCCTCTACTTGCCTTCCACTCCAAGCCACCACTTTCTCCACACTCCATTCTCTCCACTCCTTCTCCAACTTCCCTTTCCTTGTCTTTTTATTCCCCTCATCCTCCACCATTTTTCTTCATCCGCCGTTTCGAGAGAAGTGAGGCCGAGCCCCTTTACCCTTCAGGTAATAGCTGTAGGAGACGAGTTGAGCAACGACAACCTCAAGGCGAGATCCGGTGGTCCGCACCACCCTCACGAGTCTTCTCGAAGCTCGTACAGCTTCTTTGCTCCTATTCTGTCCGGAGCTGATCGAGGCGATGACAGGAGCTGCATATCGTAGCTCCACCTGGAGAAATCACAGGTAAGTATATATCTCTCTCTCTTTTCCTTTATTATTTTTTTATCTAACAATTTTTTATTCAACATTTTATCATCATCACACAAAAACCACTCCATTATTATACGATCATCACCAACACCACATCATCATTCCATTTTTTATACTTTTATTTTCTGTTAAAAAAATACAAAAAATATTACAAAAATAAAAAAAAACCTGAAGGAAGCCGCCCCCTGGAGCCGCCCGTGCTCCCAACCGTGCGCCGGCCTTGCTGCCGCGCCTCCCAGCAGCCAACCGCCAGCAGCTCTCTGCGTGCAATCCAACAGCTCCAGACCAGGCGCGCGTGCCCCTGGCCATGCCTCCCAGCCCTACAACTAGCCCATTGCACCTGCGGCACCGCGACCCACCACACCTCCGCCCAGTGCCGCCCCAGCAAACCCGCGTGCTGCCACCTACCCCGTCCATCACTGCTTCACCTCCGCGACCGCCCAACGGAGCCACTCCACCGTCTCTTTTCCCCATTCTCCGTGCCCCTTGACCGCCCCGCAGGCCGCTGTCGCCCGTCCTAGCGTGGCTCCTGCGCACTGGCTGCCGCCCTTCCAGGCTCTCCCCGTGCACTTGCCGCTCCACTCCGCGTCTTTGCCTCCTCCCGACCCTCGCCAAGATGCCCGCATGCTGCCGATCACGCTGCTGTGCCTCCCAGCCAGCCTGCCGCCATGCCGTTCACCTTCAAGCTGCCCGTCGCGACTCCGCCATCTCCCCCGCTGCGCTGCCTTGCTCTTTCCCGCCGTCGCTCTGCGCGCGGGCGCTGCCGCTGCTCCATTCTCAAGATCGTGCGTGCCCTAGCCTAGCACGTCTTTAAGGTCTATTTTATTTCATTTTTTATTTTATTTATTTCGTGAAAATTACAATTTCATCCATCAAGTTGTTTATTTGCAAAAGTATCCCTATGCATAGTTTTACTTTATTTCTTTCATTTCAGCATTGCAAGGTCACCCTTCTGTTTAAACTCTGATTTGGACGTTAAATTTGCATCATTTTATTTAATCAAAACTAGCATTGCATTGAGAAGTTAAATCTTTATCTTTGGTCTATTTATTTGTATTTTTGTAAACATCAGATAATTTACTCAAAATCTGGATTTGAAATTAAGTGATATTTTATCCATTTAAGCTCTGAAATTCGCACAGACATATATATTATTCCAAAAATTGTGAAAAAAAGTGGATGATGCCTTTAAGTGCTATTTAATTGCTATCCAAATTTCATACAAATTGGAATTGTCTTTTACATAAATAAATTCCTTAGTGATTTAGATAAATGATTTTAAATTAAATCCATGATGACCATTTTTGAGAAATTTCAATTCTCTTGGATTCCTGATTAAAATATCTATTTGAGATAAATTGTTCTATGGATAACTTGATTTTGTGCATTTATTAAAAATTAAATACTCACAATCACTCTGTTTTCAGTAAAAAAATCATAAAAAATCATAAAGTGTCAGGTAATTCAAAAAAATAACATAGCTTCAATTCATCACGTTTAACTTCCAGTAAAATTTTCATAATTTTTACATTTCACAGGCATGAAAAATTGCATAAAACCCCCAAAAAGGTTTGCGTTTTTCATTATTGTATCTTAAGTTCAAAAATTCCAAAAAACACATTTTGCATTCACCATTGGATTAAGTTTTTTAGGAAAAATATAACTTGGCTGATTGGATTAATATCGCATTAAAATTAAATTTGGCTAAGTCGGTTATTTTCTTGTTAACTTAATTCAATTCGTATTTTGTATTTGGTATTTTTATTGCATAAAAAAATTAAAAAAATCTCACTTGCAAAACCACGATCTAATTCATCAAATCTGATCCCGAGTTATTCCTTTGCCTCCTTGATTCGACCCTGAGGCTTGCCCAAGGTAAACAAACATATAACCGCACTTAATTTCATTCGATGCTTCATCGATCCGTGCGGTTAATTTTTGATCGATCCAGATTTATCTGACTGCAACGAAATCGTTAATTTTATACTATTAAAAGGGTAGATTTCGGGTCAATCACTTACCTCAAACGATTGGTGGGAAAGACAGTATATGGATTATAATAGATCGTCTGACCAAGGTAGCACACTTCGTTCTAATAAGCTTATCTTTCACTCCAGACCAGCTTGCTGAGTTATATATTACACATGTGACCCGTCTCTATGGCATTCCAAAGGATGTAGTTTTCTATCGAGATTCACGATTTACCTCACATTACTAGGAGAATTTCATGAAAGCCTTAGGTAGACAACTATGCTTGAGCATATCATATCATCCACAAACAGATGGCCAGTCAGAATGTACGATTCAAACACTAGAGGATATGCTACGAGCGTGCGCCTTAGAATGGAAGAGGTCATGGATTAAACATTTGCCTCTTGCAGAATTCACCTACAACAATAGTTACCATGCAAGTGTTGGCATGGCACCATTTGAAGCACTATATAGACGTAGGTTCACTACTCCTCTATGTTGGCAAGAAGTCGGGATAAAGAACCTTTATGATTCAGATAGACTCCAAGGCGAGAAGCTGTAGAGCTTGCTCGAAAAAGACTATTGACTGCTCAGAGTCGCCAGAAAAGCTATAGTGATGCCGAGTGAAAAGATCTTTAGTTTGAAGTAGGTGACTTTGTATTCCTCAAAGTATCGCCTATGAAGGGAGTTCAAAGGTTTGGCTTGAGTGGAAAGTTGGCACCCAGGTTCGTGGATCCCTGTGAAATCATTCAGCGGATTGGAAAAGCGGCATATAGACTTGCACTTCCTCCACATCTTTCGGCAATACATGATGTTTTTCATGTATCAAATCTGAGAAAGTACATTAGGGATCCAGAGCATAAGAGAAGTTATGATGATTTACATATTGAACTAGACCTGATGTACCATGAAATACCCATCGAAATACTAGATAGAGATATCAAGAAGTTGAGGAATAAAGATGTGCCTCTAGTTAAAGGATTGTGGAGGAACCAAGAGTTTGAAGAAGCCACATGGTAACCTGAGGCGGAAATGAGAGAGGAAATAGCCCTATTTATTTGAGTGATAACACTATGTGTTGTAGATCTTCTTTATAAATTAAATGACGTTTATTCTCTTTAAGGTTGTTATGGTTTCAATCCTCTTTAAGGTTGTTATGCTTGTGATGACCGAAAAAAATGACCGAGACTCGGGTGAATAAAATAGAACTAGGGTCGTTGCGACCCGGATCTCGGAGATATCTCAGTCAATTAAGAAAAATAAGGGACAGACCACCAATCAAGCAGATAAAATCAAAGAAAATCAAAATAGTGGCCCTGGCTATGAGATTAGCCTAGTGTAGCACCCACGGTCGGACTCAGGGAGCACGAGTTGGCCTCGTGGCCTACGAAGTAGTCGAAAAAGAAAAGAAAATAAAAACAATGAATTTTTTTGTGGTTTCTAATATTTTTATTTTTTTGGGATTTTCAATAATAAGGAAAATAAGAAAAAGTCAAAAACAATCAACTTCAACCAATTATTTAAATACTAAAAAATGGTCCAAAAATTCAAACAAAAATATTTTTAAGTTTTATATGTTTTTTTACTATTTTTGGTGAATATTTGAGATTTTTATAATTTCTATGGAATTTTCTAAAAATAAAAGAAGATAGAAACAAAAGAAAACTATCCAGTCAGGCTTGGAGGACCAAATTAAAATATAAAATGGTCCTGGAAGAGCCTGGAGGTATTTTTTATGAAAAGTAGAAACAAACAGAAAAATTCTGAAAAAAGTTTATGAATTTTTGAATTTTCTATGATTTATTAGAATTTTTATGAGATTTTAAGAGTTGTTTAATTTTTAAGCTTTTTATAAATCCAAAAATAGTAAAAAATGCACAGAAATTCAAATAACCAAAAATAAACAAAACTTAATTTTTTTTGAATTTTTAAAAGGGTTTTAATATTTTTTTAGGAATTTTTAATCTGGACAGAGGTAAAATTGGCTGTTTTTGAATTTTTAAAAATACTAAAAAGCCTCAAAAATTTACCAAATTTTTAGTAAACATTTTACAGTGGCAGGAGCCACGTGTCCAATTTTCACGAAATTTGGACTTGATTTGATATTTTGTTTTAATCAAAATTAGGCTCACAGTGCACAAGGACCTATTCACAAATAAACATACTTCTGAAGGCTAGATAATAACACGTGCGAAAAGTGTAGGGTGAAAAGTATAAAAAGCTCAGATATTCAGCACATGTCCGAATAAAAGCATGCACAGTGGTATAAATGCAATTATCTAAAACTTACTTCCATTTCATAACACATATAGAACCCCAAGCCCTTACATGCAAATATCCCAAAAAGTCACGTGACGATGCACGTGTTCCACGTAGGCAGGGGCTTAAATGCAAATAAATTAAGCACAAGGTCCTCGATGCAAAATATCCAAAATAAAAACAACTATGTTAAATATTTACGAGACTAACTACTAAATGCCATAAATAGAGGGGCCTAAAGGATATTTACCCCTTATTAAAAACCGACGGTCAATGAAGCGCCACGTGTCAGATCGGATGGTGAAGATGGAACTGGGGTCTCTTCAAGGGCCGAAGGCTCAGATCAAACGGTCAAGGGCTCGCCACGTGTTAGATCGGACGGTGAAGGTGCTAGGGCAACCCTACGCTCGGATGGACGGTCCTGATCGCGCCTCTAGTGGATCGAACGGTGGAGTGGCTCCTCAAATGAATGGCCGAGATCACATCTGCAGCAGGAGGTTGATCGGACGACGGAGAGAGGGTCTCCAAGAACTGCTCGTCGGCGAGTTTCTCCGGCTCCGTGCACGCGGGGGAAGGAGCCTCCCGAGCTGCTGAGATAGGGAAAAGAGTGGCTGAGGTCATCCGCAGCTAATGGCGTGCTTAGATGGGGCCGAGAGCATCTGAGATGCTCTGGTGACACGAACCTCCTGGAGCACCTGTGCTTCAGCTATTTGACCCCCCAGATGGGGTCCTGTGGACCTGCAAGCTGCACAGAATGGAACAAGGGTCGAGGGCAAAGTGCCTCGACCCGTCAGCGGGTGAAGAAAGTGGTCTGGTGAGGCGGAGCGTCGCCCTCCGGCGAAGCGACGATAGAGGAGGGCGTGGAACCTGCTCCGGGGCGATCCAGGGGGAATGGAAGGGCGGAGAAGATGGAGGGAAGTCTGGTGAACGTGGTAGTCGGGTCGGGATGGAAGATGGACGGTCGGAGGTGGCTGGCGACGGCGTCGGAGCTACATGAACAGAAATCGAAAAACTAAAATCTAAGCTAACCTACAGTCTATCGGAGCTACCTGGTGGAGGAAATTGTCTGGGCTGGAGCTGTTGGAGCTCCGGGGGTCACTGCCTCAACGGATCGACGACTCCAGAGGCTGAGCTCGCTCGGTGGCGGAGCACGGCGGTGATCGCCGCCGGATCAGTGGCTCCCGACTGCCGGAGCCTCGCTTCGACTCTCTCTCGCACAGTTGTCACTCAGGCGAGGTGGAGGAGCTCACTGGCAACGAGGGGGAAGGCCAAAGATGAGCTGAATTGTACGGCGGAGCTCTGCTATATACCTGTGAAGATCCGTCAAAGAATAGGTCGGGTGAAGCATGGTGATGCACGGATCCCTAGGCAAAACGTCGGGCATGTATCTCGGATATGTGCTGATCAATCGGAGCCCAGGGTTCGAGAAAATGGTTGGCGGACCGATCCAGGAAAAGTCGGTGAAATCAGGTCGATGACCGAGTCCGCGAAGAAGAGGTCCGCGGGGGAGAGTTGACAGTGGGTCAACAATCCCCCGTGGACCAATAGGAATTCAGGATTTATTAAAGATTTGATAATTCAATAAAAAATAATAAATGAATTAATTTTGAAAAACTCAAAACATGAAAAATGTTTCTTTATTTTTAAATTAATTTTTGGTGATTTTTATTTATTTTTTTGAAATAAAAAAAATGTATTTACAATATAGTATTATTATATATAGGTATATACAATATGCATTTTTAATTTTTGATTTTTAATTATTTATTTTTTACAATTTATTCCAAATTTATATTTTATTTATTTATAGAATAAAATTTGGAATAATATAGTATTTTTATTTTCTTTTTATTAATTAGTTACAAGGGTTAAATAAATACTTTTATTTATATACATACATGGTATATATACAATGAAGGTTTTGATTTTTATTTTATTTATTTTCATTTTATTTTTATTTTTATGATTTTTTTATTTATTTGCACCATGAAATGTAGAATGAGAAAATATTTTTATTGGATTTTTATTTATTTATTTATAAGGGAAAATAAATATATGTGTGGTCTTATGTACATGGTGTATATAGACAATGAAGAAGGAATTTTTATTTTTATTTTTGTTTTCCCCAATTTTATTTTAATTTAATATTTACAAATATATACAAATAAATATACACCCATTTTATTTTTATTAAGAGCAAAATAATTTTATTTATTTACAAGTATATATACACACATGAGCTTCCTTATCTCTCTCTCTCTACTTGGGTTCTTTTGCGGTCAGGCCCATGTTGAGCCCTCCCTTGGGATTAGGTCGCTTAATATTTATTCTAAATATCTCCCTCTTTTTCTTTTTTTCTTTTTTCTTTTATTTATGCACAAAGACATGCTAATAATGCATATTTGCACAATGCATGCTGAATGATAATTATGGCTATTTACAAGAATATACATGTGTTTTGCATGGATTTTGTAGCTAAAATAAAAGAATAAAGAGTGATGAATGGGTATTCATCACCCCCTATACTTAACTTTGCTAGTCCCTTAACAACACTTATTTGAAAAAGAAGTGAAAAAGAAAAAGAAAAAGAAAAAGAGGGGAAAATGCATGGATCAAAGCTGATTATTAAACTTGCCTTATTAAACTGAAATATGGAGCTCGATCATATCTTTGGATTATTAATGTGTCGGAACCTTATTTAGACTTAGGTTTAAAACTCAACAGCCTCTAAGCTCCACTAATCTATAGTCAAGACTCCTCAACAATCCAGATCAGAACAAGTCTACATACACAAACCCTGAAGACTATGAATCTTTCTTCGTACAGTGTATGTGAAGTATAGCTCTCCACCTCAGAAGTAGCAACTTGACAACCCTCCCCAACAAGGTAACTCTATAACCCTAGTCTGGCCACTCTTTCCTCGAGGAGCAGGGTATTCCCTTCTAAGTTCAAGTTCAACCGGCTCAAGAAGAGGCGGAAGAAGAGAATGGACCATGGCCAGTGTAGCCATGTATCCTTGGGAGCTCAACCAGTATAGCTAAGTCTCCCTGCTGCAAGCTACATAAGATGGAACATGAGTCTCAAGCTTTGCTTATTTGCACTATATACATACTCCAGTGGGATTATCATATTCTATCAGACCCACCACTTTTTTGGAGTTATTTTCTTTTTGCATTTTTATTCAAGTGCATCTATACAACATATTTACACGGTGCAGCATATGTACATAAAGAGTCTTTCCTCTTGAGCCAGTAGACTATCCCTCTTTTGAAGCATTATTGCAACCCACAACTCCTGTCGTTAGACCTTATGGCAACCAGACCAAGTTGAGACACACTTCCTTCACTAAAAGAAGAAGAGAGGTTCCGCCTAGAAGTACTACCCTCATATGCTACCCCAAGTCAAGGAAGACTGCCTCCTCACCACCTCATCCGTATAGAGCTCGGTGTAAAGTGCGGGTCCAAGTCAAGCCATTGTCTATATGAGTCATGTGTGTGTTGTTAAGTGCTCTACTTAGGCTCATTGAGATGACATGTGATCATAGCCTAGTGGACTCAAAGAATTAAGTCACCATGGACCTGAAAAGCCTTAACCCTAAGCCCTATAAGGTTCCTCTTCGAATAAGGTGGATTAAGATCTTAATCAAGCTCCATTTTCCAATTTAATTCCAGGCTAGTTTAAATGTCAACTATAATCCGGGAAAAACTATAGATATATATACAAGGATGCTATTTACACAATATTTACATACATGCAAAATTTTTGAAAAATGTTTTGAAATCATGAATGTGTGCATGAATGCAAGTTTTGCAAAATATTTACACAAATTTACACAAGGTTTTTGCAAACTTTTGATTTTCAAAACATTTTGGAATAATTTTGTACTATATACATAATTTTGATATACACATATTTACACACAATTTACACAAAAAGTTTTTGAAAATATTTTTACAAAAATATTTTGTACAATAGCTATGTATGTGCAAATAAAAGAATGTTTATTTACAGGAAATTTTTTTAATTTTTATGGATTTTAGGGTTTTTAGCCATTTTTATTTATTTACACACTCACACAAAGTACGAGTTATGGATAAAGTATATATGAAACATATACACACCCCCCTATACTTAGCTCAAACGATGTCCTCAGAGTCAAGAGCGATGAAGAAGACATAACTCGTGCTTAGTATAGGGAAGTGAAAAGGAAGGCTATATACAAAGACGAATGAAAGAATAGAAAATCAAGAGGGTATCGACTTTTCCCCCTATACTTAGGATCAAATAATCCTAAGTATAGTAGGCTATACACAAAGGAAAAATCGAGTGAAGAATGTACAGGGTCTACCCCCCTATACTTAGGGTAAAATATCCCTAAGTATAGGCAATAAAAACAGGGGTAGCAAGACACGAAGAAAATCAACAAATATATACAAGATGGAGGACTCCCCCTATACTTAGGACGATGAAACAAAACGAAGAACAACACGGTGTTTCCACCCCCCTATACTTAGGATGAGGTATATCCTAAGTATATCAAAGATAATCCTATGCGAGACCTGGGGTGAAAACAAGAACGGAAGAAAGAAAGATCAAACTAAGACAAAACACGTATATACATGGTACAATGTTGAGGTGCCTCTCAACAAGTGCTAGGTTTTACGCCCCTAGCTGGGCGCAAAGGCTAGGACAATGCTGTGTCAAGGTTCAGGATGGCATCGGTAAGGCGAATGCCGTACTGTCGTCGCAGTCTTGGTATGAGAACCGCGACGAAATCAACAGTGTAAAGAAAGACACCCAGGTATGCAATCAAGCAGGTGTCTGCTACCAGCCAAGGATATGGAAGTATGTGATCGAGATCCGGTAGCACAAAAGAAATCATCGGCTCGGAATCAGACTGAAGTGGAAGAGTAGAGCCGATAAAGTCAAACGTGGAGAAGGATGGATCAGTCATGGAATCCTCCACGTCAATCAATGTCTCGAAAAGGTGTGGGCAATCAAGATCAGGAGACTCTCTAAGAAGACTGATATCCGATGCATGAAATAGAAGCAAATCGGGCAGATCATCGAATATCTCCAGGATGGGCTCATCCTCGTGAGGGTCATCGAGGTGAGATGACTCAGAGTCAGAAGGATCGAAAGACTCGGTTTTGTGTTTTGCCAGATCGGAAACACTCTCATAAGGTGAAACCGAGTACTCATCGAGCGCGACATTCTCCCGCAGATAACCCTCGGGGAGGAATGCTAGATCAGAGGTGAGAAATATAGGATCATGATCTAGAAGGGCATCTGCGCTGCTGTCTAGTATCCACTCGGTGCACCATGCTGCATCATCATCTGAAGTGTGGTTCTCGACAATCTGGAAGCAGGAGAAGGTACTGGTCAACACCGCAGAGGTTGGAAATGTATCTGCGGTTGATCCTCGCTCTGCGGTAATGCTGGCTGCCAACTGTTCCTCAGCAAGTGTGTCTGTCTCGTCAAAGTGGAGGACAAAAGGCTCGAATACGGGACTATCTATGTCTGACCTCTCAAAGTGGTGCCCCATATCGAGCTGTAGCTGCTGGGTTGATACCTGGTAGCTGTCGGACTCCGAGAAGTGTCTCTGCAGAAAAGAAGCTGACTCCTCCGGGACTGGAAACTGAAGTGGTTGAATTAATGGCTGTAGTAGCGGGGGCTCCTCCGGTTCCTGGAGTATCAGAAGATCTAATATCCAAGACTCGTCAACTGAGAACTTTGGGGCTGACTCGAACTCCAGTTGGAAAACCAATGGGAACTCGAGAAGACTCTGGGTCCGAACCTCTGCTATCACAGTCATCTCCTCTGTACTCTGTGGTGCTGGAGCATCCAAGTCCTCAGGCTGGTGTGTAGGAAGTGTATCCTCCTGTAATGTGACACACCGCACTGGTATCGCAACGTCCTCATGTGTTGTCCCGACTACGGCATCTCGTGAAGAAGATCTCTGCGAAAGTAAGCTCGAGATGGTATCCAGTAAGTGAATGTCGGAACTGCGGTGTGAACCGCCACATGTGGTAATCACTAGTGCTATCTGCTCTGCGGTCATCCCCCGCATGGAGATCTCAATAAGGTCTGTCAGTGGAAATCCGTGCTCGGAAAATCTCCTTAAGAGGTCAAGAAACCTCGGCCATGCCTCATGCAATGGCTCCTAGGGGTCAACTGAAAACTCGGTGATCAAAGACCGCATCATATCTGCTCTACGCTGGGGAAAGTATCTCTGTAGAAACTCTCGGCGTAGCTCTCCCCATATAGCAAATCTCCTCCCCAGTCGTTTGTGCCATCTCATGGCTCTGTCCTGAAGTGTGAATGGGAAGGTCCTTAGCATCATCTCCTCTGCAGTGATATCTGAATAGATCTGTATCCTATAAAAACTCCTCGAACTCGGACAGGTGAAGATAGGGCTCCTCGTGCGCCTCCCCTGAATATGTCAGCAGTATCTGAATGAGATCCAAATCCAAGATGAATGGACCTAATGTAGACGTGGACTGAGCTCCCTGTCCTATCTTCTCCTCCATCAATCTGGCATAGGATCTATTTGATGATCTCACATGCTCTCTCTGATCATGAACGGAGTGCACTCTCAACTCAGCAATGGCATCGTCCGGGTCTCGCATCTGCTCGATCTGATATCCGCGGACGTCTAGCGCAGCATGCCCAGAGTAAATAAAGGGATGGGAGGGAGGGAGCGGGAGGTTGGTCGGGGATCCGACCTCCCTTGAAGGTTGACTGGACTGATGGTCAGATGGTGAAGAAGAAGCCGCAAGAGTCGACCAGGAGTGAGGGGGATCCATCATCCAGGGGTAAAGAAGAAGAAGAAGAAGAGAAGACTGAAGGGAGGGAGGGTGGGAGACAGATGAATGGATAGAGAAGATAGAAGGGGAAAGGCAGAAGGGATCTGGAATCACACAATATGAGAAAGCAAAACCCCCGATTCACCTACGCACACGAGCTGAAGACCGTAAGGGATCGGTCAATTATCTTGTCGATTTTATTTTAGGTGATCAAGTTAGTCTTTCAGAGCGATTACGTGAGCTGATAGGAATCCAATATTCTCAACCGACTGTCCCATACAAAAAGCAGGTAGTCAGCTAAGAAATCGATTATGGCTCTAGCCTAGGGTGCGTGTCACTCTCTCGCTCATCCAAACCAAACAAGGAGGAATTTCTCTCCCCAAGACAAATTTTTCAATGAGGTGTCTTTTAGGTCAAGTGTGATTAACATTATCGATTTTATTGTTTTTCTTTTTATGTATTTTTCAAGAAACGTCTAACGAATTTTCCGATTTCCTTTTATTCCTATGTCCAGCAAAACAGGGGGAGGAAAGCGGAAAAGCCAACGCGTGACAAATCATTGATGCATGCAAGAGATAGAAGGCGTACCTGACTCCAGCAGTCTACATGCAATTATGATCCACGCATAAATGTAAACCTAATCTATATGGAATGCAGTGCGAGAAACCGTCCTAAACAGAAGCTTCTATTATCAGGAAGCACAAGTTTATTTGCCTAAGTCCAAGCGTGATCTATGGGAACAGATATTCTAATTAGGGCTTTGGACCTAAAGCTACCTGGCTCAACGAAATAAAAACCTAGATCTAGGGGCTCAAGCACAAAAATCCATGTGAAATCAAATAAAAAGAAAAGGTGACAAAATAAAACAGCGTTGGGGTCCCCCGAGCACACCGGTGCTCGGCGAAATAGACCCCGCAAAGTCCAAGTCTGAAAGTCTGGGTACCTGTATTATTACAATAATATAATGTCTGAAACTGAAGGGGGAACTAAGCTAAACTACACTACTTCTATCTCCGCGGCTATTCCGCGGCTCCTGCACTCCTGCTCACTCCTCACGCTCTCCTGCAGCTCTGTAGAGAAGAGAGCCGCCTCCGACTCCCGCAGTTGCGCCGGCTCTTAGAGAAGAGCCGCCTCGATCCTTGGGCGCTCACAAGAAACCAGAAGAGTGTCACAGATCAGATTATTATATATATAAAAATAAAAAGAAAGCAGCTCTATGCAGAAACAAAATAAACACATAAAATAAAAATAAACAAAATCAAAATAAAATCAAATAAAATAGAAGAAAACAAAAACAAAAATAAAAAGAAAATAAAAGAAAACAGAAGCTGCGAAAAGCCGCGGACAAACAAAAAGCCGTAGAAAGCCGCGAAAATCAAAAGAAAATAAAAATCAAAGAAAAAGAAAATGGACTACTAAGCCGTGCTCCCCGGCAACGACGCCATTCTGATGACCGAAAAAAATGACCGAGACTCGAGTGAATAAAATAGAACTAGGGTCATTGTGACCCGAATCTCAGAGATATCTCAGTCAATCAAGAAAAATAAGGGACAGACCACCAATCAAGCAGATAAAATCAAAGAAAATCAAAATAGTGGCGCTGGCTATGAGATTAGCCTGGTGTAGCACCCAGGGTCAGACTCAGGGAGCACGAGTTGGCCTCGCGGCCTACGAAGTAGTCGAAAAAGAAAAGAAAATAAAACAATGATTTTTTTGGTGGTTTTTAATATTTTTATATTTTTTGGGATTTTCAAAAATAAGGAAAATAAGAAAAAGTAAAAAAACAATCAACTTCAACCAATTATTTAAATGCTAAAAAATGGTCCAAAAATTCAAACAAAAATATTTTTAAGTTTTATATATTTTTTACTGTTTTTGATGAATTTTTGAGATTTTTATAATTTTTATGGAATTTTCTAAAAATAAAAGAAGGCATAAACAAAAGAAAACTGTCCAGTCAGGCTTGGAGGACCAAATTAAAATATAAAATGGTCCTGGAAGAGACTAAAGTATTTTTTATGAAAAGTAGAAATAAACAGGAAAATTCGTAAAAAGAGTTTATGAATTTTTGAATTTTCTATGATTTTTTAGAATTTTTATGAGTTTTTAAGGGTTTTTTAATTTTTAAGCTTTTTATAAATCCAAAAATAGTCAAAATGCATAGAAATTCAAACAACCAAAAATAAACAAAACTTAATTTTTTTAGAATTTTTAAAAGGGTTTTAATATTTTTTTAGGAATTTTTAATCTGGACAGAGGCAAAATTGGCTGTTTTTGAATTTTTAAAATACTAAAAAGCCTAAAAAATGTACCAAATTTTTAGTAAAAATTTTACACAATGACAGGAGCCACGTGTCAATTTTCACGAAATTTGAACTTGATTTGATATTTTATTTAAATCAAAAATAGGCTCACAGTGCATAGGGACCTATTTTCAAATAAACATACTTCTGAGGGCTAGATAACAACACATGTGAAAAGTGTTGGGTGGAAAGTATAAAAAGCCTAGATATTCAGCACATGTCCGAATAAAAGCAGGCACAGGGTATAAATGCAATAATCTAAAACTTACTTCCATTTCATAACACATATAAAACCCCAAGCCCTTACATGCAAATATCCCAGAAAGTCACGTGATGATGCACGTGTTCCACGTAGGCAGGGGCTTAAACGCAAATAAAATAAGCACAAGGTCCTCGATGCAAAATATCCAAAATAAAAACAACTATGCTAAATATTTACAGGACTAACTACTAAATGCCATAAATAGAGGGGCCTAAAAGATATTTACCCCTTATTAAAAACCGACGGCAGATGAAGTGCCACGTGTCAGATCGGACGATGAAGATGGAGCTGGGGTCTCTTCAAGGTCCGAAGGCTCAGATCAAACGGTCAAGGGCTCGCCACGTGTCAGATCGAAAGGTGAAGGTGCTAGGGCAACCCTTCGCTCGGATGGACGGTCCTGATCGCGCCTCTGGTGGATCGAACGGTGGAGTGGCTCCTCAAATTAATGGCTGAGATCACATCTGGAGAAGGAGGTCGATCGGACGGCGGAGAGAGGGTCTCCAAGAACTGCTCGCTGGCGAGTCTCGCCAGTTCCGTGCGCGCGGGGGAAGGAGCCTCCCGAGCTGTTGAGATAGGGAAAAGAGTGGCCGAGGTATCCGCAGCTAATGGCGTGCTCAGATGGGGCCGAGAGCGTCTGAGATGCTCCGGCGACACGAACCTCCTGGAGCACATGTGCTTCAGCTATTTGACCCCCCAGATGGGGTCCTGTGGACCTGCAAGATGCACAGAATGGAACAGGGGTCGAGGGCAAAGTGCGTCGACCCGTCAGCGGGTGAAGAAAGTGGTCTGGTGAGGCGGAGTGTCGCCCTCCGGCGAAGCGACGACGGAGGAGGGTGTGGAACCTGCTCCGGGGCGAGCCAGGGGGAATGGAAGGGCGGAGAAGATGGAGGGAAGTCTGGTGAACGTGGTAGTCGGGTGGGGATGGCAGATGGACGGTCGGAGGTGGCTGGTGACGGCGGCGGAGCTACATGAACAGAAATCGAAAAACTAAAATCTAAGCTAACCTACAGTATATCGGAGCTACCTGGTGGAGGAAATCATCTGGGCTAGAGCTGCTAGAGCTCGGGGGGTCACTGCCTCGATAGATTGACAGCTCCAGAGGCTGGGCTCGCTTGGTGGCGGAGCACGGCGGTGATCGCCGCCGGATCAGTGGCTCCCGGCTGCCCGAGCCTTGCTTCGACTCTCTTTCACACAGCTGTCACTCAGGCGAGGTGGAGGAGCTCACTGGCAATGAGGGGGAAGGCCAAAGATGAGCTGAATTGTGCGGCAGAGCTCTGCTATATACCTGTGAAGATCCGTCAAAGAATAGGTCGGGTGAAGCATGGTGATGCACGGATCCCTAGGCAAAACGTCAGGCGTGTATCTCAGATATGTGCTGATCAATCGGAGCCCGGGTTTCGAGAAAATGGTTGGCGGACCGATCCAGGAAAAGTCAGTGAAATCGGGTCGGTGACCGAGTCCGCGAAGAAGAGGTCCGCGGGGGAGAGTTGACCGGGGGTCAACAATCCCCCGTGGACCAATAGGAATTCAAGATTTATTAAAGATTTTATAATTCAATAAAAAATAATAAATGAATTAATTTCGAAAAACTCAAAATATGAAGAATGTTTCTTTATTTTTAAATTAATTTTTGGTGATTTTTATTTATTTTTTTGAAATAAAAATAATGTATTTACAATATAGTATTACTATATATAGGTATATACAATATGCATTTTTGATTTTTGATTATTATAAAATTTATTCTAATTTTATATTTTATTTATTTATAGAATAAAATTTAGAATAATATAGTATTTTTATTTTATTTTTATTAATTATTTACAAGGGTTAAATAAATACTTTTATTTATATACATACATGGTATATATACAATGAAGGTTTTGATTTTTATTTTATTTCTTTTCATTTTATTTTTGTTTTTATGATTTTTATTTTATTTATTTGCACCATGAAATGTAGAATGAGAAAATATTTTTATTGGATATTTATTTATTTATGTATTTATAAGGGAAAATAAATATATGTGTAGTTCTATGTACATGATGTATATAGACAATGAAGAAGGAATTTTTTTTTATTTTTGTTTTTCCCAATTTTATTTTAATTTAATATTTACAAATATATACAAATAAATATACACCCATTTTATTTTTATTAAGAGGAAAATAATTTTATTTATTTACAGGTATATATACACACATGAGCTTTCTTATCTCTCTCTACTTGGGTTCTTTTGTGGTCAGGCCCATGCTGAGCCCTCCCTTGGGATTAGGTCGCTCAATATTTATTCTAAATATCTCCCTCTTTTTCTTTTATTTATTTATTCTTTTGCTTATGCACAAAAACATGCTAATAATGCATATTTACACAATGCATGTTGAATGATAATTATGGCTATTTACAAGAATATACATGTGTTTTGCATGGGTTTTGTAGCTAAAATAAAAGAATAAAGAGTGATGAATGGGTATTCATCATGCATTTCTAGTTTTGAGTACGAGACTTCCTATAAGGTTTTTATAGTTATAAAACCTTTAACTTGATATCTCTCGGATCCTATATAATAAGATCCGGCTCGTCAAGAGGAAACCAACATAATTTGTTTTGTGTGAATCGGACTTCGTTTCGATTTGTTATGATTTTCGGAAGAAAGAGAAGTAAGGAGGTTTAAAATGTCATTAGTCCGTAATGACTGTCATTAAGAATAATTAAGCATGATTAAAGAAACTAATGACAGATTGAAAACCGCTAATGACCATTAGCATACACTAATCTAACAAAAGATAAATGTAAGTCGCGAAAGTTAAATCGTGAATAGTGAAAGTTAATCAGGATTAGCATTAATTAGGCATCATTAGAAAATCTATAACCCTTTGGAATGCTCTAACTTAAGCCCTAAGTTTTGGATAAGTTTTGGCCAAAATCGGGCCAAAACCATGGGCCGCTAACTGCAGTTAAGGTCTAAACCATGGTTTTTTAACCATGGTTTTTCCCAAGGGCTACGGTCGAGAGGTCGGGAGGAGGAGTGGGAGGTGAGAAAAGAGCGCTAGCGAAGCGCTGCCGAGAGAATGAGGAGGAGGAATGTACGATCCTCTCTTAGTTTGCTTCGTGAGCTAGGTTTTTGATTCATGTTCTTTTTCCAGTTTGGTTTTCAATTCATCTTCTTTCCGATTCGCTTCCTGTTATGTTTCGAGGAGAAATCTGTGTAACACCCTACTTAGGTGCGGACGGCTATGCACGTTAGTGAACCTTGTGATTCATCACACTTTCACTCACCTAAGATGCGTGGTGTCTACCGATTCTCCATCGCTTATATTTCTATTCTTTCGATTCCTCTTCTATAGTTATTTTGACAAAGAAATATGCGTAATACTCTACTTAGGTGCAGGCGGATATGCACGTCAGTGAACCCTATGATTCGTCATACCTTCACTCATCTAAGACGCGTCGCGTCTACCGATTCTCCATCACTTGTTGTTTGATTATATTCTTTCAGTTTCGTTGTTGTTTTCCTCTCGATTGATTTTATAGAGGAAATGCTTTTCGTTTTTATTTTGAAATATATCCCGATATAAGGGGAAGCTCTGCCGAAATATTTCTAGAAATATGTCCCGATATAAGGGAAAACTCTTTTAAAATTTTCTTAGAAATATGACCCCGTATAAGGAGAAGCTCTGCTGAAATTTCAAGAGAAAATATGTTCTTCACGTTCTTCATGTTCTTCGTGTGTTTTTCACGTTTTTCATGTTCTTCGTTCATTCTTCGCATTCTTGGTACGTTCATAGTATTTTTGATTCAAAAATGAAATTTGATAATTTCAGGAGCTATAAATCATCTTGTTGATAAAGAATCACAATAAAGCATTGTATACGAGAGAGAGAGAGAGAGAGCTCGATTAGGTAACGAAATCCTTCCTTTTGCTGTTGGGTTTTCATACGAGATTATTGAAATTCCTGATTTTATGTTCTTCATTATAAAGAACCCTAATTTGGCTATTTTTGAGAAAGTATGAAAAGTTGCTTTGTGATTCCTACTAAAATAAGGTTTAAGCATCGAGTTGATGCAGTGGCTTGGAAATATATCATTTGGGAGTTAAAAAGAGCATAAATTGAGTATATAAATATATGAATTAATATACGTGTAAGCCTATACTCAATAATTATGGTTATGCTAATCTAAGGCTTAACGAAGGAATTACAACATAGGAATTGATGTGTTTTGAGTTGGATCCTAAAAAGGATCGTGTGTCACGATAAGGATGACTGGGAGTAGAACTACAGGTCGGACATGCAACCTGTAAGTTTGTCGGAAGGAACCCGTATTAGCATTTCCCTACTTAGGTGGTACACGGTTGTCTGTTATGATAGTGCGCATGAAATGAATGATTTGTAACGTGCGGTACCGGAAGCCAATATCTTCGGATGAACGACGGAAGATGTGGTCATGCCATGTGGAGGCACGGGTGGTTGGATAGTGGCTGGGTCATGATAACATGCATTTAAAGCTGCTAGGTTATATGATTAAATGTTAGCCTGAGGTTTAGGCAACCGAGTCTTCGAGGATGGTATGCTCCTTTGTTTGCCAGGTTGAGGGCTTGAGACCCTGGATAATAAAAGAAAAGGAAATTATCAAGATAGTATTGGAGGATTAGTTGAGCTGGCGTGCGACAGCATAAGCTTACCCGATCAATGTAATCTCCAATCCCGAAGTGTCCATAGCTTCGGAGTCCATATAGTGGTGAGGTAATTCCCTGGACTAATCCCTGACGTGGAATAGAAAGGAATATGACTTAAATTAATGAGAAGGAATGAAAACTTTTTGTGATAATAAGTTTTGAAAAAGTACACAATTTGTTTGCTTTTCTCTTCTTCATTACTTAGCATTTGCTAATTGTTATCATATGATTTATGGAAAACCCAGCAGGTGTCGGTGATCCATCGCAAGGACATTAATAATCCAGCCAACTAACATAGTCATTCATCCAGCCAAAATATCTTTATTCTGAAAGATAGTTAGTAATGTTTTTGTGTGTTTCATTCCAGCTTATGTACATGTAAATGATTATAGTGAGATAATGTATCATGTGAACTTTATTTTGTGAATGGAAAAGTGTTGAAATACTTCCTTCTGAGTATTTTTAATTGCAAATCATTTTGAATGTTAGTTGTGATTGCTGAATAAATTATTGCTGAGTAACCAGATCCAGATATGGGAGGATCCGACGGCCTGGGAATCGGGATCGTGACAATATTAACCTCAAACTTTTAACAGATGTGGTGGTCTCCATATGATATGGAGATCGTAAATATCCTACCTGCTATCTATCGAGAGGGACAATCAGTGTGGAGGTCGCAGACAGTGCTAATTTGCTTTAACGTAGCAGCGATACACGTGCTAGATCACGCTGTGAGATAATTTGATCTGCGACCTCATATCTCAGATAAAATGCCTCTTATAGTTTTCTCGAATCGTCGGTCTCGTCAACTGTACAACGATCTTATTGATTGGGTCGATCGACTCCGAGAACAGATCATTCAGTGGAATCAATGTCGTCAAACCGTAATGATGGAAAAATTTTTGACAGAATCTGCCGATCAGCGATTGCAAACATACATGCAGTGGTACTGGAAGATTACACGGCGAGGGATACATACTTCAATCCTGCCACCACGCTTTACATACGTGCCTTACGCTCTCAGATTTAGGCCAGGGGTAAGTGTGTAACTTTCTACTAAGAGATTCTTGAAAAACAACATGTCATGTATGAATTACTTACAGGTGTAGAGTGTATATGAAGCTCGTGGGATTCTTGAGGACTATGAATGGAGCTCACACTATAAACTGGACGGCCTTTGAGGATGCTTATTGGGGACGGTCAATGAGCAACCGTCCTCTATAGTAGAATAGGGGATGGTTGTAGCTTGACTGTCTCCTCTATCAAGTATTCGACAGTCGATACTGACCATCTCAGTTAATTGACCATTTAGCGATGGTTATATAACCATCCCTTACGAGTAGAGTCTCGGCTTGTTTTCTCTGTACCCGGGCACTTTAGGGGACGGTCATAACCATCCCTATACTCCACTGTTGCCGTCGTGTATACCCAACTATAGAGGACGGTTGCAACCGTCCCCTATAATTGGGTATAAGGGACGGTTGCTTAACTGTCGCCGATGCCTGTGTAATTGGCGCTGTCCGCCAAATATCTATCACCAAAGGGGACAGTTCACTTATAACCGTCCTCAATCATTATTATAGGGGATGGTCGAACGACCGTCCCCGATGGTCTTATATCCTCTCGCCGAATCCATTCCTCATTCCTTCGACCATTCCTCCTCCCTCCGCCCAAAATCCCCACGTGCCGTCCTCCCTCTGCCGCCGGCACGCCCGACCTCCCCGCGCGCCCTCCTTCCTCTACTGCCGGCTCGTCGTTGAAGCCTCCATCCACCACCCTCTTCCCTCCGACGTCCTCCTCCCTCAGCCCCCTCCTCCCTCCGCCGCCCTCCTCCATCCGACGCCACCTCCCTCCGCACCCTCGTCCATCCGCCGCCCTCCTCCATCCGCCCTACTCATCTAGCGCCGCCACGATTTCTCCTCTTATTCGGTTGTGAGTTTTTCAATTATTTTTAGTTTTATGAAATTTTTTATTAAAATATGCTTCCATATGATTGTTTTGAATTTTTAAATAATATCTTAGTGTTTAGAACAACGAAGTATTTGTAATGTAGTTGTTTATATACCTAATAGTTTAGTTTATAGGATCAATAACTTAGTTTCTAGAACTTCTAATTTTATACATACATTCTCCATTTGTTTGCTTGTCTTTATCTATGCTCTCTAGAATACACGTTAACTTAGTATAAGATGTATACATTAACTTAGCATACATTATTGGGACTTAGGTATGGTCTCTGGGATATTAAAACTTTAAAAATATAGGAAGAATGATGTAGAAGTGATTCGTAAGAGATATTGACATTGTAATTAACTTTGGATCTTTACCTTTAGGAAATGGACAAAAGTTGGATGAACAAAACATTCGATGATTATCAGACATATAACAAAGGAGTTATGGACTTCTTAGACTGGGCATTTCGATATGAGTACTCTATCATATTGTAGGAGGTGAAGGAGATAGGATTCGTTGTCCTTGCATAAGTTGCAAGAACACTCTGACCCAAAATTGAACCATAGTTTACGAGCATATGATATTAAATGATTTTTGGCTTCATTATACGAATTGGACGTAGCATGGTGAATGAGTAAATTTAGAAGAAGTCAATAATGCCCCAATGGATAATGAAAGAGATATTTCTGAATAGATGACCGTGGTGCTATGTTTGAGATGATAGACAATATTCGAAGACATAACACTGATGAAATGATGGAATCGCTTCCGGATACCTTACATGAAAAGATACAAGATGCAGAAAAGCTAATATGCTCGGAAATCAAAATGTCTCGTTTACGTTTTCTTTTGGAGTTGTTTAAGATAAAAGTGAAGAATCAATGTACAACGGTTACGATGACAGATGTCTTGCAGTTAATTAGGACTTTATTAAATAATGCAGAAGGTTTTCCAAAGGACTGGAAGGATGCTAAGTCAAGATTCCGCGCACTTGGACTAAACTATGAGAAAATTGATTGCATGTCTAAACGACTGCATTTTATATTGGAAGGAATATTCAAACTTAGATACATGTCCTGACTGCAAAAGTAGCATATATAAGACTATGGGTCATGATTCGAAGAGGAAAAAATCAGAGAAGATTTTACAGTTCTTTCCTTTGATTCCCCGATTACAGTGATAATATTCATATGAAAGAACAACTAGAATGATGATATGGCACCGTAATATTAAAAAAAGATGTAACTGGTGTTATGCAACATCCGTCAGATATGGAGGAGTGGACGAAATTCGATGAAAGGTATCCATCGTTCTTTGAAGAAGTAAGAAACGTACGATTAGGCATTGCTTCCGACGGTTTTAATCCATTCGGAAATATGAGTACAAGTTACTCTATTTGGCTTGTGATACTTGTTACATATAATCTGCCACCCTGGATGTTGATGGCATCTTCTTTTTTAATGATGTCGATTATTGATACCTAGCCCAAAGAGGCCAGGTAATGCAATAGATACATATATGCAACAGTTGATTGATGAACTAAAGATTTTGTGGAATTCTAGAGTGAGCACGTATGCCATGATAAAGAAAGAGTTCTTTACAATGCATGCTGCTTTATTATTGACAATTAATGACTTTTCTGCGTATGCTAATTTATCGGGTTGGAGTATGAAAGGTAAACTCGCATGTCCGGTTTGTATGGATAAAATACAATCGACATGGCTAAGTGCGAGTACGAAACATTGTTATTTGGGACATCGTCATTTCTTACCTGTAAATCATAGATGGCTAAGAAGTGAAAATAATTACAAGTTTGACGGATAGTCGTTTGGACGCCAAATAAGTTTGAATCGACAATCTGGAAGCACAATGTGGACGGAACAAAAAATTTTGGGTAACTACTAGGGACGCAAACGGATGCGGTTATATTCGTATTCGTTCGTATCCGTATTCGTTTTAAAGAGGTTATGGATCTTGTTTTCCTAAGACTGGCGAATACGAATACGAATAGTGGAAACGAATTTTTTGCGAATACGAATACGAATACGAATCTTAACTTAACGAATACGAATACGAATACGAATACGAAATTTAAAACGAATACGAATACGAATATCCGTTCATAAATAAATTATTTTATTTAATTTTTTTAAAACATATTCTAGGATAGGGTTACTCGGCTCCCAACAAGCCCCACCCCACACCCACCCGATAGCCCCACCCCGACGTTTCTTCCTCAGCCGCAAGCACCACCGACCTCCTCCCTTTGCTCCTACCGCCCCCCTCCAGACCTCCACCAGCCGCTCGCCGGCGTCGCCGCCCCCCTGCGGCACCCCTCCTTCCTCCTCGGGCCCGCGCCGCCCCCCTGCGGCCCCCTCCTTCCTCCTCCACCAGGACCACCAGGTCCACCACCTTCCCCCTCCGCCCCCTGCCGTCGCCCTCCTTCCCCTCCGCCCCTTGCGCCCGCGCGACCCCCTGCGGCCCCCCACTAGCCCCTGCGACCCCCCTCCATCCCCTCCGGCCAGCCATCCCCTGCGGCCCCCTTCTTCCCCTCCGCCCAGCCAGCCCGACGCCCCCCTGCGGCCCCCCTCCTTCCCCTCCGCCCCCTGCGGCCCCCCTCCACCCCCTCCGCCCCGAGCAGCCCCTGCGGCCCCCCTCCATCCCCTACGGCCAGACCAGCCCTTGCGGCCCGCCCGACGTCGTCCTTGCGACCCGCAGCCTCCCTCCTTCGAGGACGCCCAGCCCAACGCCTCCCTCCTTCGGTAAATTTCATATTCTTGATATGTGTTTTATGTATGGATTATGTTGTTAGATGGAATATGCTTGTTTTATGAATGTTTTTGTTAGATGGAATATGTTTGTTAGATGGAATATTCTTGATAGAGTATGAATGTTTTTGTTAGATGGAATATGCTTGTTTTATGAATGTTTTTGTTAGATGGAATATGTTTGTTTTAGATGGAATATTCTTGATAGAGTATGAATGTTTTTGTTAGATGGAATATGCTTGTTAGATGGATTATGTTGTTAGATGGAATATGCTTGTTTTAGATGGAATGTTCTTGATTGAGTATGGAATGTTTTTGTTTATGAATGTGTTTTATGTATGGAATATGCTTGTTTGATTTTTTAACTTCAATGTTTGTAGAAAAAAAATGAATACCGACCCATCCATGGAGAATGAGAGTAATAATGTTTGTAGAAAAAAAATGAATACCGACCCATTCACGTCACAATATGGAAGTAATGCGGAAGTCATTGCCAAATAATCATGTACGCTTTTATATATAATTTTTTATTGCAATATTCGTTTGATATTCGTATTCGTTCGTAAAAGATCCGTATTCGTATTCGTATTCGTATTTTGAGGATATGGATCTTGATTTTTTACATTCGTATAACATTCGTATTCGTATTCGTATTCGTAATATAAAATGAATATGGATATGGTATGGCCCGAATTCGCATTCGTATTCGTTCGTTTGCATCCCTAGTAACTACTCTTTAGGTTGATTATTTAAGAAGAAGGTATCCGGTTGATGACGGAAAAAAAGTATATTCTTTCAGGAGCTACCTTATTGGCATACTTTACAAGTCCGTCATAACTTGGACACGATGCATATAGAGAAGAATGTTATGGAAAATATTCTTGGAATTTTAAATCTTTCAAATACTGCGACAGACAGTTTGCGAGCTAGACGTAATCTGATACAGTTGGGTATTCGACCCGAATTATATCCGATAGAGTCAGAGAATTCTACAGTAGTAAATCCTGAAGCAGTTTATACTTTATCCAGTGATAACAAAGATAAGATACTTAATTTTATTAAATCAACTAGAGTATCGGATGGATTCTCCTCTCAAATAAGCAGATGTATAAATCTGGTGGAAAAAAAGATATCAGGATTAAAAAGCCATGATTGTCATGTATTGATGCAAGTTCATTTCCCGTTGGTCATCATAGGAGTTGTACATCCTGATGTTATGCAGCCACTAATTGAACTCGGCCAGTTTTTTAAAGTCCTGTGTTTGAAGACTTTAGATCCTGAAGTGTTGTTTCGACTAGAGACAGATATTGTTATCACTTTATGTAAGCTGGAGCAGCTCTTTCCACCTACATTTTTCGATATAATGGTACATCTAATTGTTCATCTTGCTAGCGAAGATCGAATATGTGGTCATATACAATATCGATGGATGTATCCAATTGAAAGATATCTAAGGAAATTAAAAAATATGGTTAAGCAAATCAGAGTTTCTTAAATGGTTCAGGGATAGTATTAAACTATTAAAAGTTACCAAAGATGAACGGTGGAGCACGAATCTTGATATTATCCACATGAGTACGTACTCAATAGTAGTATCACATTCTGGCTATATCGTTAATGGATTCAGATTTCGGAAAAAGTTAATTGATGAAAATAAGGCATCACAACTTTCTGGAGTAATAGTGAAGGTCGATCTTAGTTCCAAAATTAATGGATACTATAGCGAATTATTGTTATACTAGAAATCAGTTTTACAAATGATGCAAAGTGTATTCTATTTCATTGTATTTGGTTCTATGTGGGTCGCATTGGAGTAGATTACAAGAAGGATAAAAACGAAGTTCTCTCTTTAAAGCAAACATGTCAGTTACAAACAAATGAGCCGTATGCGCTTGCCAGTCAGGTAGAACAGGTCTTCTATGTTTCAGATAACTCAGTTAGTGGATGGATTATACCCATTAGGACAATACCGAGAGATTTCTTCGATGTTAACGAAGAGGAAAATGCATTGGATAATGATGTTGCATACCAAAATAACTCAAATGATTTTTTCATGAAATACTAGACAATGACATTGGTACTAGCAACATGAGGTAATGCTATTTTTTAGTTTATATTCAAATAATTGAATTTCTTCGGATCTCTCTATATGTATTTTTTAAAGTAACTGCGTTTGAATTGCAGATATGGCTCCTAGACCCAGACGTATTCGGGAAGTTCCCGAACCTCCTCAGCAGCCACAGGGAGGATCTTCTGATGCTGGCAGTGGTGGTTCCCAGAGACGACGTGGACCATCTCAATGTAGATTTTTGGATCGTCTTGCACCCCGACAGATGTTACATGTTCGTATTGTTGGCGGAGATGCAATAGGGGAGAACTCCACGGAGTTTCAGAGCTACCTTGGACATGTTTCTATCACGACACACGACTTTCGACAGCTTCCTTATGCTGTCAAGGCTGCCATACTTTCCGATTTGAAGGTATTCTAAAATCAGACAACAAATTTGTACTATTTTATTATACTAAACTTTATTATGTTTGTTGTACAAGGCTGTCTTTACATGGGAAGGAAATGGCCATGTCGATTCCCAGATTCTCTTGCATGCCCCTGAGTTGTTACATCGATACAAGGGACGCACAAAGGCGAATGTAATAAGATATTTATATATTCATAAAAAAATATTTGAACTTTCACGACATTTATTTTCCCATTTTTAGTATTACAACCCCCGGATTCCATATGAGCAGCTTGTGCAGAACGTCCCACCTGGTGTTACACCAGATAAATGGAGGTAGTTGATTAATTTTTGGTCCAGTGAGGAGTTCTCGGTATGTATAATTTTTCCTAATTATTTGTTTTATGTTTGTACTAACTTTTTTTAATTTCAGGCGATATCTACAAAAAATACTGCGAATCGTTGCAAAGGTTTTAGGTCTACCCACAAGATGTGGAGGAAGGATACAAACCAATTGAAGCATGATTTTGTAAATATTAAAAATTTTTTAGAATGACTAATTTTGGAAGAATAATTTATTATAATATCTTCTTTTATATTTTTTAAGTTAAGGGATAACGAAAGAGAAATGACTCGCATAGAGCTTTTTACCGGGTCAAAGAGCCGAGATTTAGGAGGAGAAGTGCAGTGGGTTGATGATGCCTACGCACCAATTCATGTAAGTAATATTTATTTTTAATTTTTAGAACCTCATATTAATATATTGAAAGTAATTAATGTATGTATACTTGTAGGAAGAAATGATTAGGCTCTCCACCACCACCTCGCTAGATAGGACGGGAATAAGCACTCCCCCTTTGTCCGCTGATGATGCCTTTCGCCAAGCCACAGGTCCAGAATACATTGGACGCATACATTGCGGAGGACGTGGAGAAACGATCCATACATGGTATAAAATGGGTGGTGCAAGTGGGTCTCAGACTTCCTCGCAAGGGAGCCAAAGGGAAAGAGAGATAGAGAGGGAGCTGCACGAGGTCAAGGTAAAGATGTCCGCACAAGATGAAGAGATGGCTAAGATACGTATGGACATGGTGAATGTCATGACATACACAAGTCGTCTTCAAAGCCAGGCCCCGTCGCCTGTAGAACCTGCACAACTCGGCGATGATGAGGAAAGTGATGAGGAGAGCGAGGAAAGTGAATAATCGAAATAGATTACCATGGATGTAAAATATGTATGTAAAAAATTTTAGTTTTATCTTGAACATTTTATTGTAATCTTTCTAGTAGTGGCTACAATGATGTACAACTGAAAAATTGTTTATTTCTAAATATTATGTTGTGGGAATTTGGTTTCTTTTAAGTGTCCTATATGGTTTTGCAGCGGGAGCATGACAAAAACACCATGAATTTATTAAATTTTTTTGCTGTCAGAGGGTATTGGGGACAGTTCTAACCGTCCCCTATTGTCCTAAAGAAACATCCCATCTGTCCAAAATAGCTCACGGGACGTATTTTTGCCTTTCAAAGATTATCGGAGATGGTTGTAACCGTCCCCAAAGCTCTTCTGTTGGCGTCGCTATAGATCCCAATGTGGACGAGACAGTTCGAACCGTCTCCTTTGATTATCAAGGCAGACGGTTCGAACCGTCCCCTCCGCATGATAGACCCTTGCTGTCTCCTTTTGGTGCCCATAGGAGCTAAAGGGGACGGTTCCAACCATCTCCAAAGGTCTTCTGTTGGCGTCTCTATAGGCCAATCTAGCGGGCGGGACGGTTGAAACCGTCCCCTCTGATCATCAAGGGGGACGGTTTCAACCGTCCCTTCCTCTTGAAAGGACCTGTCTGTCTAACATTTGTGCCCATGAGGGTTAAACAGGACGGTTTAAATCGTCCTTTAAAGCCTTCTGTTGGCGTCGCTACAGGACCTTGTGACAGAGGGGACGGTTGCAACCGTCCCCGTTACTTGACGTAGGCGACGGTTGCGACCGTCGCGTCCGTTTGACATCAACTCCCTGTCGCTGATATCGACCCATGGGACCTAATGGGGACGGTTGTAACCGTCCTCAAAGGTCTTATGTAGCCGTCCCGAAATGATCTTCGAACATAGGGGACGTTATAACCGTCCCCTATGTTCTTATAACGGGATGGTAGAAACCGTCCCTACTATGCATGGTATTAGGGACGGTCGTAACCGTCCCCATTCTTTAACGTTAAAGGGATGGTTACAACCGTCCCTAATGGTTGAATAAAAGGGACGTTCACTGTAAGCGTACCCTATAATTAAATGAGACGGTGGCAGAGGGGACGATCCCATGACCATCCCCTCTGATCAGAAGGGACGGTTAATATACCAAAAAGGACAGTTCTCGACCGTCCCCTTAGGGTCATCTGCTTGTAGTGTCAGAGTTGCGAAAAGTAATTAGATTACTCAAATCTGCATTACAAAACTTTGGATTGGCGGATCAAATGAGACAGTACAATTCGAGGTACTCTTACTCCACTGGGCCTTCTGCGGTCCCTTTCCATACCCCTGAACCCCAAGGACAACATGACGTTGCCGTACAAACATATGCTTTTCACGCACAACAACCATATGCTATCGGTAGAAATGATGCCAAGGCGGGAAGATATTAGGCATAATTTATGCAACCTTTACAGGCTGGTGAGTTTTGGGGTCTAAACCCTATCCTGTCCCCACAGATGCATACATTCATACAATTCTTTACCAGCGATTTTATTCCACATCAATCGACCGCTGGATTATCCTATTATGCATATTCCAACCGTGTGCCTCCATTCTAGAATCTCCAACACACACCTCTACCGGATATGACGCAGATGTACCTGCAGCAGTATGCACCACAACTAGAGCAGCCACCATCACATCATCGTCAATGACCTCCACAAATCGACAGAGGCTCATCAGTTAGGGATACCATGGAATCCACCATGAGAATCAAGTGAGGATGGTACCCGTGATGGTAGTCGAAGTCGTAGGGCTAATATCATCACTCTTCCGTCGTGCACACAGAATTTTTGATTAATGATAATTGTACCAACAATCTCATTCTGTTTAGTAGAATAATGACAGTATTATCATTTATGTTGATTTTGCTGCAATGTCATACATGCTTCCATATTAATACTAAAAAGGCAAGAAATATAATGCTCCACATACTTGGAAATTGTATTAGCATGCTTTCATATTAATACTAAAAAGGCGATATTATGCTTCCATACTATCACATATGTAATTTGTAGGCGTGGCGCAAACCCGTAAGTAATGTTCATATTATTACATTTCAATTCTATATTGGAGTGTGAAATGGAGATCCTGAATGGTAAATTGTCTGTTTACTCCGTATTTTCAATGGTAGTGCATACTCCTTTCTAAACATGTCCTCGAAAAAAAATCGGAAATCCCGAATTTATTAAAACCTATTAAATATTTGGTGCATTAATTTTAATGATATTAAAATGAGGAAAGGGAGCCTACTTTATGAAGTAGGTAACCTTACCTACTTCACATTCCATTTTTGGATTTTTTTGAAAATACCACCGTGAATTTTCATAACTATATCCCTCTAATATGTCATTCAAATTTCATCAGAAACAGAGACTCCCATGGCCTCCATCCAAAACAGGTAAAATACATCAAATCTATGACCGTTAAAAAATGACTATCTTGATGGAGGCCGTAGGAGTCTCTGTTTCTGACGAAATTTGAATGATATATAAGAGGGATATAATTATGAAAATCTACAATGGTATTTTTCAAAAAAATAAAAAATTTGCCAAAAATGGAATGTGAAGTAGGTAAGATTACCTACTTCACAAAGTAGGCCCCCTTTCCTCTATTAAAAGTATTAAAATTATACTTAACATGCATTTTATTCTTTTATTTATTTTTATACTTAATAATATTATAATTATTAATATATTTTTTTGTTTTCAATTTTTTTCCTATTTATGACTTAGTGTCTTTTTTCTTTTATTTATTTTTTAAATTGTTTGAGGCAAGGGATAAGAAAGAAGAGGAGAAGACGTGAAATGGCAAACCATTCGCCGATCAGCTAATGATTTGTCGAACTTAATTTAATGTTAATCATTATTTATCATCATATTCCTCTGACACGGAAATTAAGGGTTGATCGGCGAACGGTTCGTCGATCAATGAATCGTTTGCCAATCCGTACCCTGACAGGGCGATAAGTCTGGGATTCAGCCCTTTAATAATGTGGAATTAACATTCAAAAATCTCGTTACTGTGGGGTTGAATTGTATCCATCAAAAACCACTTAGATTAATTTATCAATTAAATGCAAGCGGTCGAATTTATGTTACTTGAGTAAGCCCAAGGTCAAACTTAGGGACACGAACCTCTTAAGTGATTATTTAGACTCTCATTATTTAGATTAAGTGTTGGATTAAAAATTAATAGGCCAATACACACAAAGACATACAATGCAGACACTTGCAGACAATTTTTATTTGATGTTTTTATCATGAAATAAAGTGCAAGAGAGGACAAATGCAAATATGCCTAATCAGATAAAACAACTAAGCAAGGAATTGTAGTCAACTTCGGGATCCAATGATGAAGCAAATTCCATTGATATATTAATAAAAGTCATGAGAAAACATTACATGAGGGATACTTCATTATTAAAATTAATCATCAAATTTAGTGTCAAAATAGAAAACAATTAATGCCATTAAAAAGATGATGAAACAAGCTTCGATACGAGACCAAAATCAACTAAAACGGAGCTCGGATGCTTAAGATATTCACAAAAGAGTCCAGGGGCATAAACACAAAGAAAACATGAAAATACATAGATAAGGTACTACAAACAGGTCCCTGAGAGGACCTAAATATAAATAAAATATACCGTGAGGACTTCCCTATAATTTTCCACTCACACGGGGACTAATTTACAATTATTAAAACTCGGAGGGGCTTGAATGCAATTAGCCCCAAGTGCACGTGTTTTTCACGTGATAGCATGACCTGCTTGTAATTTAAAGAAGTTGGATGGGCCTCCTTGCAAATTTCCCACTCTCACGTGACCTGGCACGTGAGGCTAGGCTCGGTGGCGATGCAGGCTCGAGAGGGTGGCTCGGGCCACGTGTCGACTGATGATGCTCGGCTAAGGCTCGGGTGCTCCGAACTTGTAGGCTGGTGGCTGAGGCTCGGATCTGACATGTGCCCTCCTATGGGCCATCCGATCATTAGGATCGGATGGTGGTAGTACACGTTCGGGAGCGTAGACGTGGCTGAATGTGCGCCATTGGATGAGCACCGGTGGGTGCCATCCAATGGCACATGTATACTCTGGGGTTCGTTCCTCCGTCGCGGAGGTGCGACGCTTATGGGACTCCAGCGATGCTAGACGAGCTCCTCCGCCATCCCCAACGCTTGGTGATGATCCAGGAAGATCCCTGGATGGACAACGATGGAGCTTGAAGCCCTGGGATGGCGTTGAAATGTTTGGAAGTGGGCTTCGACATCTCTACGTCGGAGGCGGAGCTCAAGAATTTTGCTCCGATCGAGCTCCGGCCATTGAGTCATATAGTACCTACAACATTAGTACAATAGCCGAAACATGCGTTTGGTGCAAGGGGGTGGAATGGGAGCCTTGGTGGATGGAGAAGTTGGAGGCTCTTTGGGCTCCTCTGCCGTGAAGGGCGGAGTAGATGTATGGCGTGGACGAAGGTTGTGGAAGACCAGAGGGGTAACAGGAGGGTATGACGAAGATGGTGGATGCGAGGCGGAGCAGATATGATGACTAATGGAGTTGATTGTGCATGGAAGTTCCTAATTAATTAGAAGAATTGGGGATAAAAAGGCAAAGCAAGAGCGAGAAGCTTACCTAGAGAATTGGCAGATCGAGGGCCTGGGCTTGAGCTCCTAGACGGAGCTCGGGTCATCGCTGAACTCCGTTAGCCACGCGGAGCAGCTCGCCGGCGTTGAATGGTCGAAGACCTGGCCTACCATGGCCAGGGGTCTACACCGGAGGTTTGGTCGTCGTGGCTTCGTTAATCCACCCTCCCCTGTCACGGGGATGCGGAGATGCTGGGCCTAACCCATCGTAAAGGTGGACAACGTGAAAAATGGCTGGCAATGGCTTATTTGAAGAGGCGAGGAGGTGGTGGCCGACGTGGGTAGCAGGTGGATTGTGGAGCGAGAGAGAGGGAGACGTGGGAAATTTTGCTGCTCGCGAGGATCATGGAGGATGGATATTGGGCGGTGGATGGTCAACGAGTGGTGGAAGGTGAAGAGGAGATGGGAATAATGGGAAGGGGGCAAGCGGTTGGTGAGGTGGAGATTGTGGGAGAGAAGGGAGCTGGAGGAAGAAGATGGATCTCGACCGTTGGATCTTGCGATCCAATGACTGAGAAGAAGGCGCTCGGGAGCAGTTATGATCAAATCAATCAGAACGCCATCGATGGTTGTGGGCGTGACGCGTGGCGAGAGTAGAAGCGGGTGGGAGTGGACGATCAAGATTCGATCAGGCATGTGGATTAGAGGGTTGGGAGCGAAGCGCGACTGTACGATGGAGATTGAAGCTCTTGGAGTGGATTGAGCGGTGCTGGATGCGACAAATGACAAGAAGAGAAGTAGGCAGGGGCGGACGAACGAGATGAGATACGGGCTTTGATCAGAGAGCTGAAAATGATAGCGGGAACAAGCAGCTGAGATGGAAGTTCCAGGAGTGGATCGGACGATGGAAAAACGGGCGCGTGGTGCATAGAGAAGCGGGCCACTTGGTTCAACCAGAAAGAGCCATGTGGCCCAATCAGGTTATTCAGAGAAAGAACATGTAAAAGGAAGGAGAACAAGGCCAAATTTGGAAAAACTTTAAACATGAAAGTTGTAGATCTCGATGAGATCTACAAGTTTCATGTTGACCAAAAATGCAAAGGAGGTCAAATGAAGGGAGAAATATTTTTGTGAGAATTTTAAGGTATAAAAACATTACAATTTTGATGGTTTTTTGTATTTTAAATTTATTTAAAGGCATAGATATATACAATAATTTATCTGGTTTTTATTGACATTAATTAAGCTAGGAGGTTAATATCTGCAAATTAATATGATGAAATTGAAGTTCATCACAGGAAAAATCAACCTACCATGCCTTGATCGGGCATTCCGGACAAGCCCATGCCCGATCTGGGAAAAACTCCCACCATGATCTCTCTCCCCCTTCCCCCCCCTCTCTCTCCCTCTTTCTCTCTCTCTCTCTCTCTCTCCACTCACTCTCATCCCCTCTCCACGAAGAGCTCTCTCTCTCTCCCCCTCTCTCTTCTCCATTTCTTTTTTCTATCTCAAATGCACCCATCTCTCTCTTCTCTTTTTTCTCTCTCCTTTAATATATGTTAAATTTAAAATTATAAATCTCATATTTTTTCTTTATATTTATTATATTAATATTTATATCATTCTTTTTCTCTTTCCTCTTATATACTTATTAAATTTAAAATTATAAATATCATATTTCCTTTAAATTTATTATATTAATATTTATATATACATATATGTTTTATTATTTCTTTGTACTCTATAATTAGTTTTATCCACTTTCACATTCATAAATTCATTGTTATTAGATATAAAAGTTGTGATAATAATATTATTGATCACATTCATACTCACATTAAATCACAAATACTATGCCTATTTGTTGATATTCTATTTCACAATATAAGCCATTTTTTATGTATGTTCTAAGCTATACAATATTGAATTTAATTGTGCCCACCTTATGTATATGATATAAATTCATGGTTGATAATACATATATTACATTAAAGGCTGTGATAATAAATCGTACCACAATTAAATTTAATAAGTGACATTCTTTTTCAAATGAGTTGAGACAATTATATTTTTCGTCACATTTTTACTCAAATTAGGTTTAAATATGATAATTAATTGCTAATATTTTGTTTCTCCTTATGAGTGGTATTATGGTCTTATATGTTCTTTATTGTTAATTGCTGAATTTATATACCATAATTTTATGTATATAATTTAAATTCCATCTAAAATAATGCTTATTTTAATTTAATGACAATGATAACAACTCTTATCACAGCTAACTATAACTGATAATATTTTTTAATCTTAAAATATTGTAGCAACTTATAATGTATTTTGCATAATCAGATGGTAAACTTTTAAGAATCAAATATAAGTTGTTATTGAAAAATATTAAATATCCCAATTTTATTTTAATTTATTTATGTTCTTTTAGTTTCATTTCTAAATGCTATGTTGGTATTTTTATAGTCATAATTATGATAATTATAGGTTAATTTATAATTATATTAAAGGCAGGGATGACCACACCTGGTACGATTAAGATGATGAATCACGCATTTCATTTTCCACCGCGAAGCGCGGGTATGCACCCTAGTAAATGATTAATAGGATGGATGTGGGGATCGAGTGTTGACTTGGGCCATGCGGGTCCAATGAGTGTCAAATGGGCAAATAGAAATGTGCCACCTAGCACGGGAAGATTGAGAAGCTGACTAAACATATGTCCAGTCAATAAAATTCATGAAATAAAAAGTAAAGGTAAATAAAAATAAAACAATAAGTTAGTTATCTTAGAAAAAGTTAAGATCACAAATAGACTGCAATTTTAATGAAGAAGTGAAAAATATGCCATTATGATAAAGATGTATTTTTAGGAAGGCATTTTATAGGTATTTTACGATTTTGTTTATTTTGTTTTCTTAATAGCATATGTACAAGTTATATTATCTTATACTTATATTTTATTAATATATAATTACTATTTTTGGACTTCTAATTGCTAGTTAATAATGGAAGTAAAATAGATATATGTACCCATTCTCCTTTTCTCTTTTTCTTTGACTTTTCTATTTTTTGAATATCGATTTTTTGTAGTTAATTTATATGCATAATATATTTAAAAGCGTAAAAAGAATTAAATTAAAAAGGTTTATTTTTATACATAAAATGACGAAATTCTGATCATGTGTGCTCTATAAACTCTCTTTCTCCTTATTTTATTTTATTTTATTTTATAATTTGATATTTTTAGTTGGTTTTAAATGCTAATTAATGCTTAATACTTACAGATGCATGACTAAGAATGCTGAATAAATACCTAAATGCAGGTGCTTTACTATTGTTTTTAGCTCATTTTTCTGCTCTAAGGTGCATGAAACACAGTTTCATCACTAGCTAACTTTGTTGCTCAGTCAGTAAGTTCAAGGCAATTTTAATGATTAGACAGTTTCTTGTTTAGTAGATTTAAAATATTATTATTCACCTAATTACAACTACTCAACTGACTACTTTCATTTTTAGCCACTTTATAGTGGCAGTTTTACAAGTTAATTTGTTGAAAACCACCATTTCTTCCCACCTTCACTCTTAATCATTTTCAATTTACCCTTTATCTATATTCTTCATCACCTCTCATGGCCTCCCTATGCTTCCTCATTGCATCTTAACTTGAACATAGTTCCTCTCACGTACTATGGCATATGTATGCTTAGCTAAGGAGATTTGCTAGCATCTATTTTGATGGGAAGATTTCACGTACTTTTGTTTTGGTCGTAAGATTCGCTCTTTCATAACTTCCAATCAAACTTTGCAGCTTGTTAATTCTAATTTTCTCATCCAGAATGATTTACCAACTTTGTACTTCTCCTGGTTAAGATGTTCTAATTTATTTCTGATTTATTTTGAAAGGGTACCATCGTTGTAATTATTTATGACTATTTTTGTCTCTAACGTGATCACTGATGAAATGTGGAGGAAAGCAAGGTATTTGGATGATACAACTAGAAGGATTCCTTTTTAGCTGATGGATATTATAATCGGCATTCTTGTGATCAGTTTAATAGTTGTTCTCTTTTAAGGTTCATATTCCGGATTAGGCTCATTCCCGAAGTGATATAATGAACTACATTGTAAAAAAATTGACGAATACAGATGCTAATTTGTTAAAAATCAACAATATTGAAGATATAAATTCAATAAACCTATGGGTTCTCAAAGTAGTTCACTTATCTTTATTATTAATCATAATGGACGATTTCTTATTTAGCTAGAACTGCCTTCCCAAATTGAAATGTTGATTCTTACCCATTATGATGATTGGATCACGATTTCATATACCTAGAACTAACATAGATCCAATAAATTAAAAATAGATGTAGCTCCAACTTCATTGGATAAATGATGATTAAAACGAGATTATGAATTATTGAACCGTGAGATGTTTGGTTTCCATTTAGTTTGTAGGTGTAACTAACCCTCTATCAAAGATGTAGTAGAAACAAATAATAGAATAAGAATGCCAGTATAAAGATCCTCATTGATGTGTAATCTGATTGTATACCACCATTGGTAAACATTGGAATAAGCAATATTTACTAATCCAAGAGCACCCCCTTGAGTAAAGGTTTCTACAACATCCCAAATTGCATGAGCAGTGGGTATTGCGTATAAAGGATCTTGTAGCCACGACTCAAAATTTCCTTGCCAAGCTTCATGAAAGAGGTTTCCAGATGTCCACTTAAATATTATTTCTAACTACCCAAAGAAGGAAGAAAAAAATTTCGATACATATATTCCTCAATAATATCATCACGACTATCGAAGTCATGTGTGATAGCAATACCAAACCAAATATGATGAGTAGTGGGATGGGTCTGAAGCTAAGACTTGGCTAAACTTTGGTAATCTTAATGCCATAATGCCTTTCAGATCCTCATAGCCATTATCCTATTGCAATAATTCTTGCTAAGAAGAATGCTATGTTGTGGTAATTCCACCGGAAAGGTAATTGGTTACTCCTACAACACGTCCTTGTACAATGCTCAAGACCATAGGCTGAGTAGCATGGGCAACTTTTAATTTATTATGAGTCCGACCAATGGATTCAATAAATTCTTGCCAATAACCACGTTTGTTAAATAGGAATATTAAACTAAAAGCCCACACAAAATAATCATTCAAGAAAAAAGAGGTCATACAATTTCTGTGGGTCCTCAAAATGGGATGATCATTTTTTTAATCCAAACTCTAATGGCTCGCATGTTACTATGCGAGATATATAGTTTACTGTGCATTGCTGCTCGTAATCAATATATTGGGATTGAACTTATCAATAGATTCATAACTTTTCGATGGTCAATATATATTTCAACTCCTTTTTCATAACGTTTCGAGCATGGTCAATATATATTTCAACTCCTTTTACTTGCAGAATTTCATCTTGGAAACAATTGGAAAGTAATTAGAGATGTAATCACATTTAATAGCATTTATGTCCCTAATTATCATGAATCAACCTAGCTCTCGGATTAATGCATCTGATGAAATAAAGTAGCCCTAATTTTTCTAACATATGTTCGTATTTGACAAAATCTTTACGTGTACATACAACTACAACTATAGTTACTTTATTTGAATGCATATGGTGATATAAAGTAGCCCTAATTTTTGACATATGTTCTTGTTGGACAAAATCATTACCTATACATACAATTACAACTCTAATTACTTCATTTTGAAATCATTATGATAGATTTGCTAATTATACCAAATGGAAATAGCATTTACTTTATTGAGATTTTACAGCGGTCTTGAAAAGCACATAAAGATGCTTTATGCCTAATTATTCTAGATAACGCTTGCATCCTTTGCCTAATCGTGGTTGTTGGTACAGAGTTAACTGTTGTTGCTCAGTAATCATCGTTGCTTCTTCTCGAGAAAAGAAGTTCACAACCTGTGGGCTTTCTACCTCTACGTGGCATTGCTATGTCAGGCTTTCATCCATTGCGGAAATTCCTCATTGATGCATCCCATAGGAGTATGGGTCGTGTCTCAGTCTTAATGTGATTGATCATCCTCTCAGACTAGCTATTGATCATTGCCTTGGTAATCCATTGCCTCGGCAACTAGCTAATTAGGCACGGGCCCCAATCGAGCTAGAATGTTATCCAAAAGTATTTCAAATAGTTATAGTAAAATCTGTCATGTTGATCCTCTTTCCTTTCCAATGATATGCACATATATAAGTAATTGTCGCTCTGTCAGATCATAATGAAAATGTAATTTCTATATTTCTAGACAAATACGATATTATGATCTTTTTCCAGAGTGATTGGTTTTTTAGGTCACTTTTGAATCTAGGTCTTTTACTAGTTAGTCCATGTAAAACCCATGCGACTGTTTTTTTAAAATGTGTTTTTTAGATTTTGATTTGGGTGGTATAATCACTTTCACTTATATTCTAAATGTTCCAATAATCATGGATTCTGATAGTCTATTTAGTGTTCTTGGTTTCATAGATCGTGACTATTCTCTGTTGGAGCTATTTCGTTCGATTTTGTATGCCCATTTTCTTCGGATTGTGCAAAATGATAATTCGATTGATTCTGAGAGCTATTTTAGATTCCATGTCTAAAGCTTGTTCCAAGGATTCTTGCCTATGTACTCAATTGGAATTTCTGTGGCATGAAGGGTCTTCGTCTCTTTATCTTCGAGTGTTTGTCATGTAAATTTATGCGCTCATGACATGATGATGACTCAACAAGCTAAGGGAATATCATTATTCCATTAATGATCAATGCTATCATGCATGCCTATGGTTCGCCAATGTGGTCATGACTATACTTCGCCACTTCGTCAACTTCCACTATGAAGAACTCGTTGGCTTCCCTCACAAATTCGGGGCCAAATTCTTTGATCATGTGACTCTTCATCGACTTGGCTTCATCGATATTAATGATACAACTTTTTGTACTTGATTTCTTGATGCTTCTTGATATTATGTATTGTTCAAGTTATGTATGTTTAAAGTTTTGTGTTAGTTTTATTTTTGTTTGTTCAAAAATATATGTGCTATTTTCTTGTGCTTAAGAAAATATGCAACCATGTCTTGTTTACAACTCAAATGACATTTTTTCCTCAATTACATTCTCTTGCAAGTTGTCTTTTCATGTGATTTTTCTCAATTCCTTTTCATTTTTGCTACTGACCGAGGAGTAGGATGTGATTATTATTGAGATAATATCGAGATATCTACTCATTGTCATTGAAATATCATGTGCATAAGCTCTTCTATACATACAATAATCTCAAGCACATGCTAAAATACTTTGGAATAGTCCCTTGATAAAAAAATGCAAGAGTGGTTCTACCCATCTCAATGATAAATCACAATATATTTGTTATTACAAAAAAGGGAGAGAGTGCTAGTTTTTCAAGTCCCATCGATATTTTGATAGATGTAGGGCGCTTGTTCTCTTCTTTACAAATATATTCTTTATCCTACTACAAATATACTCATTGATTCATTCTCGCTCTCATTCTAAAATACGTGAGCTCTGCTTGGACTTCCATCTTTAAGAGCTCATACGTAATCACTTCTGGTGCTATATACACTTCACTGTGCAACTCTCAAGGAAGCCAATTCTATTCTAGTTAGCATGGTGTCAAACTTAATTACATATTAATAAGGCTCTTATAGATTGCTAGTCCATTTTATTCTATTATACTTGAGGTATGGGTCCCTTGTCAATGAAGATTAAACACTTTCGTGCATGTGTTAAACTTGTACGCGGACTTGTGTTACGCCCTTTAAAGGAAAAGTAGGTAGCTCCGTCAAGACTATTAATGAAATCTTAAAATGAGGTTCAAAGTTGTAATTTTCACCTAGTGAGATTGAATTTTCACGTAAAAATTTCACGTGTTCTTATAATATAGAATTTTCATCATTTTGTATTTCGTTGTGTGCACAAAGCTGTTGAATAGGTTCCCCACCTTGTGGGAACCTAGTCTATATATATAGGATATTTTGCGTTTCTATTTGAAAAAGGAAAAATCAATTACTAATTGGAGGATGAGATCGATTACCTTTCATGATTATGAGTTATTTTTTCCTAATCTGATTGGAAGTAGGAATTCATATTTCCTTATTTGCTCATCTCCATGGAGTATAAATAGGGTGTATGGAGTGCATACCATGATTATCCCACAAGCTCTCCTAGCACAAGAAAGAAATGAGAAAGAGAGGAAGAAGAAAGAAAGTTCGTGGTTGCCATAAAATTTGGAGGGAGTAATCTTTGGAGCAGTTCTTCTTCAGCATTCTTCCCTATAGTTTGGTGACGGATTCACCAATTTGATGATATTTCTCCTCTCTATTATTCTGTTTGGTGATTAGTAGCATGCACCGTCTAGAGGGCCGATCTTTTGTAATCCCCTCATGGGAGATTATTCTAATTATAATGCTTGATTTTGGGTAGCGATCAACCACGTGATTTTTCCCCTCACATTGAGGGTTTTTCACGTTAAAAATTTTTCGTGCATATGTGGTTGATTTTCTGTGGTTGAAATTTTCTTTTGTAATTGTTGATATACCGTGCAGGATCCGTTTATCAACTTTGATAATTTTTCCGTGATTCGATCTATACGAGGAATCTGTTCCCAACACATTCAACCCCCTTCTTGTAGCATTTGATCCTCCTTCAAATAATTATATATTCAGCAATGTTAAAGAGTTCGAATTCCGTAACACCTTGCATGTTTGTGATGTTTGATAGAACATATGCACGTATATTTTGTCCATTTATGGTGGTGTTTGAAGAAAAAAAATGCAGATTTCCATGTTCTAGTCTAGTGGCGATCAAATTCTCAACTAGGCACGCGAACACTTGCGAGTCTCAAAGAGGTTGTGATTGAGTGTCGATCAAGCACGATTAACGAGGGATCGTTATCAGTCATCAACGGATAATTTGAATATTCTTCGACATATTTTTTAATGTTAAATTTACAATAGCAAATATTATTCGTGTTATCTTGTACTCTTACAATTAGCCATGAATATAATATTTATTAATTATTAAAACATTCTGACTAGAATGACTATCCATTAATTTTTTTAGAATTTGCATTTAATTGTCGTCATTTAAGCTTTATGTGGCTTCACCCCGACCCCCAAAAAAACTTCCTCAAGTCGAAGTTAATGGCATGAAGTCTGCTCGACTCGTAATTGATTTGGATCAAGTGGATCATTACATAAAATTTTAGTGTTCCAAGGGACTCCAATATGGGTCAATTAAGAGTCCCCTTCACATGGATAGTAGCATTGATTCTAACTATTTGATTTCAAATCCCAATTTTCCCTTCAGAAATTGGACTTCACAAAATCAATAAAGCATGCCATTTTAAAAACTATCTAGTTTAAAGCTGTATATGTTAATGAAGGTGGATCGTATCAAAGCCGTCCATCTCCCATCCGACGGTTCTCCTATGTTAATGAGGATGGATCGTATCAAAGCCGTCCATCTCCCATCCGACGGTTCCCCTATTACAGCAGGGAAACCTCAGCTGACGATCCTCACTCATGTTAATGAGCCATATTTTTTGATATTTCCCTTTGGGAATCGATCGTCTGCTGTACCCAGCATTCACAGCAGAAGCTGTAATGCACGAGGAACGTCGGATGATGATCCGACAACCCTCGTAAGGGCTGGGATAGTGGGGCGTACATCTCAAGGCTGGGGACACACATCTTGAGGCTGGGGAGAGGCGATCCTCTTTAAGCTCCCTTCACCCTGTCTGAACTCTGAACACAAGTAATTTATTGACCCACGTACTCCTTGCTTGCTCGTGCTATCTTCGATGTGCTTTCTTTATTCTATCTGAAAAGGTACACAAACTTTTTGTTTGAGAATTTCACAGCATGATCGATATTTCTGTGGATATACATCAGCCTTATTCTCTGACAGCCAACATTCGAAAATATACAGAGCTCACTACAGATCTCTCCCCCAATGGTGACGTATCAGAAGACCATTTTCTCACACTTGATGTTCGAGTGAACATCTTAATTATAAAAGTAAAAGCATCATTACAAGTCAAATTTACTGTTAGAAAGGGAGAGAGTTCTCCTTGTCCTGACTCCTGGGGAAAAAGAGCAAAAGAACGCAAAAGCAGCCCATACAAGAAAAGCGAAGAGAGATGGAAGTGTGAATGCTATTCTTGGCATTCCAAGTATTTTAAGTGTTTTTTAATAAGGCCATATATTGGCTATAGTCCTAGTCTTAGTTGGTTGAAGCTAGACCTATTATCTAGCAAGTAGGGATTAGGTGGATGGTCCTCCTTGTATGGAGGAGTTTCTATTTTTTATTATTTTTATTTTCATTCTATTTTTATCCATGAGATGTAGCTATATAAGCATGTGCTCTCAAGCTTCCAAGGCACACATTCACCAAGTGCAATACAACAAGGGTTCTTCTCTTCTCTTAGTGCTTCTTCCCTGTTCTCCATCTCCCAAATATCCTTTGTTTTTCTATCATTTGGTATCAGAGCACTTCCATGGCTATCGTCCCTGGAGAATCGTCATGGGCGCAGCAACTGAGTCGTACGCTCCGATACCCTCAGTTGACGAACACGAACTACACCAGCTGGTGATTCGTGTTCAGGCCATAATGGAGGATCAAGGCCTCTGGGGGGTTGTTGCTCCGGCAGAGGGAACTCAAGTCGACGTCCGGCTCGACAAGAAGGCGAAGATGCATCTCTTCCAAGCGCTTCCGGAGGACCTCCTCATGTTGGTGGCTAAGAAGACGACAACGAAGGAAGTTTGGGATTGCCTCAAGACGAGGTTCGTCGGTGTGGACCGAGTTCGGACGCACGGTTGCAGACGTTGAAGCGGGAGTTCGATGTCATGCGGATGAATGATGGAGAATCCCTCGACCAATACACTGGTCGACTAACCGCCATGTATGTCAGGTATGCAACTCTTGGCGAGACGATGACGGATCTTATGCTCGTAAAAAAATTGTTCGACATGGTGCCAGAACGGTTTATCAGTGTGATAGCCGGCATCGAGCAATTTTGCGACCTCAAAACCTTGGTTTTTGAGGAGGCCGTCGGCCGACTCAAAGCCTTTGAGAGCGGACATGCAGGAAGAACACTAGCGCAGGTGGAAGCGCGGACGGGCAACTGCTCCTCACTCAAGCTGAGTGGGAGGCACGATCTAAGAAGACCGGGGGAGATTTGTCAAAGAACAGGGCTCCCGCAGATGGTGGGAAATCGCGGTCGAGGAGGTCGTGGGCGTGGCAGAGGAGGCTACAAAGGTGGTCGTGGAGGACCACACAAAGATGAAGCAAATGGCTCTAACGGTGGTGGCCGTGATAAGAGTCACATTCGGTGCTATAACTGCAACGAGATGGGACATTACTCGACAAACTGTCGAGCCCCGAGTAAGAAGGAGGAAGCGCACTTCGCACATGCCGAGGACGTTGAACCAGCCCTTCTACTAGCAGTCTCAAATGAGACTTTGCTGGTTGAGGAAGAGCGGCAGGAGGTCGTGATGCTGAATGAGGAGAAGGTGTAGCCGGAGTTGCATGCTACCGAGCATGTTGAGGGACCAACAGATGTATGGTACCTCGACAATGATGCTAGCAACCATATGACTAGTGACGAAGCTAAGTTCCATGAGTTGGATAAAGCAATCACTGGAAGCGTCAGATTTGGCGATGGCTCAACGGTGCAGATCAAGGGGAAGGGATCAATCCTCTTCACATGCAAGAATGATGATCAGTGGCTTCTTCAAGAGGTGTTTTTTATCCCTAGACTTCGTTGCAATCTAATAAGCCTTGGTCAACTCACTGAGTCTGGGCACCAAGTGCTTATGGATGAAGATACGCTCAAAGTATCAGTCAAGAATACCTCTCGCTTAATCATAAAAGTAAAGCGAACACAAAACCGAATCTATCGCATCGAGCTACAACTAGCGAGGCCAATTTCATTATTAGCAAGCCTCGATGATCCTGCATGGTTGTGCATGCTCGCCTTGGCCACATCAACTTTCCAGCATTGAAGATGCTTGCCAGCAAAGGATTGGCGGCTGGTGTGCCGCTGATACGCATCCCGACCAGGTGTGCCGGACTTGTCTAGCGGCAAAGCAGACAAGATTAACGTTCCCGAAAGCAGCCAAGTACCAAGCACAGAAGCCGCTCGAACTTCTACACATTGATTTGTGTGGACCGATCACGCCCTCAACTCCAGGTGATAAACACTATTTTATGCTAATTGTGGATGATTACTCTCGGTGGATGTGGCTACATGTACTCAAAACAAAGGATCAAGCATATTCAGCATTCATGAAGACCAAGTTGCTGGCAGAGAACACGACTAATTATTGTGTTAAGGCTGTCCGATCTGATCGCGGAGGAGAGTTCTTATCAGGCGAGTTCGCAAAGATGTGCGAGCAGGCATGGATCGAGCGTCACCTCACCGCACCATATTCACCCCAACAAAATGGTGTGGTGGAGCGACGTAACCGTACAGTGATGGATATGGCACGCTCACTTCTCAAAAGTATGAGCGTACTAAGCAAGTTTTGGGGGGAGGCAGTACGGCATGCCGTCTATCTCCTCAATCGCCTCCCAACCAAAGCGATGGGTGATCGCACTCCATTCGAGGCGTGGACGGGAAAGAAGCCGCATCTAGCACATGTTCGAGTGTTCGGCTGCATGGCACATGCTAAGGTGACCATGCCAAACCTCAAGAAGCTCGATGATCGCAGTCAACCGATGGTGTACCTGGGTGTCGAAGAAGGTTGCAAGGCCCACCGCTTACTGGACCCCCATCGAGGAAAAATCCATGTAAGTCGTGATGTTATATTTGAAGAAAATGTGGAGTGGAAATGGTCTGCTGATATGGAAAGTGGTCAATCACCCAATTTTGTGATTGAGGAGGACGTCAACACCGAACCGGTTGAAGTCTGCTCAGCTCCATTGTTGGGTACTTCGGCAGATGAGCCAACACCAGTGCTCGAACCATCTACACCGACCTCTCCAATAGGTGCTGCATCAAACTCGTCATCAACACCCACTAGCATCAGGAATACTCCGGAGGTCATGCCATCCGCGATGAAGATGTTGACCAGACCAGGTAGGCACTCACCTACACTTTGGTCAGGAGGACAAGTCGACAGCGATGGTGTACCTGTCCGTTATAGGTCCATGGCTGACATCATGCGTGATGCTCCCCACATGGATCTAACAGAAGAGGAAGCGATGCTCACAGAGATGGAGGAACCTTCATGCTTCAAGGAGGCTGTTGGTCATCCAGCATGGGATGACGCCATGGCCCAAGAGATTGAAGCCATCGAAAAAAATGCGACGTGGTCACTCACCACGTTACCGGTGGGACATAAAGCTATAGGGCTTAAATGGGTGTACAAACTCAAAAAGAACTCAGATGGCGAAATTATCAAATACAAGGCCCGCCTTGTTGCAAAAGGGTATGTACAACAACAAGTCATTGACTTTGAAGAAGTCTTTGCTCCGGTTGCTCGCCTTGACACAATACGTGTCATTTTAGCTGTTGCAGCCAATCGAGGATGGCAAGTTCATCACCTTGACGTCAAATCAGCATTCTTGAATGGTGAACTCGAAGAAGGAAGTTTATGTGACCCAGCCTGAGGGGTTCACAGTAAAAGGAAAAGAGCATATGGTGCTCAAGCTGAGCAAAGCGCTCTATGGGCTTCGACAAGCACCACGCGCATGGCACATGCGCCTTAATAAAAGCTTGAAGCAGCTTGGTTTCACAGGATGTACACAGGAGAAGGCCGTGTATAGAAGGGGTGAGGCCGCGACGAGCATCATCGTCGGCGTCTTATGTCGATGACTTGATCATCACGGGAGAAAGATCCAGAGTCAATTGCGAACTTCAAAAGGCAGATGATGAAGGAGTTTGAGATGAGCGATCTCGGCTCACTCACATACTACCTCGGACTTGAGGTGGAACAAGGAGACGGTGGCATCTCACTCAAGAAACGACCTATGCTAAGAAGGTACTAAATGAATTTAACATGTCTGATTGTAATCCTTGTAAGATTCCCATGGAGCCAAGATCCCATCTGCACAAGGATCCAGACGGACAACCTGTTGATGCCACCTACTACCGTTGTGTCATCGGGTGTTTGCGCTATCTTCTTCACACTAGGCCGGATCTCCTCCTACGCTGTTGGAGTGGCGAGTCGATTCATGGAGAAGCCTACAATGATGCATCAAAAGGTTGTGAAGCAATTCTCAGGTATCTCAAAGGCACCATTGATTTTGGACTTGTCTACAAGAAAAGGAGGCGAGGAAGAAGTAATCACTGGCTATACAGATAGTGATCTGGCTGGTGATATGGATGATCGGAAGAGCACAGGTGGCATGGCATTCTACATCAACAATTGTCTTGTTTCATGGAACTCACAGAAACAAAAGACAGTAGCTCTTTCGTCCTGCGAGGCTGAGTTCATGGCGGCAACTGCAGCAGCATGCCAAGCACTCTGGCTTAGAGCATTATTGGCTGAACTGATCGGAACAGAATCGAGGATGGTGAAGCTGTTCGTTGACAACAAGTCTGCAATAGCTCTTATGAAGAATCCGGTCTTCCATGGACGAAGTAAGCATATCGACACAAAATATCATTTCATTCGTGATTGTGTCGAAAGAAGGTTGATTAGCGTTGAGTTCGTTCGCACCGAAGACCAACGGGCCGATGCGCTGACAAAGGCATTGCCGATAGCAAGATTGGCGACTATGCGTCATTTACTTGGAGTCCGTGATCTCGGGGTATGCCAAGACTAAGGGGGAGAATGTGAATGCTATTCTTGGCATTCCAAGTATTTTAAGTGTTTTTTTAATAAGGCCATATATTGGCTATAGTCCTAGTTTTAGTTGGTTGAAGCTAGACCTATTATCTAGCAAGTTGGGATTAGGTGGATGGTCCTCCTTGCATGGAGGAGTTTCTATTTTTTATTATTTTTATTTTCATTCTATTTTTATCCATGAGATGTAGCTATATAAGCATGTGCTCTCAAGCTTCCAAGGCACACATTCACCAAGTGCAATACAACAAGAGTTCTTCTCTTCTCTTAGTGCTTCTTCCATGTTCTCCATCTCCCAAATATCCTTTGTTTTTCTATCAGGAAGTGGTTCTTCTGATTATTCCACTGCCAAAAGCCATAAGGGAAGCGCAATGTTTGTGTCTTTGAATGCCAAGTTTATGGAACCCTGAAACCTCAACACAAATGGGGTCCAAAGAATATACAGCATCTTTTGTTCATAAAAAAGGATTATATGATATCCCGCTTTGCTTTTAACACTTTCATTTGACCATTGCATGTAGTTCCTTCTTTCCATGCAGTTTTTAAAACTGAAACGGCAAAATATTACAGCAAAGGTTTCTTACCTGTGAGAGAGGGAAGACAAATTCTCTAGTAAAACAAATACCAGTTTCAGCTAATACAAATAAATACAACTTAAAAAAACTTCACAATCAAAGCCATGATATAAAACACAAAGCATATCCCACCAAAAAAACACATTAAAGTTAAGAAGCTACCTACCAAAATAAAATGGGAGAGAACTCAACACTAAAAAACAGACTCTCTTCTTCCCATGAAATGAGGACACCAACACCGAAACTCATACATGACAATATCAAACAGTCATCCCTTTGAGCGCTGAGAATAAGAACAAGTCCAATTCAGGCGAGCTGAAGAAGAGGATCTGCGACGGCTTGCGCAAGGAACAATGCCCCACAGCCACCGCCCGCTTCTTCTTAGGCGCCGCAGGGCACGACAGCAGCTCCGGTATACGGTATCGCTCAGCCTTGGGGGTGGAGCATCCCGATGTCGAGAGATTACCACAGTCGGTGCTGTCCACAACTTGGAGCTCTTCTTGCTCCTTCTTCCTCGTGAAAGCACCCCTCTCCCGTCTCGTCTTCCTCCTCCTACTCGTCCTCCTCATAGGAGCCATATGGTATCTGATCAAAACTGGAGAAAAGAGGTTGGGAGGGGAAAAGTATACGGACAAAGATGGGTATGCTTTGACCTATTTTTTTTGCTCAGCTTAAACACCAAAGGATCAAAAGAAGAGGGAGAAATGGGAACTGCATTAAAGATACTCAACTACCAATTTAAAGGATGGATGTCAGGGACAGGGAGTGCAACAGGAGAGGCACCTGATAGGAGCAAGAGGGAGCTGTGGGTGAAACCCACCTGAGGAACACTTGGTGGTGCTGGTGGTGGTGTTGATGATGTAAGAGGAGGTGAGAGGAGGAGGATATGCTCCTCTTTCCGTGGTAAAAAAAGGTAGGAAACCCTAATGTAAGTGGCGAATCCTATGGAAGGGTTACAGGGAATGGGAGGGAAGAGTACTTAAATATTACCCTGGAGTTTGACATGCTTTGGATGCTTTCCTTCTCGGGAGGATCTCCACATTGGGATCCTATTGGGAACAGAACTATTATTTTTTAATCGAAAGTTTAAGCAGTTGTTTTTCCTTTTGTTCGCGTGTGTGGATAAGAACATCATATTATCGGTACGGTTATGTCTTTTCGTGTTTTGAATATTTATCGTTAATCTTTGCCGAGTGTATGCTTGAAGATTAGTTCAATCCTCTTGCCAAAACCAGGCGAAATAAATGACCTAGGCATACTAATTATTTGAGGAGGTTGATATTACACCCTCTATATACTAGGTATACTATTTCAACCATAATTTACATTTAATACTATGGTGTAAGAAATAAAATTCATTATCGATGTAAGAATGAGTAGCGAGCAAAATGTTGATAATATAAGGTTATATATGGATGTAAACGACAAGTCACGCCTATATATTGTTATGCTGATTAGGTATCCTGGTAATATCTTCTACTTCTCATGGGGGACAATGCGAGAGGGATGTCAAAACTCCAGTTGCTTCAAGCAGAAAATATACGCATGGCTTTGCAAGTAAAAAGAACTGAAGAAAGTCGAGGATTGCTGGAGAGAATTTTGGTACTTTGTACTACCAATATGTTACTTTCTCCTTTTTCTCTGTGTCTGATGTTCTAAAAATTTCTTTTGATATTCATGCCATATGCATGTGCAAGCCCCCAAGCCCTCAAAAACATTTCCATGTCCTTTTTATTGGCTATGGGACCTTTTAGTTGTTTAAATGATGAATGGACCCTGAATCGTTATATGGTCACTGTGAAGGGAAATATATATTTATATTCACGATCCACTTCACGGATGAGATGTAATTACGATCTGTATAAAGGTTGAATACTAAAATAAACCAACCTAAATAGATTTTTACTTAAGTTCTTGCTTAGTTAAATGTATAGAAGATCAGAAATAGATATAAACACACATCCTTAAAATGAGGTGGGTCTTTCCCGAGCTCTTAAAAATTACCGCTAATTTAATAAAAACTTGTAATAATTTTGTAAAATATAAATGTTATAATTGTCACTAAATTTTGAAACGATATTTACACCTATAATCCAGAGTAATTTTGTAATTACAATCATAACCCTGCACAATCGTGAATTACGTGAGAAACTTCGGATAGTCACTCCATCTCACACCCATAGCCCTTCATTAGTTTCATGTTATCCCAATCATATCATTGAGTTAAACACATGGTCTATCCAATGGCTATTAAAAAAAATCAAAAAAATAAATAAAATAACCCTAACCCCTCTCCCTTCCTTCTCCAACGCCGACGACCTCCCCCTCCCGCCCCTCCGCCTCCGCCCTCCTCTAGCTCCCCCGCCGAGCAACTCCCCATCTCCTTCCTCCACCATCTCCCTCGCACCTCCCCCTCCCCTTCCTCCTCCAGCTCTCCCCACTACCGTCGAGTACCTCCCCCTCCTCTTTCTCCTCCTCTCAACCCACCCTCGTCGAGCACCTCCCCTTCCTCCTCCCGCTCCCCTACGAGCACCTCCCCCCTCGCCTTCCTCCTCCAGCTCCCCTGCACCTCCCCCTCCCATTCCTCCTCTAGCTCCTCCGTCGAGCACCTCCCCCTCCCCTTCCCTCCCTTTATTTAAGTAGCAAACCTCCGCCCCTATTTCGACCTCGCAGATGCATATGCTCAATTAGGAAGACACCTAACTAACTTAACTGACCCTCCTCCTCCTATGTCGCAGACGACCTGTAAAAATCCAAGAGAAGAACATGAAGAAGTGAGACGAGGAAGGGCTCCTCCTACTGACCCTCCTCCTCCAGTGCGCGGAGGCCGTCTCTGTCGACTACCTCGAGGATGTGAACTGGATTCTTATCGAGATCTCGAAGCTCTCCACACCTTACGACACCTCTACGCAACGCATTGTTGCGCAGTTCGACTGCTCAAAAAGAGGGCTTGGAGGGGGTGATTCATCAAGAGTTGGACGAGCAGAGGGTGATCAGTGTCATGCCCATGACAGAGGGAGGTGCTGGAGGAGGAATGGGAGGGGGAGGTGGGATGGTGGTCGACGGTGGGGGAGGAGGGTGTTGGAGGAGGACAGGGAGGAGGAGGTGGTCGGCGAGGGGATCGGGTTGGGGGCTGGAGGAGGAAGGTCTCACTTGTAAATAACAAGAAAATCAAGGGTAGAAAATTTAAAATATTTGACATATTCTGTCATAATTAACGGAAAATTTGATAGAAGTTAGCATGGGGTTATGGATTTAAGAGTTAAGTACTATTGAGGGTCCTGGGTGTAATTCACGATTATAAGTGTTTATGATGGTATTTACGAAATTACTCAGGATTATGGGTGTAAATATCCTAATTTTGGACAAAAATGGCAATAATTCCCTAAAATTTCGAAATATTGCGAACAGATAAGTGTTATTATATGCACCGCTGCTAATAATATAACAATGGATAAACATTTATAGCTAATTTCAAGTATAAAAAATCGAAATGAATAATATCATCACTATTTATTTAACAACGACCGATATAGAGATAAACTCTAAAAAAACGTCATCATATATATCCATTTTTGTTACTGCCTAAAGTCAAGCAGGCCAGTGTCACTTTAGGTTTATCCACATCACTCCTTAAGTTGCGATGCCACACCCCGTAAGCATTGCATTAAAAGCAATACTACTGTGATGTTTAAGTACAGCCTATTTTCACATGTGGTGAACAGAGTAAATATCACTCAGGTTGCCCTTTCAGGGAAGGCAGATTTTGCAACCATTAGATTTTATACCCGACGTTGGGCCGTACAAGATGCTGGGAAATTTACATTTCAAACAAGAGAGAGAGAGAGATGGAACTAAATGCTCGCTATTTGATTATTACTGCAGGAGACGGGAAGGTGGTGAAAACATAATCCTTATGGGATAGTGGAATGGCTCAGAAGCTTGGAATCTCACTGCAAGTCTCTGTAATATGTGTACCATCATAATCGTTCTATGGATTATTACCTGCTCTGGTTGGTAAGTCCTGAAAGCAAATTGGATGAAAAATCTATCATTTTCCTATCTCCTGTCTTGAAAACTCTGCATCGCCGAATATATTGCCTGAATTTGTCCTCTATTGTCAGCTTATTTTTTTCTAAATAAAGGAAACCCAGTTTTTCATTCTGTATTAGTCAATAGACCAGCGCTCTCTCCCCCCCCCCCCCCCAGAATCTCCTCATTGACACGATGCGCCCCCCCTCCCACCCCCTGACCCCAACCACAACCCTAACCCTCCGCTGCCGCCGCCAACCTCCGACCCTCCATTCCCTGACCCCGCTACCACCCAAACTCATCCACAACCCTCCCACCTCACCCACCCCCCGGCCTTTGAGACAAACCCCCTGCCCCGGCCGACGGATCGCCCCTGGAATGTGGTATGCGGGTCTGCTCCTTCCACTTCCTCACCCCGTAGAATGGCTTTTGAATCGCCCGCTGTCCTGAACGGTGAGGAGGTGGCCTTCATCTCCGAAGCCGATGCCGCCTCTCTTGAGAAAACCTGGGCAAACACCCTCGTGTTCTACGTCCTCGGTAAGAAGCCCTATCGTAAACTTCTTCACAACTTTGTCGAGAGGGTTTGGAAGCTGAAAAGCGAAAATGCGAGAGCCGCTAAATAGTGGTCTGACAAGTCAAACTCACTGTCGCTGATGCGACTACTCAAGCCTTCCCGTTCGTCAACAATTAACCCACACAATCAATCAGAAAATCAAGAGCAAGGATTAAAATTTATTATTCCCTACTAAAAATGTACAATGGCAAGCAAGTAGGGGTCGAGCACAAGAAACAAAGGTGCAGAGTATAGACAAAAGTCAAAACCTATGTCTAATAGACTACTTAGCCAATCTGAATATTTTTTATGGGTTTCTAAAATTTTTTTAATTAATTTTTAATTTTGTATTTTGATTTTTAATTTTTTGTTTTTTATATTATATTATATATATATATATTAATATTGGAAGATATAAATAATGTAATAAAAGAGGTGCTACAATATTTATAAAAATATGCAAAAATAGCCAAAAATTCAGAAATAAAATCTTTTTGGGATTTTTCTAATTTTCTACTATTTTTGGGATTTTTGGGTATTTTTCAAAATGTTTTTGGTATTTTTAAACACTGAAATGATGAAAACAATGAATAAGCTACTGGCTGTGGATAAAACTATGAATGAAAAATATCAGTCAGCCACCAAAATTTTTGAAACTAATTTTAAAATAAAGATAATAAAAAGAGAAAACTACAGAACTTGAGTTTGTAATTTTTGGAGTTTTCTACAATTTGTTAGATTTTTTTTAGTTTTTAGGTATTTTCAAAATTTTAAGGTTTTTCTTTTGTAATTTTTAGCGATTTTTGGATTGACACTAAAATAGGTTAAAATAGACAGTAGGGAATTTTTTTTGGAATTTTTTGAGGTATTTTAATATTTTTTGGCATTTTCTAAGCTAGACAGTGCTGAAATGGCATGTTTTTTATTTTTAATAAATATAAAAATGCAACAAAAATAAAAACTAAAAATATAGCGTGCAAGTGCAAGTTAACAGGAGCTTAAATTAATTTTTATGGATTTTTTGACACTTTAATGATGCGTGAAATAAATAGATCAAACACACAAAAATCATAAGCCTAGCAGGGGTATAAATGCAATTCTCAAAACATCCAGGGGCTTAGGTGTAAATTTCACCAGAATACACGCGCGAAGCACGCGATCTGTCATTCACAGGGGCTTACTTGCAAATACTAAAAACCGGCAGGGCAAACATGCAATTATCCCAGAAACATAGGGGTATAACTGCAAATACATAAAAGTTTGTGATCAAAACTACAAAATGTCCAAAATCACGTGGCCCAGTTACGTGAGGTGACATGGCCGAGTACTAAAGTGCAAATAAAATAAGTTTGGGGACCTAAGTGCAATTATTACAAATACTTTTAAACTGGAAACTAAAGTTTTAGGACTAACGTTAAATACAAAAAAAACTCTTGGGTGGAAATAGCAAAATACCCAAGATGCGGATCGTGCGACCGAGGGAGCTTCACTTGACACATGGCGTACATCGGTCGGCCCGTACCCCTTCGCCCTGGGCGGATGGGATTAGATCGTGAACGGCTGATCGGATGGCGGGGGGCACTTGAAGATCTGACGGCTCCTGTATGCCTGGAGGGGACTCCTGATCCAACGGCGGGGAGAGGTTCACGAAGAACACACCCCCCGGCGAGCTTTGGCTGGCGAATACGGCCGACACACGGCCTCTCCGACCCTAGGATCAAGGGCAAAACGATCCTGGGGCCCGTCCGCGTCGATGGAGCTCCTCAGCCGAAGCCGAGGTGACCGGAGGTGCTCGGACGAGGGAGGTCGCCTGGAGGTGCTTCCCTGAACCTTCGAGGCTCGATTGGGCCTCCTTTTGACTTCGTTCCTGGAGGGTTAGACACATGGCAAAAAGGGGATGCTCGGAGTGCTCTCCGATGGTGCGGTGAGGGTGAATCGTGGCTCGGGCGTGGAGCTCCGATGAGCGGCGGAGAATGGAGCTCGGTCGCTCGATCTGGGCGAGATCGAGGGAGATGGAGGGGTGGAGCGGAGCGACGGAGTGAGGGGGAAGAGGATAGAGGTGACAAGTGGCCTGGGTGATGCGTGGAATGATAGGAAACGACGGGCGGAGCTCAGCTCTGCCGAGGTCTTTGATTGAGGATTCACGGTGATCAACGCGAGGAAAATCTAAATTTCTACTATGCTAACCTATGCTAAGCTAGGGCTACAAGAAAAAGAAAAGAGAAGGGGGTGAGGCTCACCAGAGACGTCAGGATGGAGGTCGCGGCGGAGCTCCGGCGAGGGCTGGATCAGCTTCGATTCGACTCCAGATGACGCGAACCCAGACTCGATTCGCCTCCTGCTGTCACCAGGAACGCGATGGGCTAGGGGTTTTCGGGTGATTTTGGAGGAAGAAGGATCAAAGGTCAAAGGGGGGCGACGGGTTTGGTTTTGAACTGTGGTCGGGGCGTGAAGTTCAAGGAGGGTGTCAGCTCGATGCGGTGCTCCACAGCCCAAGGAATCACTTGGGCATGATTCACCATTGTTCGAGGAAGAGATGACATGAAGATGCCATCACCAAAGGGTGATCGAGGCGTCCTCGAAAAATGGATGAAACCGGGGTCAAAACCAACTTCTGACAAGGTTCAGACCTCAGTCAGAGAGTTGATCGAGGTCAACCAATGGAGCTCTCTGGTTGGTCCACGTGGACCAACCAGAAAATTCCTTGGCAAAAAACCTTATAAAATCAATTTAAAATAGCTAATGAATTAATTAAATTTTAATTATTAAATAAAAAGTATTTGTAATTTTATGAAGTATTTTATGGTGATTTTTATTTATTTTTATGAGATATATTTTTACAAGTTGCTTTTTACACCCTATATAGGTATATCACCTATATATTTTATTCTTTTATTTTTATTTTGTGTGTTTTAATTTTCTTATTTTTATTTCTTATTTTATATAATTATAAAATAATTTTACACACATAAATATATTTTTATTTTATTTTATTGATATGTTTTGTATATTAAATAAAATCTCAGTAGGTATTGTATAGGTATGTATATAGGTATAATACCTGTATATTATATATATATATATTTATTTTGAGTTTTATATGGGTCTTTATTCCTGTTTTAATGTACATAATTATTATAAATAATATTTACAAAATTATAAAAATAAAGATACAAAAATAATGAATAAAGAATAAATTGAATATTTTAATCAGTATAGTTGTACAATGAGGGTCCAAAACTCAACTTTCAAATCGTAGCTCCGCCAAATGCGAAACCACCACCATTAAATAGCTTATTTTATTCTATATACAATTAAAGGTGAGTTTTCTGCATTTGGAGTTTTCATCTGTGAGATACGGGTCTGGGAAGTTGGGATTCTGGATTTTTATTCAGACCATAACTTTTTATCTGTACATTATTTTTGAGTGAAATCAATTTTGTATTTTTCTTTATTAAATTATCTACAACTTTTATGTACAAAGTTTCTTTATTTGATGTATAAAAAGTGGAACCAAAAATAGGTCCCAAATTAAATAATAATGAATGAAATACAAGGATATTTTTGTTGTATTTTGGCCCTTATCTCCCCCTACTTTATTCCTTGTTGACCTATTCATCAAGATGCCTAGGTCTCGGGGTTTCGGGTCATAAAATATTTACAATATTTTATTCTTTTTCTTTTCTTTTCTTTATTCTATAATTTTGGCATTAAAAACAGTATTTAATACAATTTTTACACACATATGCATGAATGCTAAATTGCTCTATTTAATGCTATTTTCAGGCATTTGCTAGGGTTTTTGAGGCCAAAATGATAGAATAAAGATGATGAAATGTGGATTCATCATCCCCCTATACTTTACCTTTGCTAGTCCCTAGCAAACACTTATGCAATAAGTGCAAGAAGGAAAAGAAAGAAAAGAAAAAGAAGAACTTGGATTTAGTTTAATTATCAAACTTGTCTTCACAAAATCAAAGTTTGGAGCTTAAGTCGGACCTTTGGAATTTTAGTACGGGCGGAACCTTAATGAGAACCGAATTTGAAATCCAACAGTCCCTGAGAATCCCAAAACTCTGCTCAAGTCTCCTCAATAGCCAGGTCAGAAATATCTCAATTCATACGCAAACCCTTACGACAATGAGTCTGACTCGTACAGTGTAAGTGATGGTGGCTCTCCCCAACTGAAATGGCAAAGAAACTGACTTCTCCAGTACGACAACCTAATGATTCCCCAATCCAATAACTCCATCCTCGAGGAGCGGGGTATTCCCTTCTAAGTTCAAGTGGCAACCAGCTCAAGAGGAGGGGGTGAAGAGAAGAATGGACGGTAGCCAGTGTAGCTACCTATCCTGGGATGCAAGACCAGTGTAGTCAAGTCATCCAGCTGCAGGCTCACATATTTGACTTTGGAACTCAAGCTTGCTTATTGACTTTACAACATTTGTACATACTTTGCAGGCTTTTTATTTTTGTACATGCCTGAACAGTTTTTTTAATACTATTCACATCAGCATTTACATAAGGAGTTTTTCCTCTTGAGCCAGTAGACTATCCCTCTTTTGAAGCTTTATTGCAACCCACAACCTCCTGTCTTTAGACTTCCTTATTACTGGACGGGTTGGGGTGCACTTCCCTCCCTAGAGGAGGACAAATGTTTCCACTTGTGTGCGTCTCATACCGGAAAATCCAATCCCATCACCACTCCAACCGAGTTGAGCCATGTGAAAGGTGCAGATGTCCAAGTTAGGTCATTATCAACAAGAGTCGTGCGTGTGCTCCGAAATATTCTACTTAGGCAGTCAAGAATCCATTGAACTAAGTCCCGTGATCCTCAAAGAATTAAGTCAACTAGACCTGAAGTACCTCAAACCCAGTTCCTATAAGGTTCCTGTTATTAGGTAGATTTTAAGGTCCAATCAAGCTCCAATCTCCGGATTTTACTTTGACTCGTTCAACTATCAAACTCAATCCGAAAAATGCGAATGCTATGCAATGCTATGCATAAAATATTTTTGTGATGCAATTTTAAAGATTTTCAACTTTTATGGATTTTTGAAAAGATGATGATGATGCATATGCAATTTTTTGTATTTTTTTCAAAAAGATTTTTCAAATGGTTTGGATTTTAATTTTGCAAATGTTTTTTGGGGTTTTTGAAAACAAAAAGTTTTTGGCTGAAATCTAGGTTAAAATATTTACACGGGAGTGCTTCTTATATTTACAAGAGGTGGATTTTAAGAATTTACAAGGGCAAGTGATCAATTTTTATACATATAGATATATATAGTGGATTTTGGTGAGATGTAAGTATTCCTCAAACTTATTTGACACAAGCTTTTTCACACAATTTTTTGAAAACTACAGTCCAAAATAGTTTTTACAAACATTTTACAAACATGTACACACATTTGAAAATCATTTTGCAAAGGCTTTCAAAACAGTATATATAGGTTTTTCAAAACATTTTTGCAACCATTTTTCAAACCATTTGCAAATCTTTTTTCAAACATTTTATTTCACACAAAGAAAAGAAATTTTACAAACCACACATTTTTACAAAGGTTGAAAACATGTAACAAAATATTTTCAAAATAGTTTTCAATAAATGTTTACAAAGATTTTCAAACTATTTTTCAAACATTTTGCAAAAAACATTTTCACCTGATTTATTAATCAGTAGATACAAAAAGAATTTGAGGAACAAAACATCTTTTTATTAGGGATTTTAATGAATTTTAATGAATGATTAGCCATATTATTAGGAAAATACGAATGTACGAGTTATGGCTAAAGTATATACATAGTATATACGACCCCCCTATACTTAGCTTGAGCTATGTCCTCATAGATCGGAGAGAAAAGAGAAGACATAACTCGTACTAAGTATATGCAAGTCAAAAGAATAAATAAACCAATGAACGAATGAGAAGTCGACCGTCCCCCCTATACTTCGGATCAAATAATCCTAAGTATAGCAGACTGTTCATAACGCAGGGAGGGTCAAGGGTGGGCATGAACAGATTGTACTCAGATTGTCTCCCCCTATACTTAGGGTAAGATATCCCTAAGTATAGACAAGAAGAGGAGACAATGGAGAGGATAAAAAAGAATAGAAGAAACTCAGGGTGCACGTCCCCCTATACTTAGGACAAAGTACGTCCTAAGTATAGAAGACTGTCTACAAGGGACGACACTTTTTGGATAGATACAGAAGATCGAAAAGGAAAAGAAGAAAAGAAGAAAAGAAGAAAAGAGATGAAATTGGGTATGAACAACTCGGGATGTGCATCCCCCTATACTTAGGATAGAGTACATCCTAAGTGTAGCAATGATGAAAGGGATGGCATCAATTCGGTAGAAGAGGATAAAAGAAATTGAAAAGAAGAAAAGAAGAAAAGAAGAAAAGAAGAAAAAATATTCAAAAATGTTTTGTTGTGCTTGGCCTTCCTCTGCCTCTTTGGAGATATTCAGCTCATCCTCATAGATTACTTGAATCGAGTCAACGACAGCCATGAATGTATCATGTTCAAGGTATGGCTTCAGAAGCTGTCCATTGACCACAAATGGTTGTGCGTCAGCTGACAGATTGGATATCAATACACTTCCATTGTCACGCACCTGCCTAACCATGAACGACCCAGTCCATTTACTCTTCAATTTGCCTGGAAAGATCTTCAATTTCGCATCGAACAACCACACCTTCTGACCTGGATCAAAGGACTTGCGGCGGATATGCTTGTCATGCCATGTTTTGACCTTCTCCTTGTACATCAGGTTGTTGTCATATGCATAATCTCTGAATTCTAGTAATCTGTTCAGATCCAGTTTTCTGTTCTTTCCTGCTTGCTTGGAGTCCAAATTACAGATGTTAATGGCCCATAAAGATTTGTGAATAAGTTCAACGGGCAGGTGACATGGCTTGCCATATACAAGGCGGTAGGGAGACATTCCCAAGGGTGACTTGTACGCTGTTCTATAAGCCAAAGAACAGAATCAAGAAGCTAAGACCAGTTCTTGCGATCCGGACGCACAAGCTTCTGTAAAATCGTCTTGATCTCCCTGTTTGAACATTCAGCTAAGCCATTGGACTGCGGGTGGTAGGGTGAAGTAACACGATGTTCAATGCAGAATTCTTGGGTTAACTTCTTCACCTCTCGGTTTATGAAATGACTACCCCCGTCAGATATGAGAATCTTGGGAATCCCAAACCGTGCTATGATGTGATCTCTCAAGAATCGACAGACCGCCCTACTGTCGGCAGTTCGGGCGGGAATAGCCTCCACCCATTGACTTACATAATCGACAGCAAGCAAAATATATTCATAACCCTGACTGTTGGGAAGCGGGCCCGTAAAGTCAATGCCCCATGCGTCAAAGACGTCTGAGATCTAAATGTATTTCAGCGGCATCGTGTCTCTCATTCCTATGGTTCCACCCATCTTCTGGCAGTCAGTGCAGCATTTGACATACTCATATGCATCTTTGAATAATGAAGGCCACCAGAGGCCACTTTGAAGAACTTTTGCTGCCGTTCGTTTGCCTGAATGATGTCCTCCAAAATCTTGGTCGTGACATAAAGCGAGGACACTTGGAACTTCCTCCTAAGGAATGCACCTTCTCCAGATACAATATGCTCCCTCACGAAACAAATACGGGTCTTCCCACTGGTAGAAATGGATTTTAGACAAGAATCTGTCTATTTTCAATTTAGGCCAGTCCTGTGGGATTTTCTTGGCCACCAGGTAGTTCACGATGTCCGCATACCAAGGAAGTGAGGTGACATATAGAATTGCCTCATCTGGAAAGGTCTCTGTGATCGGCTGCAGGTTCAGCTCAGGAGATTCCAGTTCAGGAAGCCTTGACAGATGATCAGCCACTACATTCTTTACCCCAGGTTTATCTTTGATTTCCAAGTCAAATTCCTGGAGGAGAAGGATCCACCGAATGAGATGTGGTTTGGCGTCCTTCTTCTATTGTAAGTACCGAATGACCGAATGATCAATGTAAATGACTACTTTAGACCCAAGGAGGTAGGATCTGAACTTTTCCAAGGTAAAGACTACCGCTAGCATCTCCTTTTCAGTGACAGTGTAGTTTCTCTGGGCTTCATCGAGTGTTCGGCTAGCGTAGTGAATCGCAAATGGTACATTATCGTTCCTCTGTCCCAGTATAGCTCCGATGGCATAATCTGACGCGTCGGTCATGATCTCGAAAGGCTGAGTCCAAATCGGTGGCTGTAAGACAGGGGCCTGCGTGATGAGTTCTTTCAACTGATTAAAGGCAAGGAGCACACGGTTATCTACAATGAATTCATTGTCCTTGCCAAGCAACTTAGTCAATGGTCTGGCTAGTTTACTGAAATCTTTGATGAACCGCCGGTAAAAACCGACATGGCCTAAGAATGACCGCACTTGCTTGATATTTGTAGGTGGCTCAAGTTTTGAAATCACATCCACCTTGGCTGGGTCAACCTCCATTCCACGTTTAGAAATAACGTGACCCATCAAGTTTCTTCGATCACCATGAAGTTGCTCTTCTCCCACGAGAGCACAAGATTGACTTCGCAGCACCTCCGTAAGACTCGGTCTAAATAATCCAAACATTGGTCAAATGAATCCCCGTAGATCGAAAAATTGTCCATAAAGACCTCGAGAAAGTTGCCCACCATATCGACAAAAACTGCAAGCATACACCTATGAAATGTGGCTGGGGTGTTGCACAGCCTGAACGGCATCCGTCTGAAAGCATATGTGCCAAAAGGACAGGTGAACGTGGTTCTCTCTTGATCTTCAGGAGTAATAGCAACTTGACTATACCCATAGTAGCCATCCAAGAAGCAGAAATATTCCTTCGCGGCCAATCTCTCCAAGATCTGGTCGATGAAGGGTAGAGGAAAGTGATCCTTCTTGGTAGCGAGATTAAGTCTTCTGTAGTCCATGCACACTCGCCAAGAAGTGGGTACTCTGGTTGCGACCTCCTCTCCTTTGTCATTCTTCACAATGGTGATCCCTGATTTCTTGGGCACCGCATGCAGAGGGCTCACCCATTTGCTGTCGGAGATGGGATAGATAAATCCCGCATTACACCACTTCTGGATCTCTTTCATAACGACCTCCCACAGATTAGGTTTTAATCTTCTCTGAAGTTCTCGAGAGGGCCTGCAATCTTCTTCCAGAAAGATGCGGTGCGAGCATAATGACGGATTGATTCCATGGAGATCGGATGTTCGCCAGCCTATCGCCTTGCGGTTGCGTTCAAGAACCTCCATTAGACGAGATTCTTGGTCTTCGGTCAGATGTGCATTGATGATGACCGGGTGCATGCTCGGTTCTCCCGCAAGGAAGGCATACTTCATGTTGGAGGGCAAGGGTTTTAGCTCTGGCGGGGTCTGAGCTGCTTCAGAGGTGACCTCAGATATTAGTGTAGGTGGTGATTCTTTCAACTGTTCGGTGTCCACCATAATCTGTTCTACTTCTTCTCTCAGATCTTGACAAAATGTCTCGATAATTTCCTCCTCATCAAAAGATTCTTCAGACATCAGCTCTTGGTTTTGAAGGCACATCACCCCCACGACGATCTCTTGCAGCACATCAGCAAGTTCCTCATCCTGATTGATAAGGGGAAATTCGACTGCGGTCTCCACTTCCTCCTCGGGGCAGAGGAGTTCATGGATTTTATTGTCATCCAGAAATAAGTTGGTATCTTGAATTTCTGCTAGAAAGTCGCAGTCATCAGCATACTCAATCACCCTTGCACATGATGTAGATGTCTGTTCGACTGGTGTTCCCTCAGACAGAGTCTCTACTCTGATTATTTCATAGCCAGCGCCAAAAGTGATTTCTCCCGTCCCATAATTCACTACTGCGTTTGATGTCCGCAGAAATGGTCTTCCAAGTATGATTGGGGTAAGGAGCAATGGAGAGGGGACGTCCATATCTAAGACCACAAAATCGGTCGGGAATGACTTTCCCTGAACCATGACGATCACGTTCTCCAACAGACCTCTAGGCTGCTTGACTGACTTATCTGCGAACTGCAGAATCATCTTTGTAGGCTTGAGCGGTCCTAGCCTGAACTCCGTGAGTAGCGAAGCTGGCATCAAATTGACAGAAGACCCGTTGTCGAGAAGTGTTCGTTCAAACTCCTGATTGAACATCTGACAACGTACAAGAGGTGCTCCTATATCTGGCTTTTTATCCGGGAGGTTGCTGATGGCGTTAATGGTGGCCATTGTGAGTATATGCTTTTCAGACTTGCCACCCTTGCTTCTGGAGTTGTGGGGATGCGGCCTGCGCTTGTTCGTGCATGCCTCTTTTAATCCTTTCTTCACGGCTGGCATGTACTCAAGAGCTTTCATTAATGGCATATTCAGCACCAAATTCTGGATGATTTCTATAATGGCAGGGTCAGACAGAGCATTTTTCAAAATTTTCATTTTTTTGTGTTTTTCATTGCTTCAGGAAAAGGAATATTTACAACATCTTCATCAATTTCATTCAAAAGAGTGTCCATATTGTTGTGTACAGGTAGATGGCAAAAAGGAATGGATTCATCTACAATTTGTGGACCAAAAATGACAGGCTCGACTTCTGGTGCTGGCGTTGGACTCGCTGCAGGTGCAGTGCTCCTCCTGTCAGCGACTGACTGTAAGGCAGGTGCAGGCGTCTCCAATGCTGGCCGATCTCCACCGAGGTTGCTGCTATCTTTTTGTGTTTTGTCATTTTCTTCATTTTTTTGTGATTTTTTGAATGCTGGTGCTGCTCCCAAAATGCTGCTTGGCCCTGGTATTGGCTGGACTGACGATTCCCCGTCAGATGCAAGATGCTTTCCCTTCGCCGTCGCCGATGGCTGGAGTGTCCTACCGCTCCTGAGAGTAACAACATTAGATAAAAAACAATTTAATTCACCTGATTCGGGTTGGACACTGCCGGCTACCTGCTCCATGCGTCGGAAGTTGTTCGGGTTGGCTTCGACCTGGGATGGTATGACGGTCTTGGCTGCCGTCAGGTCGTCGATCTTCTGGGTCATCTCAGCCATGTTCTTCATTAACTGCTCTAAATAGGCCAGGGCCGGATTAACCGGCACAATCTCAGAGGAGTCCCCCTGCTGGGGTCTAGAATGCTGATATGGCGGCTGAGATTGCGACTGATAACCTTGAGAGAATTGGTGAGGAGGAGGGTTGGAGGAATATTGTGCATTCTGTTGATTGTATTGAGCAGCCGGCTGCTGATGGTATCCCTGTCCGCGGTATCCGGACTGCTGAGTACCGTGCTGGTAATTCTGCCTCCGGGTGTTTCCGTGAGATGGAGTCTGGTACTGGTAGGAGGGCTGGAAGGGTCTCCCACCCTGCGGCTGCTGATGATAGGGCCTGTTGCCCATGTTCTGACCCTGAGAGTGTCCCTGAGGACGGGTCAGCTGCGCTTCATTGTTCCATACGCCATTGATCTCCTGAATCAGTGTCGGGGGTGGAGAGTACTGCTCAGAGTAGACTGGCTGGGACTCAGGTTGGTATACAACCATCTGTGTCTGGTGCTACGGGGGCTGCTCCGGAACCTGTACGTAGTACACGTGCTGGACAGGCTGGGGCTACGGTGGAATCGGCTGAGGGTTTTGCTGCATTGTAGGCTCCTTCTTCTCAGCATTCAGCTCAGCAGAAGTAGACACATCGTTGCACATGTTTGCATTTAATGCACGAACGAGCTGCTCCAACTGCTGGTAGATCTGATTGAGCTTTTCCAGACCCTGTGTCCTCTTCTCAATGACTGCCAATTTTTCAAGGTCCTGCGACCTCTTCTCAATGATATCCACCTTGGACAAGTGGCTCCCAATGATGCTTAGGTTGGAGCTCTCATCCTTATCCTCGGTGTGAGAAGCCATGTTCACTGGCTTGCTGATGGCGGTTGGTGGCTTCATGTATGCTCTGGACGAGGTTTGCGCGGCTTCTCCTTTAGCCATTTCCTCGAAGACATTCCATACCACGTCCTCGTCCTTGTTAAAATGCGAACCGCGGCAAGCGGCATCTACAAGCTTTTGGCTCTCGAGTGATAGCCCACCAAAGAAGTGCTGCACGAGACTAGTCTTTGGAATGTCATGGTGGGGACACTTTTCCTGGAGATCCTTGAATCTCTCCCACGCTTCATGGATGGTCTCGTGGGGTTGCTGGCAGAAACTGGAGATCCGGGCACGCATCTGATTCAATCGTCCTAGAGGATAGAATTTATGGAGAAATGCAGACTCCAGCTCCTCCCAGGTCGTGACGACCTTCCCAAGATGGTCAACCCAATAGAGGGCCTTGTCTTGAAGGCTGAAGGGAAACGCGGTCATCTTGACTACCCCCAGAGGGATTCCGGGGTAGTGAGCAGTGGCACAGATGCGGGCAACTTCTTGAGAAAAATACACGGTTCCTCATTGGTGTTCCCGTAGAAAGTAGGAAGTAGCGACAGAAATTGCGGCTTCAGCTCAAAGTGGGCATGCATACGTGGAACCTGAATCCACTCAGTGATGCGTCCCGCTCCTGGGTTGTATGTTTCCTTGAGTGTAGGCTTTGGCCGCGGTGGATCTACTTCTACTGCTTCAAATTCGGGTCCTCCCACTGAGAACTCATCTCTGACTTCATGAAAATTAGGATCATAGTTCGGATCATCCTCTTGTCGGCCGTCTCTTGCGTCGGCCCTCCTCCTCAGATCGTTCAGCATATCTTGGAAGGCGGTCTGGGCCAGGGCTTGGTTAGTCAACTGCTGCTGGATGGCTTGAATGGAAGCCAGCAGCTGACTGTTAACCTCGTTCTGCGTGGTGTACTGCCCTTCCCCCGGATTGACTTCAGGTTCAGGTGGGGCTGTGGTCCTTTTCCTCTTCCTCCTGCCATCCCGAATTCTGCTTGGTTTGCTGGCTCGGAATTGTGCTCAAAGTCTGCACATGGTAGAATGCCCAGATCAGTCTAAATTGCAGCACCAGATAGAGAGATGTAGTCTGTGTCAAGGTCAACACAGAATTTTGTTAAGGACGGTGATGTGTAAGGAGTGAAATCGATTGCCATCCAAAACTGACAGACTTTGGGATGAGAGTGGTCCCGGTTTATTGAAGAAGACAGGGAGTCTAGAGATCGGTTCACGGGATCTGAACCGAGTTCTAGGGAATCACCCTGAATTATTGGAGAGGGAGAGCGAATGGATCTGATGTGGGTGCCGACGGAGTCTCGACTAAACTGCCCATTCGTCGCCATCTCGGAGATCAAGAGGAAGATCGATGTGGATGAAAGATACGGGGGTCAACAAGAAACAAATGGAGTGTAAAACAGTAGAAGGCTCTCAATGAGCAAGGGTCAACTGGAGGGAGAACAAAATTTGCGCAAAGGCGCGATATTTTTGATCTTGACCTAAATGCAACTTGCAATCAAACACAAAACAAGGGGATTCACCAACTCAACGCGTGAAGCCGTTAAGGTTCGGCTTTTATCTCTGTAATTTTTATCTTGAATTCAGGAAGTTATCTTTCAACGAGTCCTTAGAGCGCTACGCCTATAGGAGCGAGAGTACTGCCAGAAAAGTATTCCCGTACTTGTCCTCCTATTGTGTAACCTGTAGCTTGCGTTTTTTAAGGTCCTCGTAACCCTTCCTGGATCCCTACTCAGCCAAAGAAAAGAGGGAGGAAGCCAATAGGCGAAACCGATACTTTGGATCTCGCTCGCAATGGAATCACCCGTGAACGTGCAAGATCCTACTCGGACACAGACGGTGAGACAGACACACCCGTGAAGGCATGGCCTATGCTCGGTACTTCGGACAAGGTCGATGCTCACATAATAGTGAGTCACCAATGGCGACCAAGCCCTACTCGCCTACGTACGATAGTAGCGCCAATACTTCGGAAATCCAGGCGATACACAAGGCAGCCACAAGCTGGGATTTGGGCTCTAATCCTTACAAAGCACTCAACTCACTTGGAAGGAGACCTTCCCATGCAACCTGAATACAAGTGAGGGTGTTGCTCTCCCCAATCAATGAGTCCAATTACCAATTTTATTTAGGTCAAGGTTTTCTTAGCAGTCCCTTTTTTAATTTTTTTGGTGTTATCGCTTCTTTTGAGTGGATTCAAACAAGTGCCTAACGATTTTGTGTTTTCTTGATCCTACTTTGTCCAAAAACAGAGGGAGAAAAGAGTCGGAAAAGCCAATGCAAGTCGGCACCAAGATGGAAATCTCACCTTTGTGCCTAAATTATGGATGCAAAGTAAGAAGACTTACAGCGAATCCCAGCTCTCTCCATGCGGGATGCAAAGCAGAATTTATAAACCTAACTACATGACAGTATGCAATGCGGAAATCATCCTAAGATAGACAACTGCTAGCGTGAAGAACCACAAGCTAACCACTAACCTCCAATCCTAAGGTCCGGTCTAGGCTCACCCCTCCTTCTCTCGACACATCGAGTTTAGGAGAAGCGCTTGGCGGGATGAGCTCGCGGTGCGCGGATCGAAGACTAATGGCTAACTGTTTAATTAAACTAAGTCCAAATACGATCTATAGGTGCATGTAAAGGTTATTAGTGTGTTTGGACCTAATCGAACAAGCAGGCCTACAGCTAAGGGCTCAATCCACAAAAGAAATGAAAATGAAAACAAAACTGGAAAATGACAATCGGAAAACACGAAGAAAACCGCGGTGAGCCCCCGGGTGAACAAACACCCGAAAATTAGGCCCGAAGTGTCTGAGTGTCCAAGTCCTGTATTATTACAAATTAATCAAGCTACTCTCTCTCTCACAAAAATAAATGAAAAATCTAACTATCTCTCTCTCTCTAAAGCTCTCTTGCTCTCTCCTGCCGGCTAGGGTAGAATAGCCGGCTCCTCCTCCCAAGGATGCGCAGGATCCCCTAGGCGATCCTCCTCGGTCAGCGGTCCCTCGCAAGAAAACAAGAGAGGAGTCAGACAGTCCAAAACAAATTATGCATGAAAAACAAATAATCAAAAATGGCTAAGCAGATAAAATACACAAATGTACTCTACAAGCCGATACTCCCTGGCAACGGCGCCATTTGAAAAGCGAAAATGCGAGAGCCGCTAAATAGTGGTCTGACAAGTCAGACTCACTGTCGCTGATGCGACTACTCAAGCCTTCCCGTTCGTCAACAATTTACCCACACAATCAATCAGGCAATCAAGAGCAAGGATTAAAATTTATTATTCCCTACTAAAAATGTACAATGGCAAGCAAGTAGGGGTCGAACACAGGAAACAAAGGTGCAGAGTATAGACAAAAGTCAAAACCTAGGTCTAATAGACTACTTAGCCAATCTGAATATTTTTTGTGGGTTTTTAAAATTTTTTTAATTAATTTTTAATTTTGTATTTTGATTTTTAATTTTTTGTTTTTTATATTTTATATTATATATATATTAATATTGGAAGATATAAACAATGTAATAAAAGAGGTGCTACAATATTTATAAAAATATGCAAAGATAGCCAAAAATTCAGAAATAAAATCTTTTTGGGATTTTTATAATTTTCTAATGTTTTTGGGATTTTTGGGTATTTTTCAAAATGTTTTTGGTATTTTTAAACACTGAAATAAATGAAAACAGTGAATAAGCTACTGGCTGTGGATAAAACTATGAATGAAAAATATCAATCAGCCACATAAATTTTTCAAACTAATTTTAAAATAAAGATAATAAAAAGAGGAAAATACAGAACTTGAGTTTGCAATTTTTGGAGTTTTCTACAATTTTTTAGATTTTTTGAAGTTTTTAGGTATTTTCAAATTTTAAGGTTTTTCTTTGCAATTTAGTGATTTTTGGACTGACACTAAAATAGGTTAAAATAGACAGTAAGGAATTTTTTGGAATTTTTCGAGATATATTAATATTTTTTGGCATTTTCTAAGCTAGACAATGCTGAAATGGCATGTTTTTGATTTTTAATAAATATAAAAATGCAACAAAAATAAAAACTAAAAATATAGCATGCAAGTGCAAGTTAACAGGAGCTTAAGTTAATTTTTATGGAATTTTTTAGCACTTTAATGATGCGTGAAATAAATAGATCAAACACACAAAAATCATAAGCGTGGCAGGGGTATAAATGCAATTCTCAAAACATCCAGGGGTTTAGGTGCAAATTTCACCAGAATACACGCGCGAAGCACGTGATCTGTCGTTCACAGGGGTTTACTTGCAAATACTAAAAACCGGCAGGGCAAACATGCAATTATCCCAGAAATATATTTAAATCACTACGCACAGGGGTATAACTGCAAATACATAAAAGTTTGGGATCAAAACTGCAAAATATCCAAAATCACGTGTCCCAGTCACGTGAGGTGACGTGGACGAGGACTAATTTGCAAAAAAATAAGTTCGGGGACCTAAGTGCAATTATTACAAATACTTTTAAACTGGAAACTAAAGTTTTAGGACTAACGTTAAATACAAAAAAAACTCTTGGGTGGAAATAGCAAAATACCCAAGATGCGGATCGTGCGGCCGAGGGAGCTTCACTTGACATGTGGCGTACATCGGTCGGCCCGTACCCCTTCGCCCTGGGCGGCAGGGATTAGATCGTGAACGGCTGATCGGACGGCGGGGGGCACTTGAAGATCTGACGGCTCCTGTATGCCTGGAGGGGACTCCTGATCCAACGGTGGGGAGAGGTTCATGAAGAACACTCCCCCCGGCGAGCTTTGGCTGGCGAATACGACCGACACACGACCTCTCCGACCCTAGGATCAAGGGCAAAATGATCCTAGGGTCCGTCCGCGTCGATGGAGCTCCTCAGCCAAAGCCGAGGTGACCGGAGGTGCTCGGATGAGGGAGGTCGCCTGGAGGTGCATCCCTGAACCTTCGAGGCTCGTTTGGGCCTCCTTTTGACTTCGTTCCGGCACGGTTAGACGCACGGCAAAAAGGGGATGCTTGGAGTGCTCTCCGATGGTGCGGTGAGGGTGAATCGTGGCTCGGGCGTGGAGCTCCGATGAGCGGCGGAGAATGGAGCTCGGTCGCTCGATCTGGGCGAGATCGAGGGAGATGGAGGGGTGGAGCGGAGCGACGGAGTGAGGGGGAAGAGGATGGAGGTGACAGGTGGCCTGGGTGATGCGTGGAATGATCGGAAACGACGGGCGGAGCTCAGCTCCACTGAGGTTTTTGATTGAGGATTCACGGCGATCAACGCGAGGAAAATCTAAACTGCTACTATGCTAACCTATGCTAAGCTAGGGCTACAAGAAAAAGAAAAGAGAAGGGGAGAGGCTCACCAGAGACGTCGGGATGGAGGTCGCGGCGGAGCTCCGGCGAGGGTTGGATCTGCTTCGATTCGACACCAGATGACGCGAACCCAGGCTCGATTCGCCTCCTGCTGTCACCATGAACGCGATGGGCTAGGGGTTTTCGGGTGATTTTGGCGGAAGAAGGATCAAAGGTCAAAGGGAGGCGATGGGTTTGGTTTTGAACTGTGGTCGGGGCGTGAAGTTCAAGGAGGGTGTCAGCTCGATGCGGTGCTCCACAGCCCAAGGAATCACTTGGGCGTGATTCACCATTGTTCGAGGAAGAGATGACATGAAGATGCCATCACCAAAGGGTGATAGAGGCATCCTCAAAAAATGGATGAAACCGGGGTCAAAACCAACTTTTGACAAGGTTCAGACCTCGGTCAGAGAGTTGACCGAGGTCAACCAATGGAGCTCTCTGGTTGGTCCACGTGGACCAACCAGAAAATTCCTTGGCAAAAAACCTTATAAAATCAATTTAAAATAGCTAATGAATTAATTAAATTTTAATTATTAAATAAAAAGTATTTGTAATTTTATGAAGTATTTTATGGTGGTTTTTATTTATTTTTATGAGATATATTTTTACAAGTTGCTTTTTACACCCTATATAGGTATATTACCTATATATTTTATTCTTTTATTTTTATTTTGTGTGTTTTAATTTTATTATTTTTATTTCTTATTTTATATAATTATAAATTAATTTTACACACATAAATATATTTTTATTTTATTTTATTGATATGTTTTGTATATTAAATAAAATCTCAGTAGGTATTGTATAGGTATGTATATAGGTATAGTACCTGTATATTATATATATATATATATTTATTTATTTATTTTGAGTTTTATCTGGGTCTTTATTCCTGTTTTAATGTACATAATTATTATAAATAAAATTTACAAAATTATAAAAATAAAAATACAAAAATAATGAATAAAGAATAAATTGAATATTTTAATCAGTATAGTTGTACAATGAGGGTTCAAAACTCAACTTTCAAACTGTAGCTCCGCCAAATGCGAAACCACCGCCATTAAATAGCTTATTTTATTCTATATACAATTAAAGGTGAGTTTTCTGCATTTGGAGTTTTCATCTGTGAGATACGGGTCTGGGAAGTTGGGATTCTGAATTTTTATTCAGACCATAACTTTTTATCTGTACATTATTTTTGAGTGAAATCAATTTTGTGTTTTTCTTTATTAAATTATCTACAACTTTCATGTACAAAGTTTCTTTATTTGATGTATAAAAAGTGGAACCAAAAATAGGTCCCAAAATGAATAAATAATGAATGAAATACAAGGGTATTTTTGCTGTATTTTGGCCCTTATATCCCCCTACTTTTTTCCTTGTCGACCTATTCATCAAGATGCCTAGGTCTCGGGGTTTCGGGTCATAAAATATTTACAATATTTTATTCTTTTTCTTTTCTTTTCTTTATTCTATAATTTTGGCATTAAAAACAGTATTTGATACACTTTTTACACACATATGCATGAATGCTAAATTGCTCTATTTAATGCTATTTTCAGGCATTTGCTAGGGTTCTTGAGGCCAAAATGATAGAATAAAGATGATGAAATGTGGATTCATCAGAAGCCGGTCGTTGGCTTCAAGCTGTTCCATCGTGCGAATGGTTTCTATTATCTCCAGCTTTCCTCTGAGGATGAGTGCCTCCGGATCCTTGGAGGTGGCCCATGGCTTTTCCAAGGTAGATTAATGGTGCTACGCTGGTGGGAGGCAAATCTTTGCCTCGAACGTGACCTCCTTTCGGAGATCCCCCTTTGGGTTCGATTTCATGGCTTAAGCCTCAGTCACTGCTCGACCACGGTCCTCAACAAGCTGGCCAGCCTACTTGGTTCTCCACTCTTCATGGACGCTGCCACCTCTCTCGGCCAACATGATGGTTATGCCCGATGCTGCGTTTCTATTCATGCCTCCAAGGAAATTCCCGCTGCGGTCCCCTTGGTCTTCTTCTCAGGCGCTCGTCAGATGGTTGGGGTGGAGCTGGAATGGCTCCCGCCCAGGTGTACGTCATGCATCTCATTTGATCATTCTACCATGCATTGTCCATTCTCTGCTCTCAGCGGAAGCGGTTGCTCCTCTGACCATAATGCTGGCTCTCTGGAATCGCCATCTTTGCCCGCGGGGGCTCCCGAATGTCCTCCCCCTCCGCAGGCCTCTCATGTCTCCTCTCCAGCTCATCCCTCCAGACAGGTCCTCTTCAATGCTGCCTCCTTCCCTGGTTCCTCTACGAGCTTGGAAGGGCAGGCGCAACCCCTGGCTTCACCTGACCAAACGCACCCCTTGTCCAATTCAATTGCCACTCAAACTATAGCTGATCATGGTTCCTCTACTCAGACTACAGTTGATCATGGTGTTAGGAACCACAAACGCTCATCTGGGCGCCCCTTCACCGCCTTCCCCTACAAGCCGAAAGGCTTACTCCACCGCCCACCCTGCTCCAAGGAAGCCCTCCCCCGCCATTCCTATAACTACACACCCTGCATCGGTGCAATTCGATCTCAACTCCCCGGACGCCTCCATGGACAATGCCGGTGAGCCTGATAGTCTCTGCCATCAGCATCCTTCGGCCCCGCTGGAGGCTGTGCTTGTGGAACCCAACCCTGCTTGGAATACGTCCACCCATAGAAAGAAGAAGGCATCTCACGGAGGCGAATCCTCCCAGCAAGCAAGATCTGGGCCCTGAGCCCCCACCCCTCCTCCCCTTAATGTCTATTGCAGTTTGCAACGTGCGGGGTCTCAACCGGCCCCGTAAAATCAAGAGCGTGTTCAGGAATCTCTCTGGCATCGGTGCTGAGCTCATTGGCCTTATTGAAACCAAGGTTAGACTTGATAAAAGGTCTAAATTTACAAATGCCTTTCCTGCGGGTTGGGGCTTCAAGCACAATGATACCCCCCTTGGTCGTATATAAATCCTTTGGAAGGAAAGCTGCTGGTCTTGCTCTTGTATCTCTGTCTCCTCGCAAGCCCTAACCCTCTCCTGCACTAATCTGGGAGGGCTCTCAATTACCCTCACTGTTGTCTATGGGGAGAACCTCCCATTGGCCTGAAGGGCGCTGTGGGAGGAGCTTCTATCCATTAATGCTACTATGGATACCCCATGGTTGATTATTGGTGACTTCAACACTGTCAGATTTGACAGTGAGAAGTTTGAAGGCCGCCTTCCCGCCTCGATTGCCAAGTCTGACTTCAACAATTGCATTGATGCTTGCGGTCTTCTGGAACTCCACACTTGTGGAAACCCATGGACGTAGAACAACTGCTCAGTTGGTCCCACCAGGATTGCGACCAGATTGAATCGGGCCCTCATTAATGATGCCTGGATTCGTGCTCTCCCGGCTGCAACATTGCACTACTCTCCCCTTCTGACTAGTGACCATCTTCTCATGTCTGTCTCCTTCACGAACGTGATCTCTAAGGCTAGACCGTTCTGCTATTTTGATTATTGGGCCTCCCGCCATGGCTACTCGGATATTGTGGCTAATGCTTGGGCCTCTCCTACCCATGGTAACCCCATCTCCAGACTCACGAGTAAGCTTCGGAATGTGAAGCTCGCCCTGAAGGCTTGGTCTAAAGAGGAAGCAAATATCCTAAGCGAGGTAAAAGATACTGAAAGTGCTCTACTGGGGATCAATGGTGCGCTCTCGGCTGACCCACTCGACCCCATCCTGGCCCAGCTTGAGCGGGATATCAAGGCTCACTATTCTAACTTGGAGAAGGACCTCGAATCTGCATGGAGGCAGAAAAGCTGGGTGGATTGGCTCACCCTCGGTGACCGGAACACCAAATTCTTTCACCTTTGTGCTAAAGATCGTATTGCCAGGAATTCCATTCCACATCTCCTCTCCGGTGACGGCCAGCTCATTGATAAACCAGCCATGGTGGGCGAGGCTGCTGTGAACTTCTTCAAAGACCTGCTCGCCCCCCTCCCTTCGGGCTCCTCTCCTCCCGCCACCTGCTCCTAAGTTGCGTATCACCTCGGCTGCTAGTTCCTAGCTTGAACGCCCCTTCCTTGAGGATGAGATCTTAGATGCGGTGAGGTCCATCCCCCCCTCCAAGGCCCCGGGCCCTGATGGTTTCAATGGGGGGTTTTTCAAACGTCATTGGCCGCTCATCAAGGCTGACCTTTGCGAGGGTATTAGCTTCATCTTCCATGGCAGCAAGAATATCATTGGGATGAACCAAACATTTTTAACGCTTGTGCCAAAGGTGACCTCCCCAAATACACTTTCTGACTTCCGGCCAATTGATGATCTCAGAAATCGATGTGGTTGTATCGACTCACAAGGCGAGTCAACAGCTGAAATTAATCAACAATTAACCCACACTAAAGATCAATAAATTAGAAATAATGTGGAGTTAAAATTTATTTTTAACTCTACACAAATGATGTAAAGGGAAAGTATGCAGAGAGTTCGAACACAGGGAGCAAACAGGGTAGTTCAAAATATTGTGCACAAGTGAATGTGTGTGAAGTGTCTACACTAAGCAAGCAAGCAAAGGATTTTTTGTGGGTTTTTAATTTTTTATAATTTTTTTATTTTAATTTAATTTTTTAAATTTTGTATTTTGATTTTTAATTTTCTGATTTTTATAGTTTTATATTTTATATTTTTCTTTTTCTTTTTCAATATTGGAATTTAAAATCAATGTAATGAAAGGCAAGATAAAATATTTATAAAAATAAGCAAAAATTACCAAAAATTAAGAAATAAAATGTTTTCGATATTTTTAGGATTTTTTTACTGTTTTTGTGATTTTTGGAGATTTTTAAAGTGTTTTTGGTATTTTTAAATACTGAAATAAGGCAAAACAGTGAAATGAGTGCTGGCTGTGAATAAAATGGAAGTTAAAAATAGCAAACTGCAACTAAAATTTTTCACACTATTTTTCAAATAAAGAGAACAAAATATAGAACAAACAGAGACTGAGTTTGTGATTTTTGGAATTTTCTTTGATTTTATATATTTTTTTGAAAATTTTTGAGTGTTTTTAAATTTTTAGTGTTTTTCTTTTGAGATTTTTTAATGATTTTTGGACTGACACTAAAATAGGGTAAAACAGACACTGGGTAATTTTTTTGGAATTTTTCGAAGTGTTTTAATATTTTTATGGCATTTTCTAAGCTAGACAGTGCACAAAGAGCAAGTTTTTGATTTTTAATAAATATAAAAATAAAATAAAATCAAAAACTAAAATTATAGCGTGGAAGAACAAGTGTCCAGGAGCTTAACCCTAATTTTGTGGAATTTTTAGACTTAAAAAGATAGGTCAAATAATTAGAACAAACATCCAATCATTAAATAGGCATGGTAGGGGCATACATGCAATTTCCAGAATATCCAGGGGCTATTTGCAAAATTTCCACAAAGTTTTCAACGTAATAAAATAGTTCCTGGAGTGAATGACAAATGCTAAACCCGCAAGGGTAGACCTGCAAAATTGCCAAGGTCACGCGCACTGTGCACGTGATCTGGCAAGGACCTATTTGAAATATCACAAAGTCCGGGGGGCTTAATGCAAATTACCCTAAAAATATACAATGTGACAAAATACTTAATGGACTAAAAGCTAAAACCCAAAACTACAAGGGCCTTCCCCGCAAAATGTCCACGCGCACGTGCCATGCACGTGCGTTGGGCTGGCAAGGGTTGAAATATAAATAATGAAACTGCAGGGGGTTTTTAGCAAAATTTACAAAAATTTTAAACGGCAATTGAAAGTTTAGGTTCTAATAAAATATTACAAAATTTTGCAAGGGAGAAATCACAAAATATACCCAAGCAGGCGGGGGATCGGACGGTGGAGCGAACTCCACTTATCCACGTGTCGACTCGGGGGCCCGCGATACCCCTTCAGATCCGACGCCTCGGATTAGATCTCCGCGAGGAGATCTGCGGCAGCTAAGGGCTTTGATCGGACGGTCGGTGGACGCCTGGAGGAACTGGCGTTGATCGGACGGCGCGGAGGTACGCTGGAAGAACACGGAAGAAGGGCCGCCGTGGCGACCTTCCTCCGGCGAAGGCTCCTTGCTCCGGCGGTCAACGGGCTTCAAGAATGGTCCAAGCGATGGCTGCAGGTCCCCTCTAACGTTTGGAAGCAACGGAATGGCACGGAGAGCGACGGAGCTCTTCCACAGCGAGGAGGAAGATGCGCAGCTCCAGGAGCTCCGGCGAGGTCTCAGAAACGCCCCAGAGGCGTTGTGATGCCCAGGTACCTGCACAAAAGATGGGTGATGTAATCGGGGGCAAAATGCCCCGATCACGTGGCGCGAGAAGTGGTGATATGCGGAGATGGTTGGCGCGGGGAATAGCGGTGGCCGGAGATAGCTCCGGCGAGGATCGATTGGGCGAATCGATGCACGAAAGAGACGAATAGATGGGGGGAAATGAAGAGCGAGATGCCAGGAACGAAATGAAGAAGAAAACGAGAGGATTAAAACTGCCTCGAGCCCAGGTCGGGCGAGGGAGGGGATACCTCGACGGCTTGGCCGGAGGTGTGGAACGCGCGTCAACCAGTCCCTATCCAGCCGACTTGACGCTCAGGGGTCGGAGCTGTCACCTCCAGACACCTCCACGACGATCGAGGGGGGGAGAATTGGTGAAGTTTGCGGTTCAAAATTGAAATGGAGTCAAGGGGTTGCTTAAGTATGGTTGACGGTCATGGTGGGAAGAACGAGATGCAGTGGTGGTTGGCGTGATGCACGTCCCAAGATAAGCATTGGGCGTGCAAGGCGGTCGAACGAGGAAGAAGTTTGCAGAAGACCTTGAGTCGAAAAGATGAAAGGTTGATCCTCGAAAAAAGGGTGAAAGAGGGGTCAAAACCTCTCTGACACAGCTACAGGAGTAGGACCAGGGAGTTGACCCGAGGTCAACTCTCCTGGTCCACTGGTTGGTCCATGTGGACCAACCAGGAAAAACTCCTGGAAAAAGATTTAAAAATTATTTAAAAAATAGAAATAAGCCGAATTAAATAATAATTATAAAATAAAAAATATTCGTTATTTTATGTAGTATTTTATTATGATTTTTAATTATTTTTATGAGTTATATTTTTACAAGTTTGCTTTTTAACCCTATATAGGTATAATACCTATGTATTTAAGTATTTGATTTTTATTTTATGTATTTCAATTTCATTATTTGTATTTATTATTTTCTAAAATTATAAGATAATTTTATGTACATAAATATATTTTTATTTTATTTTTCTGATTTATTTTGTATATTTAATAAAATGTAAGAGTGTTTTGTACAGGTATAGGTATAGGCAGTATACCTATGTACTCTTTATACAAGTATTTTTATTTTGTATTTTCTTTGCATTTTTATTCTGATTTTAATGCACATATAAATTATAAATAATATTTACATAATTATAAAAATATAAAAATACAAAAATAATGAATAAATAATAAATTGAATATTTTAATCTGTACAAGTATACAAGGTGGGTCCAAAACTCAACTTTCAAACCGTAGCTCCGCCAAATGCGAAACCACCACCTTTGGATAGATTATTTTATTCTATATACAATTAAAGGTGAGTATGCTGCATTTGGAGTTGTCAGTTGTGAGATACGAGTCTGGGAAGTTGGGATTCTGGATTCTTGTTCAGACCATAACTTTTCATCTGTACATTCTTTTTCTGTGAAATCAATTTTGTATTTTTCTTTATATAATTATTTACAACTTTCATGTACAAAGTTTATTTATTTGGTGTATAAAAAGTGGAACCAAAAATAGGTCCCAAAATGAATAAAGAATGAATAAAATGTATAGGTATTTTATCTGTATTTCTGACCTTATCTCCCCCTACTTTATTCCTTGTCGACCTATTTATCAAGATGCCTAGGTCTCGGGGGTTTTGGGTCATAAAATATTTACAATATTTTACTCTTTTTCTTTTCTTTATTTATTCTATAATTTTGGCTTTAATTACAGTATTTTGTACACTATTTGAATGCACATGCATGGATGCTAATATGCTTGATTTAAAGGTATTTTCAGGCATTTGCTAGGGTTTTTGGTGCCAAAATGATAGAATAAAGATGATGAAATGTGGATTCATCATTCCCCTATACTTTACCTTTGCTAGTCCCTAGCAAACACTTATGCAATAAGTGCAAAAGAAAAGAAAGAAAAGAGAAAGAAGAACTTGGATTTTATCTGATTATCAAACTTGTCTTCGCAAAATCAAAGTTTGGAGCTTATGTCGGACCTTTGGAATTTTAGTGCGGGCAGAACCTTAGTGAGAACCGTGTTTGAAATTCAATAGTCCTTGAGAATCCCAAAACTCTGTCCAAGTCTCCTCAATAGCCAGGTCAGAAATACTTCAACTCATACGCAAACTCTTACGACTATGAATCTGACTTGTACAGTGTAAGTGATGGTGGCTCTCCCCAACTAGAATGACAAAGAAACTGACTTCTCCAGTACGACAACCCAATGATTCCCCAATCCAATGACTCCATCCTCGAGGAGCGGGGTATTCCCTTCTAAGTTCAAGTGACAACCAACTCAAGAGGAGGGGGTGAAGAGAAGAATGGACGGTAGCCAGTGTAGCTACCTATCCTGGGATGCAAGACCAGTGTAGTCAAGTCATCCTGCTGCAGGATCACATATTTGACTTTGGAACTCAAGCTTGCTTATTGACTTTGTACATACTTGCAGGCTTTGTATTTTTGTACATGCCTGAACCTCTTTTTTTTTTACTATATACAGCAGCATTCACATAAGGAGTTTTTCCTCTTGAGCCAGTAGACTATCCCTCTTTTGAAGCTTTATCGCAACCCACAACCTCCTGTCTTTAGACTTCCTAATCACTGGACGGGTCGGGGTGCACTTCCCTCCCTAGAGGAGGACAAGTGTTTCCACTTGTGTGCGTCTCATACCGGCAAATCCAATCCCCTCACCACTCCAACTGAGTTGAGCCATGTGAAAGGTGCAGGTGTCCAAGTTAGGTCATTATCAACAAGAGTCGTGCGTGTGTTCCGAAATACTCTACTTAGACAGTCAAGAATCCATTGAACCAAGTCATGTGATCCTCAAAGAATTAAGTCAACCAGACCTGAAGTACCTCAAACCCAGTTCCTATAAGGTTCCTGTTATTAGGTAGATTTTAAGGTCCAATCAAGCTCCAATCTCCGGATTTTATTTAAACTTGTTCAACTATCGAACTCAATCCGAAAAATGCGAATGTTATGCAATGCAATGCAGAAAATATTTTTGTGATGCAATTTTCAAAGATTTTGAACTTTTTCTGGATTTTAGAAAATATGATGAATGCATATGCAGATGTAATTTTTTTGTGTTTTTCAAAAAGATTTTTCGAATGTTTTTGGATTTTAGTTTTGCAAATGTTTTTGGGATTTTTGAAAACAAAAAGGTTTTGGATGAAAACTAGGTTAAAATATGTACACGGGAGTGCTTCTTATATATACAAGAAGTGGATTTTCAGAATTTACAAGGGTAAGTGGTCAATTTTATACATATAAATATAGTGGATTTTGGTGAGATGTATGTATTCCTCAAACTTATTTGACACAAGCTTTTCACACAATTTTTGAAAACTATAGTACAAAATAGTTTTTACAAACATTTTTGCAAACATGTACATACATTTGAAAATTATTTTGCAAAGGTTTTTCAAACAGTATATATAGATTTTTCACAATATTTTTGCAACCATTTTTCAAACCATTTGCAAATCTTTTTTCAAACATTTTATTTCACACAAAGAAAAGAAATTTTATAAACCACACAATTTCACACAGGTTGAAAACATGTAACAAAACATTTTCAAAATAGTTTTCAATAGATGTTCACAAAGATTTTCAAACTATTTTTCAAACATTTTGCAAAAATCATTTTCACCTGATTTATTAATCAGTAAATACAAAAAGAATTTGAGGAATAACCACATCTTTTTATTAAAGGGTTTTAATGAATTTTAATGAATTATTAGCCATATTATTAAGAAAATACGAATGTACGAGTTATGGCTAAAGTATATACGTAGTATATACGACCCCCCTATACTTAGCTTGAGCTATGTCCTCATAGATCGGAGAGAAAAGAGAAGACATAACTCGTACTAAATATAGACAAGTCTAAAGATTAAAGAACTAATGAATGAATCAACAAATGAGAAGTCGACCGTCCCCCCTATACTTAGGATCAAATAATCCTAAGTATAGCAGACTGTACACAACGCAGGGAGGGTCAAGGGCGGGAATGAACAGATCGTACTCAGATTGTCTCCCCCTATACTTAGGGTAAAATATCCCTAAGTATAGACAAGAAGAGGAGACAATGGAGAAGATCGAAAAGAATAGAGACTCGGGGTGCACACCCCCCTATACTTAGGACAAAGTACGTCCTAAGTATGGAAAATTGTCTACAAGGGCGGCACCTTTTTGATAGATAAAGAAAATAAATAATGAAAAGAAGAAAAGAAGAAAAGAAGAAAATAAATCAACAGATGAAATTGTGATATGAACAGATGGATCTGTACAGCGGAAGATGGAATTGATCACCGTGTATGAGATGCAGATGATGTGAGTCAAAGAGTACATCTCATACCAGAAGAATGGGGGCAACGTCAATGGTCGGCGGATCATGATCAAGATATAGTTTTAGGCGTTGACCATTGACGCGGAAGGTAGAGGAAGATGACGGTTCAGATATGTTGATGCTGCCATTGTCATGTACCTTCCTGACCACATAGGGACCTTTCCACTTGCTCTGCAACTTCCCTGGGAATAATTTCATCCTGGAATCAAACAACCATACTCTCTGATCTGGCTCAAACTGTTTATGGCTGATATGCAAATCGTGCCATGTTTTCACTTTCTCTTTGTACTGTAGGCTGTTGGCAAAGGCTGTGTCTCTAAGTTCTTCCAGGGCTGCCAATTCTGCTCTTCTCTGGTCTCCTATACTCTCCGGATCTAAAAGCAACTCAGTGACTGCCCAAAAAGATTTATGCTTGATCTCCACTGGCAAATGGCACGGCTTGCCATAGACGAGACGAAAGGGAGACGTCCCCAATGGATTCTTGAAAGAAGTCCGATAGGCCCACAAGACTGAGTCCAAAAGCTGTGACCAATCCTTTCGGTCTGGGCGGACAACTTTCTGCAAGATAGTCTTTATCTCTCGATTCGAAACTTCGGCAAGACCATTAGTCTGAGGGTGATACGGAGTGGCAACCCGATGGTCAATGCCGAAATCGTTTGCAAGGGCCCTAACCTTGTCATTGATGAAGTGAGACCCCCCGTTTGAAATCAAGACTCTAGGTACCCCGAACCGTGAAATGATATTTTTCCTCAAGAACTTGCAAACGGTTTTAGCATCTGCGGCTCGGGCGGGGATGGCCTCAACCCATCGACTGACATAATCAACAGTGAGCAGGATATGCTCGAATCCCTGACTCTTAGGAAATGGGCCCATGAAATCAATCCCCCATGCATCAAAAATCTCACAGAAGTGAATGGGTTGCATGGGCATCATGTCTCTCTGTCCGCAGGTTCCCATTTTCTGACAGTCAGTACATCTCTTCACGAACTCATCAGAATCCTTGAAGAGAGTAGGCCACCATAGGCCGAATTGAAGCACCTTCTATGCTGTTCTTTTTCCAGAATGATGTTCTCCTGCCTCAAGCTTGTGGCAGTATGTGAGGACGCTATGATGCTCTTCTTGAGGAATGCACCTCCTCCAGATATTGTCCCCTCCTTCATGATAAAGGACGGGATCCTCCCAATGATAAGACTTGGCCTTCGCCAGGAAGGTCTCAAGTTTCTGCCTGGGCCAACCTTGTGGAACCGTCTTGGCAACAAGATAGTTTACAATGTCAGCATACCACGGGAGTGAGGTGACATCCAAGATCGCCTCATCTGGAAATGTCTCTGTAATAGGTGTGCTGGGCTCAGATTCCTCAAGATTCTCCAATCTGGAGAGATGATCCGCCACCACATTCTTGACTCCAGGCTTGTCCTTAATCTCAATATCAAATTCCTAGAGTAGAAGGATCCATCTGGTGAGACGTGCTTTGGCATCCTTCTTAGCCATTAAGTACCGGATGGCGGTGTGATCAGTGTAAATGGTTACTCTAGATCCAAGAATGTAAGATCGATACTTATCAAGAGCGAATACTACGGCCAGTATCTCTTTCTCAGTCACAGTGTAATTCCGCTGAGCGGCATCCAAGGTTCGGCTGGCGTAGTGAATGGCAAACGGTAAACCAACCCTCCTCTGTCCAAGCACATCCCCAACGGCAAAATCTGAAGCATCCGTCATGATCTCGAATGGGAGAGACCAATCGGGTGGCTGAAGGACAGGAGCTAAAACAACCATATTTTTGAGAGTTTCAAAAGATTCAAGACACTTATCATTGACAATAAACTCGGTGTCTTTCGTCAGCAAGTCAGTGAGCAGTCGGGCAATTCGACTGAAGTCCTGAATGAACCGTCGATAGAAACCGACATGCCCCAGAAAAGACCGTAACTGACGCAAGTTGGACGGCGGATTAAGTTTTCTGATGATATCCACCTTAGCCGGATCGACCTCCATGCCCCTGTTGGAGACGATATGACCAAGGACCATCCCTTGAGTCGTCATGAAATGACTCTTCTCCCAGGATAAAACAAGGTTGACCTCAATGTAGCGCTTGAGTACACGGTCTAGGCAGTCAAGACAAGTGTCAAACCCGTCGCCATAGACCGAGAAGTCATCCATGAAGACCTCTAAACAGTCACCCACCATGTCCAAGAAGATGGATAACATGCACCTTTGGAATGTCGCCGGGACGTTACATAGACCAAAGGGCCTCCGTCTGAAAGCATAAGTCCCAAACGGACAGGTGAATGTCGTTTTCTCCTGGTCTTCGGGCGCAATTGCCACTTGATTGTATCCAGAGTACCCGTCAAGGAAACAATAATGACTCTTCCCAGCTAACCGCTCGATAATCTGATCAATGAAGGGTAGCGGGAAGTGATCCTTCTTGGTGGCCTCATTCAATCGTCTGTAGTCCACACAGACCCTCCAAGAAGTGGGCACTCTGGTAGCGATCTCCTCTCCAGACTCATTGACAACTGTAGTGATACCCGTCTTCTTGGGTACCACATGTAGCGGACTTACCCATTTGGAGTCGGAGATGGGATAGATGAAATCGGCGCTCCACCACCTTGAAATTTCTTTCATGACTACGTCTCGAAGATTCGGGTTCAGCCGTCGTTGGAACTCACGCGACGGCTTAGCGTTATCCTCAAGATAGATGTGGTGAGAGCAAAGATTTGGGCTCAGCCCCTGGAGATCAGCTATACTCCAACCGATTGCCTTGCGGTTTCTTTCAAGAACCTCCATCAGACGAGATTCTTGTTCTCCAGTCAAATCTGCTGAGATAATGACTGGGTACATTTCTGGCTCACCCGCAAGGAATCTGTATGTCATCAACTGCGGCAGAGGTTTCCGTTCTGGACAACTGGGAGGTGGCAGATCTGGCTTCTGATATGTCTGTGTAAATGCTACCAGGTCTGCATGGGAGAACTCTCGCTCTGCATGAATTCCTGACGAAGGGCGGCCCGCTGAATCATCGATAAACTGCACTGGCTCGCACTCTGTCATGGTTGTTGGCTCAGAAGGAATCAGACAAGGTAAATAATCATTGAAATCATCCCAGTCAATGTCTGAATCCGGGATCAGAAGAAGATGAGCATGAATGAAAATCATCGGCACCACTCATCACAACACTGTCAGCTTCATGTGTATCCTCATCCAGGAGTGTGCTCTCCCGGCTCTCGACTACCATGAGCTTGAGATATAGTGAATCTGTAGGCAAGGCGAGGGTCGGTGCTACGGGATCTTTCCAGTTGGATTCATCATCAGTCATCTCAAAATCACAAACCTGGTGGATGTCTAGCTCTTCCTCTGTCATCTGCTCGGCTTCGCTGGATTGCTTTGAGCACGCCAACTCTCTGGCTCTGGTTTGGTCGATCGTATCTATTTGTATGCTTTCGCCCTATACGCGAAAATATACCGTCCCACTGTCATGGTCGGACACCGCCTTGGCAGTGGCCAAGAATGGGCGTCCAAGTATGATGGGGGCATCGGTTACCGACTCAGGGATCTCCATGTCCAATACAACAAAGTCCACGGGGAATTTCAGGCCCTGAATGGTAACGACCACGTCCTTCAACAACCCCTTCGGCCTCTTAATCGACCTATCAGCAAACTGAAGGACCGTTCTGCTTCGAAGAAGAGGACCAAACTCAAATTGCTTGAGTAAGGCTACCGGAAGGAGGTTGATCGAAGACCCGCTGTCTAATAGAGTACGATCGAACCGCTGCTCCTGGATCTCGCATCTGACATAGGAAGCTCCTGTATCGGGTCGCTTGGCTGGCAATGTGTTCTGAATGGCGCAGCAAGTGTCATGAGTGAGCATATGGATTTGATCTCTGTGCCTCTTCTTCCTTCGGACAGTAGTTGTCTCTTTCAAGTTCTTTTTGAAGAAGGGGATATGCTCAAATGCTTCTCGTAGAGTCAACTGAATGTGAAATCTGTCTATCATTTGGTTGCCGAACTCTACCTGTTGGTTCTTTTTTGGATTTTCTTTTTTGTTCCCCTTCGCCCGGCGGAGTGCCTCGGGGAAGGGGATGGTAGGGGCCTCCTCAGATGGAGGACTAAGAATAGGTCCCTGTGCCTGTGAGGAAGGAGAATCCATACAATAATCATCATTCACCACATATGGATCCGTAATTTGAACAGAAACCTTTCCTTTATTCATATTTTTGTTTTTCTTTTTGTTCCCACAGTCCTTGGGTACAAAATGTGGCAACATCACAGATGGTGGCTCAACAAAAGTGGATGTGGTGGCCTCATCACCACCACTAGCACCGGTCTTCACGGCATCAACATCGCGCTCTAGTTCATCATCCAAAATGGTGGCTTCAGCACCACCGTCTGCATCTGACATCACGACGGCATCAGCTCCGTCGTCCTGGACTCCATCATTGGTGGCATCAGCACCACCATCTTCAACATCGTCATTAGCGGCATCAGCACCGCTATTCTGCTCCTCTGGCGCTCCTGGTTCAGCTGGTGGTTGTCGCTCAGAAGAGGCGCCGCCGGCTGGCATCCTACCGGTCCTAGTAGTCACAAAATCAACATCATTCAAAGAATAAGACATATCATTCAAATCGTCACTAGGAGAAGTATCCTCTGTAAACTCTACCTGCTCAGACTTCCTTTTCAGATTGTTCGGGTTAGGTTCAATCTGAGCGGGTATGGCAGCCTTGCCTTTTATGATGTCCCTCATCTCCTGCCGGAATTCATCCATTTCTTGCCTGAAAGATGCTCGCTGTTCAGATAGCAAGCGGGCAAGATCATCAAGGGCTGGGTTCTCAAAGGCAGGACCCTGAGAACCGGATGGCTGTCCCTGCTGGAAATGGGGATGCTGCTGCTGTTGTGGCTTATACTGGGGGAAGGATGGTGATAAGAGTGCTGAGGCTGCTGTCGCTGCCTCCACTGTTGTCCCTGATAGGCGGGACGAGGACCACTCTGGTACTGCTGTTGTTGGGCGTACTGGGGCTGCTGGTGTTGTTGTTATGGCTAGCTGTTCTGCTGTCCTTGGGCAGGGTTCTGCTGTTGGGATGAGGATCCACCATTGCCACAACGGAATCCGGGGTGATCCCGACGAATCCCGGGCTGAGGGTACCGGTCGTACCAAATCCCATTGACTTCCATCAATGGTTCCTGCTCAAAGGAGGGTGGAGGAAGAACTGCCAGCGGCTGCTCCGGCTGATAGACCACCATCTGCGTGTCCGAAGATGGCGGTTGAGATGGATAGTATTGCAGCAAGGGAACCGGCTCTGCCTGAATGTGATTCACCTGGCGGTATGAGGTAGATGCCTGGTTGGAATTGCTGCTACTCGGATCAGCACATGATCTGGGAGGCTGTTGTGACTGAGTTTGTGCCTCCTGAACGCACAAGATCTGCGTCTTCAGATCACTCATGGTCTTGGCAATTTGGTCCATCTGGGCCATGCCTTGCATCTGCTTTTTCTCGAGGATCTCGAGGCGGTCCAGCTTCTCACTGATGATGCCCATGTCGGCTGCGGCTGATTCAGCTTGGGCTGCGGCAGCTAACACTATGTTGGGACCAGCATTGATGCGGGCGATCCTCTGAAATGATCCCGCTCCTTGCGGGGGCTTCTGCTGTGTGTAGACACGGGCTTGGGCCATCGCTGTGGAGTTTTCTGCCATGCCTTCGTAGATGGCCCAGACGTCGTCTTCACCCTTGGAAAAATAAGATCCACCGCAAGAGGCGTTCACTAGCCCCTGCAGCTCCGGTGTCAGCCCACAGAAGAAACTCTGCACGAGATTGGGCTTGGAGATGTCATGATGTGGACACCGGTCGATGAGCTCTCTGAATCGATCCCAGGCTTCATGGAACTGTTCATTTGGGATCATGACGAAGTTACTGATCATGGCTCGAGCTGCGTTGGTCCGGCCGAGAGGGTAGTACCTCTTCAGGTACGCGGTCCGGAGATCTGCCCATGTGTCGACGAATCGCCCAAGGTATTTGAGCCAGTATGCGGCTCTATCAACCAAAGAGAATGGAAAGGCAATCATCTTGATGGTGTCCTCGGTCATCAACCGATCACGGATAGTGCTGCAAATCATCTCGAATTCCTGGAGGTGGAGGTGCGGCTCTTCGGTCGGCAACCCATGGAACTTGGGTAGAAGCTGGATAGTGTGGGTCCGAAGCTCGAAATCTCCGTGAATTGGCGGGAGTCTGATCCAACGGTGAGTAAGGGATGCAGCTGGGTTGTGAAACTCCCTCATGATGGTCTGTGGCGGTCGCTCAGCGTCTGGATCGCCTCCTCCTGCATCTGGTCCTCCTCCTCCACCACCGCCACCGCTCCCAGGTCGGTTCTCTCTCATCTGTGCTATCTCTCTCATCAGATCACCCATGAAGGTACCCTGGTCACGGATCTGTCTCTGCATGGTCTCCAGGGATGCTAACAAGGAGTTGTTGATGGCCACCTGATCAATTATGAATGGAGGGTGATCATGGTCATCTGGGTGCTCGCCTCTGTCTCCCATCGCTGGATTTTCTGAAAAAGCAAAAGAGGCCATCTCAGGTGCTGTCGAATGAGCCGAACTCTGTGATGCACTGAATTCTGAAACAATTGGACTGAGAGAAGGAGAATGGGAAGGGTGGTCGAGGGGGAACAGGGTGGATGTGAACTCAGGCTCGGAGAGCGGACTCTCCGAGGTATTCCTAGATGAATGAGGAGGAGTGCTGGATAGCGGTGCCGACAAGGTCGGCCTAAGAGATCTCCGTCCCATCATCTTGATTATTTGGAAAGAGCAGGGGAAATGCAAGAGAAGAAGAAGAGGAATGAAATGAGATGCAACAAAATCACGCACAATTGTGCTGTGTTTTTGATCTCGACCTAAACAAATCTAGCAATCAAACACAAAGCAGGGGTAAGTTCACCAACTCAACACGTGAAGCCGTGATAGTTCGGCTTTTATCTTGTCAATTTTAGCTTGTTTCAGGAAGTTATCTTTTCACGAGTCCTTAGAACGCTACGCCTAAAGGAGAGAGAGTACTACCGGGAAAGTGTCCCCGTACTTGTCCTCCTCCTGTGTAACCTGTAACTTGCGCTTTTAGAGGTCCTTGTAACCCTTCCTGGATCCCTACTCATCCAAAGAAATAGAGGGAGGAAGACGATAGGCGAAACCGATACTTCAGACCTCGCTCGCAACGGAATCACCCGTGAGCGTGCAAGATCCTACTCGGACGCAGCCGGTGAGACAGACACACCCGTGAAGGCGTGGCCTAAGCTCGGTACTTCGGACAAGGTCGGCGCTCACACAATAGTGAGTCACCAATGGCGACCAAGCCCTACTCGACTACGTACGATAGTAGCGCTAATACTTCGGAAATCCAGGCAATACACAAGGCAGTCACAAGTTGGGTTTTTGGCTCTAATCCTTACGAAGCGCTCACCTCACTTGTAAGGAGACCTTCCCATGCAACCTGAATACAAGTGAGGGTGTTACTCTCCCCAAGCAATGAATCCAATTACCGATTTTATTTTTGGTCAAGTTTTCTTAGCAGTCCCTTTTTTAATTTTTTTGGTGTTATCGCTTCTTTTGAGTAGATTCAAACAAGCGCCTAACGGTTTTTGTATTTTCTTGATCCTACTTTGTTTCAAAAACAGAGGGAGAATAGATTCGGAAAAGCCGTGCAAGTCGACACCAAGGTGGAAATCTCACCTTTGTGCCTAAATGATGCATGCAAAGTAAGAAGACTTACAGCGAATCCCAGCTCTCTCCATGCGGGATGCAAAGCAGAATTTGTAAACATATGCTATATGGCGATATGCAAAAACGGAAATCGTCCTAGAATAGGCAACTGCTAGCGTGAAGAACCACAAGCTAGCCACTAACTCTCAATTCGAGTGTCCGGTCTAGGCTCACCCCTCCTCTGCTCAACACATTTGAGTTAGGAGAAAGCGCTTGTTCGGGAATGAGCTCGCGGCGCGTGGATCAAAAGCTACTAGCTAACTATTTAATTAGTCTAAGTCCAACAACGAACTATAGGAGCATGCAAAGGTAATTAGTGTGTTTGGACCTATTCTAATCGAATCAAGCAGGACCTATAGTCTAAGGGCTCAATCCACAAAAGAAAGGAAAAAGGAAAACAAAACCTAAAAATGACAGCGATAAAACGCGATAAAACCGCGGTGAGCCCCCGGGTGAACAAACACCCGGAAATTAGGCCCGGTAGTGTCCAAGTGTCCTAGAGTCCAATGTACCTGTATTATTACAAATTAATAGGTCACTCTCTCACAAAAATAAAAAGCAACTAAACTAATTACTCTCTCTCAATCCTCTTGCTCTCTCCTGCCTGCCTGGCTAAGGAAAGACCGGCTCCGCTTCCCAAGGATGCTCCGGGTCACCTAAGCGATCTGCCTTGCTCCACGGTCCCTCGCAAAAAGACAAGAAAGGGTGGTCAGATAGCTCAAGCAATATATATATATCAAAAATGTAAGAGAGATGAAATGAAGCTATGGTAAACACTAAACACAAGTAAACAAAAATGAGCTACTCGCTGTTGCTCCCCGGCAACGACGCCATTTGATGATCTCAGAAATCGATGTGGTTGTATCGACTCACAAGGCGAGTCAACAGTCGGTGTTTGACCACACAAAATCTGAAATTAATCAACAATTAACCCACACTAAAGATCAATAAATTAGAAATAATGTGGAGTTAAAATTTATTTTTAACTCTGCAAAAATGATGTAAAGGGCAAGTATGCAGAGAGTTCGAACACATGGAGCAAACAGGGTAGTTCAAAATATTGTGCACAAGTGAATGTGTGTGAAGTGTCTACACTAAGCAAGCAAGCAAAGGATTTTTTTGTGGGTTTTTAATTTTTAATAATTTTTTTATTTTAATTTAATTTTTTTAATTTTGTATTTTGATTTTTAATTTTCTGATTTTTATAGTTTTATATTTTATATTTTTCTTTTTCTTTTTCAATATTGGAATTTAAAATCAATGTAATGAAAGGCAAGATAAAATATTTATAAAAATAAGCAAAAATTACCAAAAATTCAGAAATAAAATGTTTTCGATATTTTTAGGATTTTTTACTATTTTTGTGATTTTTGGGGATTTTTCAAAGTGTTTTTGGTATTTTTAAATACCAAAATAAGGCAAAACAGTGAAATGAGTGCTGGCTGTGAATAAAATGGAAGTTAAAAATAGCAAACGACATCTAAAATTTTTCACACTATTTTTCAAATAAAGAGAACAAAATATAGAACAAACAGAGACTGAGTTTGTGATTTTTAGAATTTTCTCTGATTTTATATATTTTTTTGAAAATTTTGAGTGTTTTTAAATTTTTAGTGTTTTTCTTTTGAGATTTTTAATGATTTTTGGACTGACACTAAAAAAGGGTAAAATAAACACTAGGTAAATTTTTTGGAATTTTTCGAAGTGTTTTAATATTTTTATGGCATTTTCTAAGCTAGACAGTGCACAAAGAGCAAGTTTTTGATTTTTAATAAATATAAAAATAAAATAAAATCAAAAACTAAAATTATAGCGTGGAAGAACAAGTGTCCAGGAGCTTAACCCTAATTTTGTGGAATTTTTGGACTTAAAAAGATAGGTCAAATAATTAGAACAAACATCCAATCATTAAACAGGCCTGACAGGGGCATACATGCAATTTCCGGAATATCCAGGGGCTAGTTGCAAAATTTCCACAAAGTTTTCAACGTAATAAAATAGTTCCTGGAGTGAATGACAAATGCTAAACCCGCAAGGGTAGACCTGCAAAATTGCCAAGGTCACGCGCACTGTGCACGTGATCTGGCAAGGACCTATTTGCAATATCACAAAGTCCGGGGGGCTTAATGCAAATTACCCTAAAAATATACAATGTGACAAAATACTTAATGGACTAAAAGCTAAAACCCAAAACTACAAGGGCCTTCCCCGCAAAATGTCCACGCGCACGTGCCATGCACGTACGTTGGGCTGGCAAGGGTTGAAATATAAATAATGAAACTGCAGGGGGTTTTTAGCAAAATTTACAAAAATTTTAAACGGCAATTGAAAGTTTAGGTTCTAATAAAATATTACAAAATTTTGCAAGGGAGAAATCACAAAATATACCCAAGCAGGCGGGGGATCGGACGGTGGAGCGAACTCCACTTATCCACGTGTCGACTCGGGGGCCCGCGATACCCCTTCAGATCCGACGCCTCGGATTAGATCTCCGCGAGGAGATCTGCGGCAGCTGAGGGCTTTGATCGGACGGTCGGTGGACGCCTGGAGGAACTGGCGTTGATCGGACGGCGCGGAGGTACGCTGGAAGAACACGGAAGAAGGGCCGCCGTGGCGACCTTCCTCCGGCGAAGGCTCCTTGCTCCGGCGGTCAACGGGCTTCAAGAATGGTCCAGGCGATGGCTGCAGGTCCCCTCTAACGTCTGGAAGCAACGGAATGGCATGGAGAGCGGCGGAGCTCTTCCACGGCGAGGAGGAAGATGCGCAGCTCCAGGAGCTCCGGTGAGGTCTTAGAAACGCCCCAGAGGCGTTGTGATGCCCAGGTACCTGGACAAAAGATGGGTGATGTAATCGGGGGCAAAATGCCCCGATCACATGGCGCGAGAAGTGGTGATATGCGGAGATGGTTGGCGCGGGGAATAGCGGTGGCCGGAGATAGCTCCGGCGAGGACCGATTGGGCGAATCGATGCACGAAAGAGACGAATAGATGAGGGGAAATGAAGAGCGAGATGCCAGGAACGAAATGAAGAAGAAAACGAGAGGATTAAAATTGCCTCGAGCCCAGGTCGGGCGAGGGAGGGGATACCTCGACGGCTTGGCCGGAGGTGTGGAAGGCGCGTCAACCAGTCCCTGTCCAGCCGCCTTGACGCGCAGGGGTCGGAGCTGTCACCTCCAGACACCTCCAGGACGATCGAGGGGGGGAGAATTGGTGAAGTTTGCGGTTCAAAATCGAAATGGAGTCAAGGGGTTGCTTAAGTATGGTTGACGGTCATGGTGGGAAGAACGAGGTGCAGTGGTGGTTGGCGTGATGCACGTCCCAAGATAAGCATTGGGCGTGCAAGGCGGTCGAACGAGGAAGAAGTTTGCAGAAGACCTTGAGTCGAAAAGATGAAAGGTTGATCCTCGAAAAAAGGGTGAAAGAGAGGTCAAAACCTCTCTGACACAGCTACAGGAGTAGGACCAGGGAGTTGACCCGAGGTCAACTCTCCTGGTCCCCTGGTTGGTCCACGTGGACCAACCAGGAAAAACTCCTGGAAAAAGATTTAAAAATTATTTAAAAAATAGAAATAAGCCGAATTAAATAATAATTATAAAATAAAAAATATTCGTTATTTTATGTAGTATTTTATTATGATTTTAATTATTTTTATGAGTTATATTTTTACAAGTTTGCTTTTTAACCCTATATAGGTATAATACCTATGTATTTAAGTATTTGATTTTTATTTTATGTATTTCAATTTCATTATTTGTATTTATTATTTTGTAAAATTATAAAATATTTTTATGTACATAAATATATTTTTATTTTATTTTTCTGATTTATTTTTTATATTTAATAAAATGTAAGAGTGTTTTGTACAGGTATAGGTATAGGCAGTATACCTATGTACTCTTTATACAAGTATTTTTATTTTGTATTTTCTTTGCATTTTTATTCTGATTTTAATGCACATATATATTATAAGTAATATTTACATAATTATAAAAATATAAAAATATAAAAATAATGAATAAATAATAAATTGAATATTTTAATCTGTACAAGTATACAAGGTGGGTCCAAAACTCAACTTTCAAACCTTAGCTCCGCCAAATGCGAAACCACCACCTTTGGATAGATTATTTTATTCTATATACAATTAAAGGTGAGTATGCTGCATTTGGAGTTGTCAGTTGTGAGATATGGGACTGGGAAGTTGGGATTCTGGATTCTTATTCAGACCATAACTTTTCATCTGTACATTCTTTTTCTGTGAAATCAATTTTGTATTTTTCTTTATATAATTATTTACAATTTCTTGTACAAAGTTTCTTTATTTGGTGTATAAAAAGTGGAACCAAAAATAGGTCCCAAAATGAATAAAGAATGAATAAAATGTATAGGTATTTTATCTGTATTTCTGACCTTATCTCCCCCTACTTTATTCCTTGTCAACCTATTTATCAAGATGCCTAGGTCTTGGGGGTTTTGGGTCATAAAATATTTACAATATTTTACTCTTTTTCTTTTCTTTATTTATTCTATAATTTTGGCTTTAATTACAGTATTTTGTACACTATTTGAATGCACATGCATGGATGCTAATATGCTTGATTTAAAGGTATTTTCAGGCATTTGCTCGGGTTTTTGGTGCCAAAATGATAGAATAAAGATGATCAAATGTGGATTCATCACCAATCTCCTGCTGTAATGTTGTCTACAAAATTTTTGCCAAGTTGCTTGCTTCTCGCTTGGCGACTATGCTCCCTCTTCTCATCTCTCCCAACCAATCGGCCTTTATTAAGGGTCGCACTATGGGTGATAACCTGCGGCTGGCTCAAGAGATTATGTTGGGCTTCGACAGGAAGTCTTCCTCTAATCGGGCTTGCCTCAAAATTGATCTCTCCAAAGCTTTTGACTCCATTGAGCATGCATTTATTATTCAGTGCTTGAACGACATGGGATTCGGGGATAGGTGGCTCTCCTGGATCCACGGATGCATCTCCTCCGCCTCCTTCTCTGCTTGGTTAATGGCTCCCCATATGGTTTCTTTCGTGGCACCCGTGGGCTGCGCCAGGGCGATCCTCTCAGTCCTCTCCTGTTTGTGATTGGTGTGGAGGCCCTATCCAGTATCGTTGATGATTATATCCGTTGTGGGGCTCTTAAGCCGCTTACTTACCGTAGGCGTCCCATTCCTACTCACCTTATCTACGCCGACGACCTCCTATTTTTCTGCAAGGCCTCTTCCGCTTCGCTCCTTGCGGTTAAGGAGATCCTCTATAAATTCTCGGGTATTTCGGGGCTTTCCATGAATGCCAAGAAGAGCAAGCTCTTCCGTCCCAAAGCCTCACCTGATGATTTTGGCTTGTGCCTCCGTCTGGGCTTGTTACGGCACACTCTCCCTACTACCTACCTTGGTCTTCCTCTCTCCTCCTCCTTTGGTAGAGGATCCTCTACGAGGCCTCTCGAAGACAGGGTCAGGGCCTTGCTTTGTGGCTGGAAAGCCAAGACCCTATCTATGGCCGGTTGATGAATCCACATTTCATCATCTTTATTCTATCATTTTGGCATCAAAAACCCTAGCAAATGCCTGTAAATACCCTTAAATAGAGCATCTTAGCATTCATGCATGTGCATCTAATTAGTGTATAAAATGTTGTAATTAAAGCCAAAATTATAGAATAAATAAAAGAAAAGAAAAAGTATAAAATCTTGTAAATATTTTATGACCCGAAACCCCGAGACCTAGGCATCTTGATGAATAGGTCGACAAGGAATAAAGTAGGGGGAGATAAGGGCCAAAATACAGATAAAATGCCTATACCTTCTATTCATTCTTTATTCATTTTGGGACCTATTTTTGGTTCCACTTTTTATACATCAAATAAAGAAACTTTGTACATGAATTTTGTAGATAATTTAATAAAGAAAAATACAAAATTGATTTCACTCAATTATAATATACAGATAAAAAGTTATGGTCTGAATAAAAATCCAGCACCCCAACTTCCCAGACCCGTATCTCACAAATGACAACTCCAAATGCAGCATACTCACCTTTAATTGTATATAGAATAACATAATCTTTTTAATGGTGGTGGTTTCGCATTTGGCAGAGCTACGATTTGAAAGTTGAGTTTTGGACCCACCTTGTATAGCTGTACTTATTAAAATATTCAATTTATTATTTATTTATTATTTTATATTTTTAATATTTTTGTAATTATGTAAATATTACTTATAATAACTATGTGCATTAAAATTAGAATAAAAATGCAAAGAAAAATAAAAACAAAAATAAACTTATATAGATTATACAGGTATTATACCTATATGTATACCTATACAATACACTCTTATACTTTATTAAATGTGCAAAATAAATCAGAAAAATAAAATAAAAATACATTTGTGTGTATAAAAGTATTCTATAATTTTACAAAATAAGAAATAAAAATAATAAAATTAAAAGACACAAAATAAAAATAAAATGCTAAAACACATAGGTATTATACCTATTAAAGGGTAAAAAGTGAACTTATAAAAATACATCTCATAAAATTAATTAAAAATCACTATAAAATAGTTTATAAAATTCTACACACTTTTTATTTAATAACCTAAATAAAATACTAACATTTACAATTTTAAATTGATTTTTGAAAGTTTTTTTCCTGGTTTTTCCTGGTTGGCCCTCGTGGACCAACCAGGGGTCTCAGATAGTTGACCCAGGTCAACTATCTGACCTGTACCTGGGGCTGTGTCAGACCATGTGTTGACCCCCATCTTCACCCTTTTTTCGAGGTTAATCCATTCACCAAAATACGATACACTCTTCACCACTTTTGCAGCTCGTGCATCAAGGAATCACGCCCAAGGTTCATCTTGGGCCGTGGATCACTGCAGCTCCCTCTATGCCTCGTTCTTGCACCTCTGACCGTCAAACCCTTAAAACCCAAATCCGATTCTCTTTTGAGAATTCGAACCGCGATTCATCCAGTTCGTTCCCCCCTTGGAGTCGTTCAAGCACCTTGGAGGTGACAGCTCCAGGTCTACATCTTCGAGGAGGCGGATTTGCACGAGCTGGGCGCGTTCCACCCTCACCTCTGGCGAGCTTTCCTGTGAGGTATCTTCCCTCTGACTTAGGTCATCGATGCAGCCACTGGTTCCATTTCCACCCTCGTTTCATTCCTCATAGTCTAAGGATCATCCAGATCCTTTTTCCTCGTCAAATCGACCATCTGATCTCCTCATCGACTACCTCGCCGGAGCGCAACTCCGGCGAGTGTTCATCTCGCTGTTTCCCCAATTTCAAGAGCGCCTGGAGGTCGAGGCATTTTGCCCTCGACCTCCTTAACATTTCTACGTGCAGGACTCTCTATTTTGAAGCACCTCGGGTTGGATTCATCTTCGCCGGAGATACCTGGGTCGCCTTTCTTCTCCGACGTTGCAAGGAGGACCTGGTCATCGCCGCCACCTTTGGAGACCCCAGACGAAGAGAGGGACCATGCAGCAAGTTCTCGAGCCCATTTTGAAGCGCACCACCCGCTGGAGCGAGGCGCTATCACCGGAGGAAGGTCGCCACGTCGGACCTTCCTCCCTGTTCTTCCACCCGCCGCCTCCGTCGTCGGATCGTCAAGGCGCCCTAGATTTTCTCATCGCCGTCCGATCCAACACGCACCACACCATTTGATCGTCATCAGCTTCTAATCGTGGCCGCAGGATCGCGAAGGGGTATCGGTCGTTCAGGTGTTGACACGTGGACTAGTGGCTGAGGCCACACCGTCGGATCGAGCCCCTTGCTTGGGTATTTTGTGCTTTCCACCCTAGCAGTTTTTGTGTATTAATTATTAGGACTTAAACTTTCATTGGCCGTTTTAACTTTCTGTAATTTTTGCTAAAAACCACCTGCAGTTTTCTTATTTACTTTTCAACCCTTGCCAGCCAAGCGCACGTGCGTGGGCACGTGCGCGTGGGCATTTTGCGGAGAAGAGTCTAGCAGAGCTTGTTTTTAATATTTAGTCCACTAAATATTTTGTCACGTATATTTTTAGTGGAATTTGCATTTAGCCCCCCCAGGACTTTGTAATATTGCAATGGGATCCCCGCCAGGTCACGTGCACAGCGCGCATGACCTTGGTGTTTTTGCAGGGTTACCCTTGCAGTTTAAGCATTTAACTTGTAGTCCAGAAACTCTTTTATGCAGTATATTTTTTGTGTAAAAATTGCGTCTATGCCCCTGGACTTCTGTCTATTTGCAATATCGTCCCTGTCAGGCCTTTCATTTGTGCAGACTTGCTCTATTTATTTAAGGCCTCATTTTAATTCCAAAAATTCTCAAAATTTGAACTTAATCTACTGCTAACTTTTACTTTGTCGCCATATTTTTAGTTTTTAATTTTATTGTTTTAAATATTTATTAAAAATCAAAAAATACTTCTTATTCACTGTCTAGCTTAGAAAATACCAAAAAAATAGTAAACTACCTCTAAAAATTCCAAAAAAATTCCCTAGTGTGTCTTGTATCCTATTTTAGTGTCAGTCCAAAAATCACTAAAAATCTCAAAATAAAAAACTTAAAAATTCAAAAATACATAAAAACTTCAAAACAATCTATAAAATCAAAGAAAACTCAAAAAAAATACAAACTCAGTTCTTGTTTGTTCTATATTTCATTCTCTTTATTAGATAATTAGTGTGAAAAATTTTGGTTGCTGTTTGTTAATTTTAATTCCCATTTTACTCACAGCCAACACATATTTCACTGTTTTCCCTTATTTCAGTATTTAAAAATACCCAAAAGCGGTTTGAAAAATACCCAAAAATCATAAAAACAGTAAAAAATTCTAAAAATATCAAAAACATTTTATTTCTGAATTTTTGGTTATTTTAGCATATTTTTATAAATATTTTATCACTCCTTGTATTCCATTGTCTCTATATTCCAATATTTAAAAAGAAAAAAAATATAAAATATAAAATTATAAAAATCAGAAAATTAAAATTCAAAATACAAAATTAAAAATTAAATAAAAAAATAATAAAAAATTTAAAAATTAAAAACCCACAAAAATTTCTTTACTTGCTTGCTTAGTGTAGACACACTTCACATTCACTTGTGCACATTTATTCGAATTACCCTGCTTGCTCCCTGTGTTCGAACTCTCTGCATACTTGTCCCTATACACCATTTGTGCAGTGTTAAAAATAAATTTTAGTTCCACATTTATTTCTAATTATTGATCTTTAGTGTGGGTTAATTGTTGACTTTAGTCCAGATTTAGTGTGGTCAACACACCGACTGAGTTCACGCTTTGTGTTGAACTTAAGACCACCTAATTTTGGCTAAATCAAATGGCGCCGTTGCCGGGGAGCAACAACGAGTAGTTATATTTTTGTCTGTTTGTGTTGATTGTCTACCATAGCTTTAGTTTATCTCTCTTGCACTTTTGATATATTTTGTTGAGCTATTCTGACCATTCTTCCTTGTCTTCTTGCGAGGGACCGCGGAGCAAGGCGGATCGCCTAGGTGACCCGAAGCAACCTTGGGAAGCGGAGCCGACCTTCTTAGGTCAAGCCGGCAAGAGAGAGCAGGAGGAGTGAGAGAGAGAGTGGTAGATTAGTTGCATTTTATTTTTGTGAGAGAGTGACTTTGATAATTTGTAATAATACAGGTTCATTAGACTCTTGGACACTCAGGGCCTAATTTCCGGGTGTTTGTTCACCCGGGGGCTCACCGCGGCTTTTCTCGCGTTTTTCCGTTGTTATTTTCCGGTTTTGTTTTTCTTTTTCATTTCTTTTGTGGATTGAGCCCTTAGTTGTAGGTCCTGCTTGATTCGATTAGAATAGATCCAAACACACTAATTACCTTTGCATGCTCCTATAGTTCGTATTTGGACTTAGACTAATTAAACAGTTGGTCATTAGCTTTCAATCTGCGTGCCGCGAGCTCATCCCACACAAGCGCTTTCTCCTAACTCAAATGTGTTGAGCAGAGGAGGGGTGAGCCTAGACCGGACATTAGGATTGAGGGATAGTGGCTAGCTTGTGGTTCTTCACGCTAGCAGCTGCCTACCCTAGGACGATTTCCGCTTTGCATATCGCCATATAGCTAGGTTTATAAATTCTGTTTTGCATCCCGCATGGAGAGAGCTGGGATTCGCTGTAAGTCTTCTCACTTTGCATCCATCATCTAGGCACAAAGGTGAGATTTCCACCTTGGTGTCGACTTGCACGGCTTTTCTGACTCTTTTCTCCCTCTGTTTTTGGACAAAGTAGGATCAAAGAAAATACAAAAATCGTTAGGCGCTTGTTTGAATTCACTCAAAAGAAGCGATAACACCAAAAAAAATTAAAAAAGGGACTGTTAAGAAAACCTTGACCAAAAATAAAATCGGTAATTGGATTCATTGTTAGGGGAGAGTAACACCCTCACTTGTATTCAGGTTGCATGGGAAGGTCTCCTTCCAAGTGAGGTGAGCGAAGGATTAGAGCCCAAAACCCAACTTGTGGCTGCCTTGTGTATCGCCTGGATTTCCGAAGTATTGGCGCTACTATCGTACGTACTCAAGTAGGGCTTGGTCGCCATTGGTGACTCACTATTGTGTGAGCATCGACCTTGTCCGAAGTACCGAGGTTAGGCCACTCCTTCATGGGTGTGTCTGTCTCACCGGCTGCGTCCGAGTAGGATCTTGCACGCTCACGGGTGATTCCGTTGCGAGCAAGGTCCGAAGTATCGGTTTCGCCTATCGGCTTCCTCCCTCTATTTCTTTGGCTGAGTAGGGATCCAGGAAGGGTTACAAGGACCTTAAAAAGCGCAAGTGACAGGTTACACAAGAGGAGGACAAGTACGGGAATACTTTTCCGGCAGTACTCTCTCTCCTTTAAGCGTAGCACTCTAAGGACTCGTAAAAAGATAAATTCCTGAATCAAGCTAAAATTGACAAGATAAAAGTCGAACCTTCACGGCTCCATGTGTTGAGTTGGTGAACTCACCCCTGCTTTGTGTTTGGTTGCTAGATTTATTAAAGACAAGATCAAAAACACAACACAATTGTGCGCGACTTTGTTGCATCGCATTTCATTCTTCTTCTTCTGCATCCCCTCTGCTCTTCCCAATAATCAAGATGATGGGACAGAGATCTCTTAGACCGACCTTGTCGGCACCGCTATCCAGCACTCATCCTTATTCATCTAGGACTACCTCGGAGAGTCCGCTCTCCGAGCCTGAGTTTACATACACCCTGTTCCCCCTCGACCACCCTTCCCATTCTCCTTCTCTCAGTCCAATAGTTTCAGAATTCAGTGCATTACAGAGTTCAGATCATTCGACAGCACTTGAGATGACCTCTTTTGCTTTTTCAGAGAATCCATCGATGACAGACAGAGGCGAGCACCCAGATGACCATGATCACCCTCCGTTCATATTTGATCAGGAGGCCATCAACAATTCCTTGTTAGCGTCCCTGGAGACTATGCAGAGGCAGATCCGTGACCAGGGTACTTTCATGGGTGATCTTATGAGAGAAATTTCTCAGATGAGAGAGAACCGACCTGGGGGCGGTGGCGGAGGAGGAGGAGGACCTGATGCAGGAGGAGGCGATCCAGACGCTGAGAGACCGCCACAGACCATCATGAGGGAATTGCACAACCCAGTTGCATCCCTCACTCACCGTTGGATCAGACTCCCGCCAATCCATGGAGACTTCGAGTTGCGGCCCCATACCATTCAGCTTCTACCCAAATTCCATGGGTTGCCTACTGAAGAGCCACACCTCCACCTCCAAGAATTTGAGATGATATGCAGCACCATCCATGATCGGTTGATGACTGAGGACACAATCAAGATGATTGCCTTTCCGTTCTCATTGGTTGATAGAGCCGCATATTGGCTCAAGCACCTGAGTGATTCATTGATACATGGGCAGATCTCCGGACCACATACTTAAAGAAATATTATCCTCTCGGCCGAACCAATGCAGCTAGAGCAATGATCAGTAACTTCGTCATGATCCCGAATGAGAAGTTTCATGAAGCTTGGGATCGCTTTCGAGAGCTCATCGACCGGTGTCCACATCACGATATCTCCAAGCCCAATCTCGTGCAGAGTTTCTTCTGTGGGCTGACACCGGAGCTGCATGGGCTAGTGAACGCCTCTTGCGGTGGGTCGTTCTTTTCCAAGGGTGAAGACGATGTCTGGCCATCTACGAGGGCATGGCAGAAAACTCAATCATGATGGCCCAAGCCCGAGTCTACACACAGTAGAAGCCCCCGCAAGGAGCGGGATCATTCCAGAGGATCGCCCGCATCGATGCCGGTCCCAATACAGTGTCAGCTGTCGCAGCCCATGCTGAATCAGCCGCAGCCGACATGGGCATCATTAGTGAGAAGCTGGACCGCCTCGAGATCCTCGAGAAGAAGCAGATGCAAGGCATGGCCCAGATGGACCATATTGCCAAGACCATGAGTGATCTGAAGACGCAGATCTTGTGCGTCCAGGAGGCACAAACTCATTCCCAACAACCTCCCAGATCACGTGCTGATCCGAGCAGTAGCAATGCCAACCAGCCCTCTACCTCGTATCGTCAAGTCAACCATATCTAGGCAGAGCCGGTTCCCTTGCTACAGTACTACCCAACGCATCCGCCATCTTCGGACACGCAGATGGTGGTCTACCAGCCGGAGCAGCCACTGGCAGTTCTTCCTCCACCCTCCTTTGAGCAGGAACCATTGATGGAAGTCAATGGGATTTGGTACGACCGGTACCCTCAGCTTGGGATCCATCATGATCATCCAGGATTCCGTTGGGGCAATGGTGGCTCCTCCTCCCAGCAGCAGAATCCTACCCAAGGACATCAGAACAGCCAGCCACAACAGCAACACCAGCAGCCCCAGTATGCCCAGCCACAACAGTATCAGAGTGGTCCTCGTCCCACCTATCAGGGACAGCAGTGGAGGCAGCGACAGCAGCCTCAGCAATTTTATGCCCAGCCAACCCAGAACTATCCGTACCAGCAACACCAGCAGCAGCAGCTCCATTTCCAGCAGGGACAACCATCCGGTTCTTAGGGTCCCACCTTTGAGAACCCATCTCTCGATGATCTTGCCTGCTTGCTCTCCGAACAGCGAGCATCCTTCAGGCAAGAAATGGATGAATTCCGGCAGGAGATGAGGGACATAATAAAAGGCAAGGCCGCCATACCCGCTCAGATTGAACCTAACCCGAACAATCTGAAGAGGAAGTCTGAGCAGGTAGAGTTTACAGAGGACACCTCTCCTAGTGACTATTTGAGTGATATGTCTTATTCTTTCTATGATGCTGATTTTGTGACTACTAGGAGTGGTAGGATGCCCGCAGGCGGCGCCTCTTCTGAGCGACAACCAGATGCAGAACCAGGAGCGCCAGAGGAGCAGAGTAGTGGTGCTGATGCCGCTAAGATGTTGAAGATGGTGGTGCTGAGGCCACCAATGATGGAGATCCGAATGACGGTGCTGATGCCATCGTGAGACCAGATGCAGACGGTGGTGCTGATGCCACCATTTTGGACGCTGAGCCAGAGCGCGGTGTTGATGCCACAGAGACAGGTGCCGGTGGTGGTACTGAGGCCACCACATCTACTTTTGTTGAGCCTCCCTCTGTGATGTTACCACCTTTTGTAGCCATGGACTGTGGTGACAAAAAGAAAAACAAAAATATGAATAAAGGAAAGGTTTCTGTTCACATTGCGGATCCATATGTGTTGCATGATGATGATTGTATGGATTCTCCTCCTTCACAGGTACATGGACCGATTCCTAGTCCTCCATCTGTGGAGGCCCCTACCATCCCCTTCCCTGAGGAACTCCGCCGAGCGAAGGGGAATAAAAGAGAAAATCCCAAAAAAGAGCAACACGTAGAGTTCGGCAATCAGATGATAGACAGATTCCACATTCAGCTGACTCTACAAGAAGCACTTGAGCACATCCCCCTCTTCAAGAAAAACCTGAAAGAGAAGACTACCGTCCGCAGGAAGAGGAGGAACCATAGAGATCAAATCCATGTGCTCACTCACTCCACTTGCTGCACCATCCAGAACAAACTGCCAGCCAAGCGATCAGATGCAGGAGCTCCCTATGTCAGATGTGAGATTCAGGAGCAACATTTTGATCGCACTCTATTAGACATCGGCTCTTCAATCAACCTTCTTCCGGCAGCCTTACTCGACCGATTCGAGTTTGGTCCTCTTCTTAGGAGTAGGACAGTTCTTCAGTTTGCTGATAGGTCGACTAAGAGGCTGAAGGGGTTATTGAAAGACATGGTCGTTACCATTCAGGGCCTGAAATTCCCCGTGGACTTCATTGTATTGGACATGGAGATTCCTGAGTCGGTAACTGATGCCCCCATCATTCTCGGACGTCCATTCTTGGCCACAGCCAAGGCGGTGACCGACCATGATAGTGGGAAGGTATGTTTTTGCGTAGAGGGCGAAACCATACAAATAGAGACGATCGAAGAAACCAGAGCCAGAGAGTTAGAATGCTCGGAGCAGTCCAGTGAAGCAGCGCAGATGACAGAGGAAGAGCTAGATATCCACCAGGAGTGTGATTTTGTGATGACAGATGATGAATCCAACTGGATAGATTCGGTAGCACCGACCCTCGCCTTGCCTACAGATTCACTATATCTCAAGCTCATGGCAGTCGAGAGCCGGGAAAGCACACCCCTGGATGAGGATACATCTGAAGCTGACAGTGTTGTGATGAGTGGTGCTGATGAGTTTCAATCATGTTCATCTTCTTCTGATCCCTCGGATTCAGACATTGACTGGGATGATTTTGATGATTATTTGCCTTGTCTGATTCCTTCTGAGACGACAACCATGACAGAGTGCGAGCCAGTGCAGTTTATTGATGAATCAGCAGGCCACCCTTCGTCAGAAATTCACGCAGAGCGAGAGTTCTCACATGCAGACCTGGTCGCCTTCACACAGACATATCAGAAGCCAGATCTGCCGCCTCCCAGTTGTCCAGAACTGAAGTCTCTGCCGCAGTCGTTGAAGTACAGATTCCTTGCGGGTGAGCCAGATATGCACCCAGTCATTATCTCAGCAGGTTTGACTGGAGAGCAAGAATCTCATCTGATGGAGGTTCTTGAAAGAAACCGCAAGGCAATAGGTTGGAGTATAGCTGATCTCCAGAGGATTAGTCTGGCTCTGTGCTCTCACCACATCTATCTTGAGGATGACGCTAGGCCGTTGCGTGAGTTCCAGCGACGGTTGAACCCGAATCTTCGAGACGTAGTCATGAAAGAAATTTCCAAGTGGTGGAGCGCCGATTTTATCTACCCCATCTCCGACTCCAAATGGGTTAGTCCACTACATGTGGTACCCAAGAAGACGGGTATCACGACAGTTATCAATGAGTCTGGAGAGGAGATCGCTACCAGAGTACCAACTTCTTGGAGGGTCTGTGTGGACTACAGACGATTGAATGAGGCCACCAAGAAGGATCACTTCCCGCTACCCTTCATTGATCAGATTATCGAGCGGCTAGCAGGGAAGAGTCATTACTGTTTTCTTGACGGGTACTCTGGATATAATCAAGTGGCCATTGCGCCCGAAGATCAGGAGAAAACGGCATTCACCTGTCCGTTTGGGACTTATGCTTTCAGACGGATGCCCTTTGGCCTATGTAACGCTCCAGCGACATTCCAAAGGTGCATGTTGTCCATATTCTCGGATATGGTGGGTGACTGTTTAGAGGTCTTCATGGATGACTTCTCGGTCTATGGCGACGGGTTCGATGCTTGTCTTAACTGCCTAGACTGTGTACTTCAGCGCTGCATAGAGGTCAATCTTGTCTTATCTTGGGAGAAGAGTCACTTCATGGTGACTCAAGGGACGGTCCTTGGTCATATCGTCTCCAACAGGGGCATGGAGGTCGATCCAGCCAAGGTGGATATCATCAGAAAACTCAATCCACCGTCCAACTTGCGTCAGTTGCGATCTTTTCTGGGGCATGTCGGTTTCTACCGACGGTTCATTCAGGACTTCAGTCGAATTGCCCGACCCCTTACTGACTTGCTGACAAAAGACACCGAGTTTATTGTCAATGATAAGTGTCTTGCGTCTTTCGAGACTCTCAAAGAGATGGTTGTTTCCGCTCCTGTCCTTCAACCACCCGATTGGTCTCTCCCATTCGAGATCATGACAGATGCTTCAGATTTTGCCGTTGGGGCTGTGCTTGGACAGAGGAGGGATGGTTTACCTTTTGCTATTCACTACGCCAGCCGCACTTTGGATGCCACACAGTGGCATTACACTGTGACTGAGAAAGAGATGCTGGCCGTAGTCTTCGCTCTTGATAAGTATCGATCGTATATTCTTGGATCTAGAGTGACTATCTACACTGATCACACCGTCATCCGGTACTTAATGGCTAAGAAGGATGCCAAAGCACGTCTGACCAGATGGATCCTTCTGCTCCAGGAGTTTGATATTGAGATTAAGGATAAACCTGGGGTCAAGAATGTGGTGGCGGATCATCTCTCCAGATTGGAGAATCTTGAGGAATCTGAGCCCAGCACACCTATCACTGAGACGTTTCCAGATGAGGCGATCTTGGCTGTCACCTTGCTCCCGTGGTACGCCGACATTGTGAACTTTCTTGTAGCCAAGACAGTCCCACAAGGTTGGCCCAGGCAAAAACTCGAGACCTTCCTGGCGAAGGCCAAGTTTTATCATTGGGAGGATCCTGTCCTTTATCATGAAGGAGGGGACAATATCTGGAGGAGGTGCATTCCTCAAGAAGAGCATCATAGCGTCCTCACATACTGCCACAAGCTTGAGGCAGGAGGACATCATTCTGGAAAAAGGGCAGCACAGAAGGTGCTTCAATCCGGCCTATGGTGGCCTACTCTTTTCAAGGATTCTGATGAGTTCGTGAAGAGATGTACTGACTGTCAGAAAATGGGAACCTGCGGACAGAGAGACATGATGCCCATGCAACCCATTCACTTTTGTGAGGTTTTTGATGCATGGGGAATTGATTTCATGGGCCCATTTCCTAAGAGTCAGGGATTCGAGCATATTTTGCTCGCTGTAGATTATGTCAGCCGATGGGTTGAGGCTATCCCCGCCCGAGCCGTAGATGCTAAAACCGTGTGTAAATTTTTGAGGAAAAATATCATTTCACGGTTCGGGGTACCTAGAGTCTTGATTTCAGACGGGGGGTCTCATTTCATCAATGACAAGGTTAGGGCCCTTGCAGACGAGTTCGGCATTGACCATCAGTTGCCACACGTATCACCCTCAGACTAATGGTCTTGCTGAAGTATCGAACCGGGAGATAAAAACAATCTTGCAGAAAGTTGTCCGCCTAGACCGAAAGGATTGGTCACAGCTTTTGGACTCGGTCTTGTGGGCCTATCGGACTTCTTTCAAGAATCCATTGGGGACATCTCCCTTTCGTCTCGTCTATGGCAAGTTGTGCCATTTTCCAGTGGAGATCAAGCACAAATCTTTCTGGGCAGTCACTGAGTTACTTTTAGATCCCGAGAGTATAGGAGACCAGAGAAGAGCAGAATTGGCAACCCTGGAAGAACTGAGAGATACAACCTTTTCCAACAGCCTACAGTACAAGGAGAAAGTGAAGACATGGAACGATTCACATATCAGCCATAAACAGTTTGAGCCAGATCAGAGAGTATGGTTGTTTGATTCCAGGCTGAAATTATTCCCAGGGAAGTTGCAGAGCAAATGGAAAGGTCCTTATGTGGTCAGGAAGGTACATGACAATGGCAGCATCGACATATCCGAACCGTCATCTTCTTCTACCTTCCGCGTCAATGGTCAACGCCTGAAACTATATCTAGATCATGATCCGTCGACCATTGACGTTGCCACCATTCTTCTGGTATGAGATGTGTCCTTTGACTCATATCATCTGCATCTCATACATGGTGATCACTTCTATCTTCCGCTGTACAGATCATCTGTCCATATCACTCTTTCATCTGTTGATTTATTTTTCTTCTTTTCTTCTTTTCTTCTTTTCCTTTTCTATCTTCTTTATCTATCAAAAAGGTGCCGCCCTTGTAGATAGTTTTCCATACTTAGGACGTACTTTGTCCTAAGTATAGGGGGGTGTGTACCCCGAGTATTTCCATTCTTTGATCCTCTCCATTGTCTCCTCTTCTTGTCTATACTTAGGGAAATCTTACCCTAAGTATAGGGGGAGACAATCTGAGTACGATCTGTTCATTCCCACCCTTGACCCTCCCTGCTTTGTGTACAGTCTGCTATACTTAGGATTATTTGATCCTAAGTATAGGGGGGACAGTCAACTTCTCATTCATTAATTCATTTATTTATTCTTTAGACTTGTCTATACTTAGTATGAGTTATGTCTTCTCTTTTCTCTCCGATCTATGAGGACATAGCTCAAGCTAAGTATAGGGGGGTCGTATATACTATGTATATACTTTAGCCATAACTCGTACTTTTGTATTTTCCTAATAATATGGCTAATAACTCTTTAAAATTCATTAAAATCCTTAATGAAAAGGTGTTCTGTTCCTCAAATTCTTTTGTGTATATACTGATTAATAAATTAGGTGAAAATGTTTTTTTGCAAAATGTTTGAAAAATAGTTTGAAAATCTTTGTGAACATCTATTGAAAACTATTTTGAAAATATTTTGTTACATGTTTTCAACCTTTGTAAAAATGAGTGGTTTGTAAAATTTATTTTCTTTGTGTGAAATAAAATGTTTGAAAAATGATTTGCAAATGGTTTGAAAAATGGTTGCAAAAATGTTTGAAAAACCTATATATACTGTTTTGAAAGCCTTTGCAAAATGATTTTCAAATGTGTGTACATGTTTGTAAAATATTTGTAAAAACTATTTTGGACTATAGTTTTCAAAAATTGTGTGAAAAAGCTTGTGTCAAATAAGTTTGAGGAATATTTGCATCACACCAAAATCCACTATATATACTTATAAAATTGATCACTTACCCTTGTAAAATTCTTAAAGTCCACTTCTTGTAGATATAAGAAGCACTCCCGTGTACATATTTTTAACCTAGATTTCAGCCAAATCTTTTTGTTTTCAAAAATCCCAAAAACATTTGCAAAATTAAAATCCAAAAACATTTGAATAATTTCTTTGAAAAATACAAAAAAAATGCACGCATCATCTTTTCAAAAATCCATAAAAAGTTCAAAATCTTTGAAAATTGCATCACAAAAATATTTTCTGCATCGCACTGCATAGCATTCGCAGTTTTCGGATTGAGTTTAATAGTTGAACGAGTCTAAGTAAAATCCGAAGATTGGAGCTTGATTGGCCTTAAAATCTACCTAATAACAGGAACCTTATAGGAACTGGGTTTGAGGTATTTCAGGTCTAGTTGACTTAATTCTTTGAGGATCACGGGACTTGGTTCAATGGATTCTTGACTACCTAAGTAGAGTATTTCGGAGCACACGCACGACTCTTGTTGATAATGATCTAACTTGGACACCTGCACCTTTCACATGGCTCAACTCAGTTGGAGTGGTGAGGGGATTGGATTTGCCGGTATGAGACGCACACAAGTGGAAACATTTGTCCTCCTCTAGGGAGGGAAGTGCACCCCAACCCGTCCAGTGATTAGGAAGTCTAAAGACAGGAGGCTGTGGGTTGCTATAAAGCTTCAAAAGAGGGATAGTCTACTGGCTCAAGAGGAAAAACTCCTTATGTAAATGCTGTTGTATATAGTATTTTAAAAAAAAAAGTTCAGGCATGTACAAAAATAAAAAGCCTGTAAGTATGTACAAAGTCAATAAGCAAGCTTGAGTTCCAAAGTCAAACATGTGAGCCTGCAGCAGGATGACTTGACTACACTGGTCTTGCATCCCAGGATAGGTAGCCACACTGGCTACCGTCCATTCTTCTCTTCACCCCCTCCTCTTGAGCTGGTTGCCACTTGAACTTAGAAGGGAATACCCAGCTCCTCGAGGATGGAGTTATTGGATTGGGGAATCATTGGGTTGTCGTACTGGAGAAGTCAGTCTCTTTGTCATTCTAGTTGGGAAGAGCCACCATCACTTACACTGTACGACTGACCTGGCTATTAAGGAGACTTGGACAGAGTTTTGGGATTCTCAGGGACTGTTGGATTTCAAATTCGGTTCTCATTAAGGTTCCGCCCGCACTAAAATTCCAAGGGTCCGACTTAAGCTCCAAACTTTGATTTTGTGAAGACAAGTATGATAATCAAATAAAATCCATATTTCTTCTTTTTCTTTTCTTTCTGTTTCTTTTTGCACTTATTGCATAAGTGTTTGCTAGGGACTAGCAAAGGTAAAGTATAGGGGGATGATGAATCCACATTTCATCATCTTTATTCTATCATTTTGGCATCAAAAACCCTAGCAAATGCCTGTAAATACCCTTAAATAGAGCATCTTAGCATTCATGCATGTGCATCTAATTAGTGTATAAAATGTTGTAATTAAAGCTAAAATTATAGAATAAATAAAAGAAAAGAAAAAGAATAAAATATTGTAAATATTTTATGACCCGAAACCCCGAGACCTAAGCATCTTGATGAATAGGTCGACAAGGAATAAAGTAGGGGAAGATAAGGGCCAAAATACAGATAAAATGCCTATACCTTCTATTCATTCTTTATTCATTTTGGGACCTATTTTTGGTTCCACTTTTTATACATCAAATAAAGAAACTTTGTACATGAAAGTTGTAGATAATTTAATAAAGAAAAATACAAAATTGATTTCACTCAATTATAATATACAAATAAAAAGTTATGGTCTGAATAAAAATCCAACACCCCAACTTCCCAGACCCGTATCTCACAAATGACAACTCCAAATGCAGCATACTCACCTTTAATTGTATATAGAATAAAATAATCTTTTTAATGGTGGTGGTTTCGCATTTGGCGGAGCTACGGTTTGAAAGTTGAGTTTTGGACCCACCTTGTATAGTTGTACTGATTAAAATATTCAATTTATTATTTATTTATTATTTTATATTTTTAATATTTTTGTAATTATGTAAATATTACTTATAATAACTATGTGCATTAAAATTAGAATAAAAATGCAAAGAAAAATAAAAACAAAAATAAACTTATATAGATTATACAGGTATTATACATATATGTATACCTATACAATACACTCTTATACTTTATTAAATATGCAAAATAAATCAGAAAAATAAAATAAAAATACATTTGTGTGTATAAAAGTATTCTATAATTTTACAAAATAAGAAATAAAAATAATAAAATTAAAAGACACAAAATAAAAATAAAATGCTAAAACACATAGGTATTATACTTATAAAAGGGTAAAAAGTGAACTTATAAAAATACATCTCATAAAATTAATTAAAAATCACTATAAAATAGTTTATAAAATTCTACACACTTTTTATTTAATAACCTGAATAAAATACTAACATATACTATTTTAAATTGATTTTTGAAAGTATTTTTTCTTGGTTTTTCCTGGTTGGTCCACGTGGACCAACCAGGGGTCTCGGATAGTTGGCCCAGGTCAACTATCTGACCTGCACCTGGGGTTGTGTCAGACCATGTGTTGACCCCCATCTTCACCCTTTTTTCGAGGATAATCCATTCACCAAAATACGATACACTCTTCACCACTTTTGCAGCTCGTGCATCAAGGAATCACGCCCAAGGTTCATCTTGGGTCGTGGATCACTGCAGCTCCCTCTATGCCTCGTTCTTGCACCTCTGACCGTCAACCCCTTAAAACCCAAATCCGATTCTCTTTTGAGAATTCGAACCGCGATTCATCCAGTTTGTTCCCCCCTTGGAGTCGTTCAAGCACCTTGGAGGTGACAGCTCCATGTCTACATCTTCGAGGAGGCGGATTTGCACGAGCTGGGCGCGTTCCACCCTCACCTCCGGCGAGCTTTCCCGTGAGTCACTGGTTCCATTTCCACCCTCGTTTCATTCCTCATAGTCTAAGGATCATCCAGATCCTTTTTCCTCGTCAAATCGACCATCCGATCTCCTCATCGACTACCTCGCCGGAGCGCAACTCCGGCGAGTGTTCATCTCGTCGTTTCTCCAATTTCAAGAGCTCCTGGAGGTCGAGGCATTTTGCCCTCGACCTCCTTAACATTTCTACGTGCAGGACTCTCTATTTTGAAGCACCTCGGGTTGGATTCATCTTCGCCGGAGATACCTGGGTCGTCTTTCTTCTCCGACGTCGCAAGGAGGACCTGTTCATCGCCGCCACCTTTGGAGACCCCAGACGAAGAGAGGGACCCTGCATCGCACCACCCGCCGGAGCGAGGCGCTATCGCCGGAGGAAGGTCGCCACGACGGACCTTCCTCCCTGTTCTTCCACCCCCCGCCTCCGCCGTCGGATCGTCAAGGCTTCCCAGATTTTCTCACCGCCGTCCGATCCAACACGCACCACACCGTTCGATCGTCATCAGCTTCTAATCGTGGCCGCAGGATCGCGAAGGGGTATCGGCCGTTCAGGTGTTGAACGTGGACTAGTGGCTGAGGCCACACCATCGGATCGAGCCCCTTGCTTGGGTATTTTGTGCTTTCCACCCTAGCAGTTTTTGTGTATTAATTATTAGGACTTAAACTTTCATTGGGTGTTTTAACTTTTTGTAATTTTTGCTAAAAACCCCCAGCAGTTTTCTTATTTACTTTTCAACCCTTGCCAGCCAAGCGCACGTGCGTGGGCACGTGCGCGTGGGCATTTTGCGGATAAGGGTCTAGCAGATCTTGTTTTTAATATTTATTCCACTAAATATTTTGTCACGTGGTATATTTTTAGTGGAATTTGCATTTAGCCCCCCCACGACTTTGTAATATTGCAAAGGGATCCCCGCCAGGTCACGTGCACAGCGCGCATGACCTTGGTGTTTTTGTAGGGTTACCCTCGCGGTTTAAGCATTTAACTTGTAGTCCAGAAACTCTTTTATGCAGTATATTTTTTGTGTAAAAATTGCGTCTATGCCCCTGGACTTCTGTCTATTTGCAATATCGTCCCTGCCAGGCCTTTCATTTGTGTTGACTTGCTCTATTTATTTAAGGCCTCATTTTAACTCCAAAAATTCTCAAATTTTGAACTTAAGCTCCTGCTAACTTGTACTTTGTCTCCATATTTTTAGTTTTTAATTTTATTGCTTTTCAATATTTATTAAAAATCAAAAACATGCTTCTTATTCACTGTCTAGCTTAGAAAATACCAAAAAATAGTAAACTACCTCTAAAAATTCCAAAAAAAATTCCCTAGTGTGTCTTGTATCCTTTTTTAGTGTCAGTCCAAAAATCACTATAAATCTCAAAAGCAAAACCTTAAAAATTCAAAAATACGTAAAAACTTCAAAAAAATCTATAAAATCAAAGAAAACTCAAAAAAATACAAACTCAGTTCCTGTTTGTTCTATATTTCATTCTCTTTATTTGAAAATTAGTGTGAAAAATTTTGGTTGTTGTTTGCTAATTTTAATTTCCATTTTACTCACAGCCAGCACATATTTCATTGTTTTCCCTTATTTCAGTATTTAAAAATACCCAAAAACGGTTTGAAAAATACCCAAAAATCATAAAAATAGTAAATAATTCTAAAAATATAAAAAACATTTTATTTATGAATTTTTGGTTATTTTAGCATATTTTTATAAATGTTTTATCACTCCTTGTATTCCGTTGTCTCTATATTCCAATATTTAAAAAGAAAAAAAAATATAAAATATAAAATTATAAAAATCAGAAAATTAAAAATCAAAATACAAAATTAAAAATTAAATTAAAAAAATAATAAAAAAATTAAAAATTAAAAACCCACAAAAATTTCTTTGCTTGCTTGCTTAGTGTAGACACACTTCACATTCACTTGTGCACATTTATTCGAATTACCCTGCTTGCTCCCTGTGTTCGAACTCTCTGCATACTTGTCCCTATACACCATTTGTGCAGAGTTAAAAATAAATTTTAACTCCACATTTATTTCTAATTATTGATCTTTAGTGTGGGTTAATTGTTGACTTTAGTCCAGATTTAGTGTGGTCAACACACCGACTGAGTTCACGCTTTGTGTTGAACTTAAGACCACCTAATTTTGGCTAAATCACCGGTCGTCTGCAGCTCCTTAAGTCCGTTATTGCTGGTGTTGTTCTCTTCTGGGCGGATGGCACTGTCATCCCCCCCCCCCCCCCGAACTATGCGAAAAATTGACAAGTTATCTGCTGCCTTCCTCTGGAACTATGGGATTCACTCCATCGCTTGGGATACGTTTTGTCTTCTGAAATTGGAGGGTGGCTTGGGCCTGAGGTCTGTGACTACAATTATGGCAGCTATGGTTATTTCTTGGTCTTGGAAGATTTTAACCCGTGGCCCCTCTCTGTGGGATGACTTCATGTGCACAAAATACCTATCATCTTCCCCCTTCTTTGATGCCGATAACTCCTCTTTGGCATCCCCAATCTGGAGGCTCATCCTCTCGTCTTGCCCCCTCTTTAGATTTGTTGTGTCTGGCTCTTCCCCACCTTTTGTATGGCTCCCGACGGGTTCTCATTTCTCATTTGCTTCTGTTGTTGATCTTGTTCGCCCTAGACGGGGACCTGTGCCCTGGGCGGCTGTGGTTTGGGCCAAGAGGGGTGTCCCCAAGCATTGTTGCACTCTTTATCGCGCTATTCTTGGCCGTCTGCCTACTGCTGACTGTCTCGCTCGACATGGTATCGCTGCTCACTCTCTTTGCTACCTTTGTAATGCGGCAATGGAGTCCCATGACTACCTTTTCTTCGAATGCGGCTTCTCCCGGGAGATCTGGTCTTCGGTATGCAGAGCCCTTACTAGTTCTTCCTTTTATCCGAGGAGCCTCCCCGTCGCCTTGGACTGGATTGTGAAGTCTAGCAATGCTGCTGTTAGTAATCGCCTCCGTCTTGCTCTCGCTGCGGTTTGCTGGGAAGTATGGAAAGAAAGAAACAACCGGTGGTCTCCCGGTCGTCTTGCTTCTGCTGGTAGTATTACAACAACTGTGATTACATGCATCAACACCATTTGTGATCGGATTTAGCCCCAGATTTCTGTTGCCTCTGGGCATTTTTCTAACTTTTGTAAGCTTCGCCCCAGATTTTTGTTAATTCTGGGCCTTTTTCTTATTTCTGTAAACATGGCCTATGCCTCTCAATTATATTTTTTACTGGCATAGTTTATAGTGAAAACCTTTCAAAAAGATCAGCGCTCTCCCACGGGATTGGAATGAATAGTGCTATAAAAATAAGCATATATTTTGATAGGTAAGAAATTAGCATATCATTTAGTTAGACTTATATTATGAAGAATTAGTACATTTATATTTTTTTAGTAATAATCAACTATAAAATAAATATGTCATCAATATGCATTTCATAGATTTATTTGATGCAAGATGCATGTCATTTATTATTTAGATGTACGACTAAATTTTATACTTTTAGTATGATATCTTTGTTGTGAAATTAAATTGCTATACCTAAGTATCCATCACTTCTAAAAAATACACTTCAATTTTATAAATCAAATAATTAATCTAAATTATTTTGTTCTAATCATTCTTCGTCATTATATAAGATTACACTGAAAAAGGCGATGCGAATACAAGATTCTTTCACTCAGTGGCTTCTGCCTGAAGGAGGAGAAACTGCATTCATGAAATTGAGGTTGGGGGAAGGGGGGTGGGTGAGGTATTCATGGGAACCACAAATTGACAGTGCGCTGGCAGGGTTTTTTGTGGAGGCGTCGCAGAGAAGGAAAGGGGATGGATGGGGAAGGGGGTGAAGACTTTGACACCGGAGCAGGCGGAGACGCTAGTGAAACCCTTCTCGGAGAGTGAAGTGAAAAGTGCAGTCTGAGGGTCGAATGCGGATGGGACGTCGGGGCCGTACGGATTCCCGATCTTCTTTTACAAAGAATTTTGGGATCTCCTCAAGGGAGAGATCGTAGAGGTGCTAGAAGAATTTAGAGAAGGAAACATGAATTTTGAGAAGGTTAACAAGGCTTTATTATTTCTTCTCCCAAAGAAAGATCACCCGGCAAGAGTAGAGGACTTCAGACTAATCGCTCTTTCAAACAAAGTTTACCTCATTGTGGCAAAAGTGCTAGCAAACATGCTCAAGTGAGTTATGGACTCGATTGTTTTGGAGGGTCAATCCGCGTTCATTCCAAGATGTCAAATGGGAAATGGGCTAGTTATGGCATCATAAATCTGTTTAGAATGGAGACGCAGGAGTGCAAAGGGGTGTTGTGGAAGATTGATTTTGCAAAAGCTTATGACTGTGTGGACTGGAACTTTCTGTGGTCATCGATGAGGAGAAGAGGGTTCCCAGATAGCTGGATGGCATGGATGAAAAGATATATCACCACGACTTCCTTCTCGATTTTAGTAAATGGGTGGCCTGAAGATGGCTATTTCCAGCCACAGAGAGGTGTTCGGTAGTATTGTCCTTTAGCGTCCATACTTTTTGTTCTGGTTGCAGATGCATTGGCGATCCCGTTCAGGCAAACAGTCAACGAAGGTTGGTGTGAAGGCTTTCGTCTTGACTAGATCTTTGTGCCGTTATTGCAATACGCAGACGACATGATACTTTTCTTGGGTGGTTTAAATGAGATGAGTAGTTGTGCAACTCAATTGTTGGACATATTCAACAGTATGTCTGGGCTTGAAATAAATTTGCAGAAATTGGTGGTGATCACTTTTGGATTACAGAATGAGGATAGGACATGAGTTGAAGAGTTGTTTGAATGTCCATTGGATAATCTGCCGATTAACTACTTGGGCCTTTCGTTGGTGGCAGACAAGCTTAGAGCAACAGATTGGGAGGTTGTTATTCAGAAGATAGAACTCAGATTGGCTGGGTGGAAGGTGATTACCTTATCCAGAGGTGGGAAGGTGGTCCTACTGAAGCATGTCCTGTCCGCCATCCCCACGTTCTTTCTCTCGACTAGGATGATGCCGGTGGGAATGAGAAAGAATATTGAAAAGATGATGAGAATGTTTTTTTGGTCAGACGGGAAGCAACGAAAGTCGGACATACATATGGTGGCTTGGGAGGAGATAACGAGACCCCACGATCAAGGGGGTTTGGGAGTTCGGGATTTGATGTGCATGAATAAGGCGCTACTAGAAAAGTGGATTTTGCGCATCTGGGGTCCATCTTTGGATCTGGTAGCAAGGTTGATGGGAAGGATTTATGGGGTGAAGGAACTTTAGAGGCAGGATCTTTTCAGTTTTAGTTATCCCTTTGGAAAGGGATATGAGAGGTGTTGACGGTTGTATCGGTTAGACTGGAACTTTCTGTGGTCATCGATGAGGAGAAGAGGGTTCCCAGATAGCTGGATGGCATGGATGAAAAGATATATCACCACAACTTCCTTCTCGATTTTAGTAAATGGGTGGCCTGAAGATGGCTATTTCCAGCCACAGAGAGGTGTTCGGTAGTATTGTCCTTTAGCGTCCATGCTTTTTGTTCTGGTTACAGATGCATTGGCGATCCCGTTCAGGCAAGCAGTCAACGAAGGTTGGTGTGAAGGCTTTCGTCTTGACTAGATCTTTGTGCCGTTATTGCAATACGCAGACGACATGATACTTTTCTTGGGTGGTTTAAATGAGATGAGTAGTTGTGCAACTCAATTGTTGGACATATTCAACAGTATGTCTGGGCTTGAAATAAATTTGCAGAAATTGGTGGTGATCACTTTTGGATTACAGAATGAGGATAGGACATGAGTTGAAGAGCTGTTTGAATGTCCATTGGATAATCTGCCGATTAACTACTTGGGCCTTTCGTTGGTGGCAGACAAGCTTAGAGCAACAGATTGGGAGGTTGTTATTCAGAAGATAGAACTCAGATTGGCTGGGTGGAAGGTGATTACCTTATCCAGAGGTGGGAAGGTGGTCCTACTGAAGCATGTCCTGTCCGCCATCCCCATGTTCTTTCTCTCGACTAGGATGATGCCGGTGGGAATGAGAAAGAATATTGAAAAGATGATGAGAATGTTTTTTTGGTCAGACGGGAAGCAACGAAAGTCGGACATGCATATGGTGGCTTGGGAGGAGATAACGAGACCCCACGATCAAGGGGGTTTGGGAGTTCGGGATTTGATGTGCATGAATAAGGCGCTACTAGAAATGGATTTTGCGCATCTGGGGTCCATCTTTGGATCTGGTAGCAAGGTTGATGGGAAGGATTTATGGGGTGAAGGAACTTTAGAGGCAGGATCTTTTCAGTTTTAGTTATCCCTTTGGAAAGGGATATGAGAGGTGTTGACGGTTGTATCGGTTAGACTAACGCCGAAAGTAGGGGATGGGAATGGCTTCATATTTGGGAGAGATAATTGGATGGGTGAAGACCCTTTGGAGTTGTGTTTTCCTAAACTTTTTGCTATAACAACTGCGAAGGAGGCCACCGTAAGAAAGTTGGCTCATGTTGGAGAGTGGAGACCGACTTTTACTGTGGGTCTTTCAGACAGAAGAAGGAGGATTTGGAAAGATTGAGGGTTGTGGCCCCTTTCCCAGATGAATTCCATCAGTACAAGGATAATTTCAAATGGACGGGTAATAAATTTTTTGTCAAGCAACTTTATGGTGAACTGAAAAGTGCAGGTGAAGTTCAAGAATAGGACATGTGCATGGATATGAAGATTATCTAGGCAAGCAAGATACCAAACAAGATAAAAGTTTTTCTTTATTTCTTAAGGAGGTACAAGCTTCTGGACAAGGACGGGAGGGCAAGGATTTTGGGTGTACAGGATGTTACATGTGACAGGTGCGGGGAATAATCAGAGACCTCAGAACATCTTTTCTTCGCATGTGAGTCTCGCTAAAGGTTTGGAGAGAACTGGCGATCCCTTGGGTGGATGCGAGTGGTCTACTGAACTTTTGGGAGGGGGTAAGGAAAGTAGGAGGCAGCTCAACTGATGATGTTGCAAAATCTTTTGAAGCGTTGTGGGCAATCTGATCGACGAGAAATGGGCTCCTTTTTAATAATCAGAGGTTTTATCTGGAAAATATTGTGTCTCACTGTAAGGCTCTCTTATTTTTTTGGGAGTCAAGGTAATGTATCATGTATCCCGTCCTTCTTTTTAATATAATGATTCTGCAGTGACTCCCATCTTGGGAGCTCACCCTTTTTCTCATAAAAAAATATATTTTATGCATAATTACATTTTAAAGATTAAATAGATAAGGTTAGATTTTAAATTTTATTTTTGAAGATAAGAAAAATTTTAGTATATGTGTAGTGTAGATAGTTGGGATCAAATAGAGATATTTTCAAAATACATTCGAAGAGGAATGGCGAGAGAGAAAGGGGTGAGATATACATGGATATGTTTTGAAAATCTAACTTTATAGATTGTATGTTTGTTTATTTACTAATTTATAATTTGTATTAAAATTATTCAATAAAATATAGAGTAAACCTTTTATTTTTTTCCCTCAATAATGTAGTTTTATTTTCAATTATTTTTATATCATAAGAATGCATTTCAATTTATTTAAAAAATTGTGGAAATATTGATAATAAATTTGAAATGAATACAATAAATTGCATTTTATATCTATTTTGAATTTTTATGAAATTCAACTATATATTTCAAAAAAGTCCAAACATTTATAATAAAGTTGAATTGAAGACATAACATTACATTTTATATCTACTTCGATTGTCTTATATATTTTTACCGCTCTAAAAATTAATCCATCGATTGAAGTAGCATAAAGCTGGTGCACAAAATCAATAACAGAAAAAATTAATCATATTAAAAATAAAACTCATCATTCTATTCATTATCAAGCTATAAACAAAATCTCTTTAAATTAATTTATTATTGATTTTTGAGATATTCTACTTTTCTAAATATAGAAAACGTGAGAGGGAGATACTTATTGAGTAGAGACGAAGGAGATCAAGGAGAGAGAGGAAAGAGAAGACATCGGGGAGAGAGAAAAGATGGAGGGAGAGAGAAGAAATATTTTCAGGATGTTAATCAATTAGCTAATTCGGAAATCAATTTTAAATAAGGAGGGGTTAAGGGGGTCAAATCTTACTTCTAGATTATTTGGTTCTAACCTTTTGAAGGATTTACATGAGTCATTTCCTTAAGCTCTTGTAGAAATAATAGAGTACATGGATGGAGGGCGACACGTACATGTGTGTTCCAGCTCTGACTTGGCCGGTTCGAGAGAGTGCGGGTTTTGCTTGACACATCTGATAGATTAATCTACCTGATCAATTTTAAATTTGGCTGTTAAGATTCTAGATCTCAACGTTAGGGATCAATAGCGATCTTTATTGGGCAATTACATAATCGAGGGGTCTCAACCGTTTTCCCGCAACCTTCACTTCTTTCCCTGACACAACCACTTTCTCAGATATGCTTTCTCTGCATTGAGTTCAACTACCAATGAAAATCATCGTTCTCTTGGTTGCAGTCTATTTTCTGAGAAGCTTTTGAGGATGATCTCGTCAAAATGCGCCAACGTCGATCGTGTTGCCATCGTATCTTATGAGTGGATTATTAGACCATTTGCATCGATATTGTGGAGGCGAAATCCTTTCTAAGAACAATCCTTAATAGAGGTTTCGGTGATCTCTAATCTCATTTCTTTTGTTATTTGTCTCTTGCATTTGTTTTATATATTTGTCATATCTGGATCTTGCCTAATATTATTATTATTATGAATGTTAATTAATTAGTTTTCACATTTTATAATACATATATGTAATTAAATCGTGATATATTCTTGGTTGATTATATTCCGATTAATCTACTACTCTAATATATTAAATCATATTGGTCCTAGATTGTTACAACCTTAGTTCTGGATAGTCAAATCTTCTTATTTACCACATCTAGTTACTCGGCAATATATTTATCCAATAATGGCAACTAATATTCGAAAATAGATTGTAATAAAATGCTATATAGAGAGCATTTCACATTTTTCCATTAAGAAAATAATGCTTACATAGAAATCTATCCCATCATATTATTCTACATGTACATCAGACTGAAAGAAAAGAACTCAAAAGAACTACAAACTATCTTATACTATAAGCTACTATAGTTGGCAGGCTGGTTGGATAAGGTCATTGCAATGGCTCACCGGCACCTGTTGGGATTCCTGAAATCATAGGACAAATATTACTGATTGTTAAGTAATGAAGAAGAGAAAAGTAAATAAGTAGTATAGTTAGCAAAACTTATTATGCAAGAAAGTTTTATTTCTTCTCATTAGATTAAGTCATATTCCTTCTATTCCACATAGGGGGTTAGTCCATGCGATTTACGCCACCTCTCATGGACTCCGAAGCTGTGAACACATCGGGATTGGAGATTGCGTTGATCTGGTGAGCTTATGTCGCCGCACGTGGACTCAACCAATCCTGTAATGCTATCCTCAGAATTTTCTTTTTGTTTTATTATCCAAGGTTCCAAATCCTCTTCCTGACAAATAAGGAAGTAGGACTGCTAATCAAACTAAACATGCTCCTATTCGATTAGAGTTAGTTCGACAATAGTTCAAAAAATGTTTGTTTGTTTCTACGTAAATTGAACATGAACATCAAATTTTAATTCGATAGCTTAACAAACCGAACAGGAACATATCATATGTTCGTTCGATAAAAGTTCGAGTTCGATATCTGTCCATATGTGTGCATTTGTGCGTGTAACTTCGTATTTATACACATGATAAATTTTGAGGTTAAAGAAATTATAGTATTTATTGAGTTGTGTACAACTTTAATTTGAATAATTTCTTATTTTTATTACTTATCGAACCTTATTATCGAACTGAAGTTTCGAACTTGTTCATATAATTAAGTGTTAGTTAAACTAAATCATTAATGAACTATTATCAAATCGAACTCAAACTCGAACATATACTATCGAACATTTATCGAACCAAATCAAACTTACGAACTTTCTTATCGAACTGAACTCGAACATAGGTTTGTTCGTTACAGTTCGATTTGATTAACAACCCTACAAGAAAGCACACCGTCCTCAAGGACCCTATACCTTAAAATCACAAGATAACCTTTAATCACATAAACTAGCATTTTTAAATATATAATTATCGTGACACGATCGCTATTATTAACCACCCATACCTCCACATGGCATGACCACATCTTCAGCCAGTCAATCCTCTTAATAATAGTTGAGTGTCATGCGTTGTAAATAATTTATTACACATGCTCAACATATCCAGGTAACCATGCACCATCTAGGTACAACCTACCAATACGAATGCTTTTCTGACGAACCTATATGTTGCATACCTAACCTGTAGTATCTACTCCAAGCCAACATTAGCACAGAGGATACTACAAAAACCGTAACTAGATCACATTTACACCATATCAAAGTTCACCTAATATCAATATGGTATTGCGCGTTAATCACAGTAGCTACAAGGATGAATCATTGCATCAAATCTATTTTAGCAATTATTTTAGAGAATCTCGTTTAGAGTTTCTTCTGTGGGTTGATACCAGAGTTACATACACGAATGAATGCTTCTTGTGGAGCTTCCTACTTCTCCAAGCATGAGGATCAGGTCTGGGCTATCTATGAGGAGAAGGAAGAGAACTATATCACGATATCCTTGACTCGATACTACACGCACATGAAGCGTCTGTCACATGTGCAGCATTCCAGAGCGGCACAAATTGATGCAGGCCCATCTTCTACTCTTGCTCATTCCGAGTCATCTTTTGTAGATATGAGGATCATCTATCAGAAGTGGAACACATGGAAGTTATTGAGAAGAAGTGCCAGAGTTCAGATAAGCTCGGTAAGATTGATGAGCTTGAGTGTTGTTTGAGTGACCTGAAGACCCACATCATATGCCTCCATTGATATGGCTGCAACATCTCTAAGATTAAGTGATACCAATAAGAATGTTCCTATCTTCCTGCTCATTTGGCGATGGAACATGACTTGGCCAATCAAATAAAGAGGGCATAGGTCTTCGAAGTTGAACCTAAAGATGAGGCAAATGCGGTATAAAGCAAGAAGCATTGGGGGCCCTCTGAGGTTGTATTCAAAGGAAAGTGCAAAAAAGTGCCATGAGGTCCATGCTACTATTGTGGAATTTTGGTTATTTCAAGGCCAACTGCCCAAAGACAAAGAATGTGAGTGCCCCGAAGGGACAAGAATGCAAAATCAACATAAGCTAGAATTTGTAGCAGTGGTAGAATGTACCGCTGCATTGATAGAGTGTGAAGGATGGTGAATGGACTCCAGTGCAGCTCACCATATTTCAAAGACTAAGGAGGACATGTTGTATTCCAAGGAACTTCAAAAGGGAGAATAGAGAATTTACATGGTCAATAACACATACCTTAATGTTGAAGGTGTTGGAACATACAAGTTGGATTTGAGACGTAGCATAATGATCTTGAATGATGTATCATATGCTCCTAGAATTCGTTGGAACCTTATATTTGTCCTTTTACTTCTGAAAATGAAGTTCGAAGTTAGCTTCTATAATAATCATGTACCATCGGTAAAGATCAGAAAATCTTTGCAATGGGAAAATTTGTACCGAGTGACGATCTGTTCTGTATGAATGTCACTTATGAATCAATGGAAGAAAAATATGCTTATTCTTTATGTTGGTTGTCAATGAATAATCTTTGTCATATGTGATTAGCACACCCAAGAAATTCAAAATGGATCAATCGGTAAAGATGAACCTAATACCTAACATAATAGGAGCGAGAACATTGCCTTGTGAGCATTATTTGACCGGTAAAATGAAAAGGAAACCTTTCTTTGAAGGTACAAAGTTATAGGAATTGTTAGGTTTGATCCATTCTTACATTTTTCCCTTCAAGTATGAGTACACATGAAAGTATGGAATATTTCATAACTTTTATTGATGACCACTCCAAGTATTCCTACATCTATCTCTTAAGTAGAAAAGCGAAAGCTTTTGAAATGTTCAATAGATATAGAATGGAAGTAGAGAAGAAATTGAGGAGATCAATTTAAACACACAGATCTGACAGAGGTGGTGATTTCAACTCAAATGAATTCAAAGACTTATATTCGAGAAGACATTAGTAGGAAAACTACACTGCCTTATATACTACAACAGATTGATGTAGCGAAACGGAAGAATAGAACCTTAATGAATGCAATAATGTATATGCGATCACACTCATGTCTCTCCAAAAGATTTTGGTGAGAAGATGTATTGGCAGTCAATTACATATTGAATTAGATTCCCATCAATTCTGTGGATTCAATACCAAATGAATTATGGAATGGTAGAATACCATAATTGAGTTATCTTTGGAAATAGGGATACACTGCACATGTCTTACTTCCAAGTTAACTTATAGACAAGATTGAATTTAAGATATTAAATTGTGGATTTATTGGATATTGTGAAAAATCCAAAGGGTATAGGTTCTTCCATAAAACTCGAGGTCTTATTGAAAGTTATAATGTTACTGTTCTTGAAAATCAAGATGAAAATGCGCATGAATATGGGGAAATAGAACCTCTAATTCTCTTAAAAAATAATGCGGATGGTATAGAAATGAGATAAAAATATTGGATGATATTCCTCATCTGGAAATGGATCATGAATACCAGCAATAAATTTAGAACCTTTGGAGGAAGTGGGTGGACCCACACAACCCATGGGTATAATCGACAATAAGAGATCCATGACACAACTTGCATGGATGGATGATTATTATACGTATGCGAGGTTTCGTGTATAGATCTTATTTCTTTTAATGAATCAATGGCTTTTAATGAGTTAGAATCATGGACGACTGCCATGAGGGTATAATTGGACTCAGTTGAGTGAAACAGTATTTGGAAACTGTGTGACTTGCCAGAAGGTAGGTATTCCATAGGGTGTAGATGGGTATTCAAGAAGAAGTATCACGTTGATGGTATCATTGATAAATACAATATTAGATTAGTTGTTAAGGGCTATACCTAGAAAGATGAAATATATTTGCAAGAAACCTACTCTCCGGTAGCTAAATTTGCATCTATAAAGATGATCTTGGCAATAGTCACATATATAGATTTGGAATTATTCTAAATAGATTTGAAGACTATTTTTTCTCAATGAAGAATTGAGAGAAGACATTTATATGCAGCAACCTAGAGACTTTCAAGTAGAAGGAAAGAAGAAAGAGGTATACAAATTGAAAAAAAATCATTGTATGGCTTGTAACAGTCTTCATGACAATGGTATCTCAAATTTCATGGCCATGTTACAATTTTGTATTTATTGCAAATAAGTTGGATAATTGTGTACATGTCAAGAAAAGTGGGAGTATGTTTGCTATAATGTCACTATATGCTGATAACATTTTGCTTGCTGGAAATGACATATTAATGCTTATTGAAATAAAAGAAAATTTGAGCAATGAATTTGCGAAAAGGACATGGATGAAGCATCCTATGTTTTTGATATTCAAAACACTAGAGATATAGGCTCAAGGAGATTGAGTCTAAGTTAATAAGAATACTTTCATACAATATTGAAGAGGTTTAGAATGCAAAATAGCAGTCCAGCTCCTACACCACTTGTGACGGAACTTAGTAAAAGTTAGTGTCCCGAAAAGGGGCATAAACTACTTGGCATTCCATATGCAAAAGCAGTGGGAAGTTTGATGTATGCAATGATGTGTACAAGACTTGATTTGGCTTTTCATGTAAGCTTGGTAAGGAGATATCAAAGTAATCCTAGGCCGGCACATTGGAAAGCTGTAAAGAGGACTATGAAATATCTAAAATGTATTGTACAATTAAAATTAGTTTATCAAGAAGATTCACGTGAGATAGTTGGATACTCTGGTGCAGATATAGAAGGAGATGTTGATGATAGAAAATCTACATTAGGTTACCTTTTCATGTTTGTGGAGCGGTTATTTCTTGGGGAAGCAAAAAACAGAGTTGTGTTTCTAGACATACACAAGAAGCTGAGTACATTGCATGTAGCATGGTCACCACTAATTAGGGATGAGCATGGGTCGGGCCTGGTCCAGGCCCTATAGGGCCCAAGCCCAGGCCATTTATGTTTGTGGGCTTTAGGCCGTGCCTAGGCCTACTAAAATTTTTTTGAAGGCCCAAGCCCAGCCCAATTATTATGGGTCGGGCATGGGCCGGGCTGGCCCATAATGTCTCAAAAATCAATTGGGCTTGGACTGACGAGGGTTGCGGGGCGAGGCGGCGAGGGTTGAGCGGCGCGGGAGGCAAGGAGGTGCTCTCGAGGACTGAGCGGACAGTTGTCCGGGCGGCGAGGCGAGGTGCATTGAGGCAGCGCAAGACGTGGGTGAGGAGTTGTGAGGCGCTCGACGCGGTAGGCGGGCGGTGTACATGATGTCGTGAGGAGATCTCGAGGCGTCAAGCGGCATGGAGGAGGCTGCAAGGAGCTCAAGGCTGCGGGCGGCGTGTGAGAGGGCAAAGAGAAGAGAGGGGTTCGTGTGTGCAGGAATGATGGTTTTGTGCGAGGAAGGAGCGGCTGTGGAGTGGGGGACTGTGGGGTGCCCTTGCCCAAGCGCCAAATCCCCCTGACTAAGGCCCTTCGGGGGGTTAATGGAGCCTTTATGTAGGCTTTTATGTGGGCCAAGCTATCGGGCCTAACGGGCCTACTTTTGGGCTTCTATGTGGGCCGGGCTATCGGGCCTAACGCGTTGGGTGGGCTAAGCCCAAGCCTGGGCCAATTATTAAATGGTCCTAAATCTGTAGCCCAAGCCCAGCCCATAAATAATTCAGGTTCGGGCTGGGCCGAGCTATGCGTGCCGGGCTTCGGGTCGGGCTAGGCCGGCCCAGCCCAATGCTCATCCCTACCACTCATGTTGTTTGGATGAGATGTTTTTTTGTGAACTTAGCTCTCAATTTGATTAAAGAATCAAATGAATATATTGTGATAATCAAGCAACAATAAGCTTGATCAACAGTGGAGCAAATTAGTTTCAAGAAAAAACATATTGAGAACCACTATCACTACATTCAAGATATAGTGACTAAACAAGAAATCAATGCAACATATATACTTATAAGTGATATATTAGTTGAGTCTTTTACTAAATGAATTGCATCTAGAATATATATTAAACATGTTGATTTAACGGGACCCAGAATGACTGAGTCAAGTTGGAGGTGTCATGAATAATGAACCTCAAGTAAACATCTATAGGAATGTAGACGCTTCTTGAATAGTGGGAGTGTGAAATATCATGACCATTTTGGTCAAGTAAGAGATGTTGGACTGTTACAAAATAATGACCGTCAACAGTCATGAGTACAAAGATAATGCCATGAGTAATATGATTTGAATATCAAAGCATTTATTATTATTGTAGAGATGTTATGAATCTTTGGACAGATATTTGGGGGCATACATTTCACTAGAAAGCCCTATATATGGGTGTTCTTCCATTATGAAAGACACAACGACATAGAGAATGCAATGAATCCCCGAAGCCCCCAAAAAGTATTACTCATTTTTGTTCTTCAATCTCGACATATACATTAGTACTATTATTCATCTAAGTTTCAAGAAGTTGGATTAAGTCTTGTGTTGCGGAAAGTTTCATTTTAATGAAACATAATGACTAAGAACTACAAATATATAAAAATATACATGACTAAGTATATGTGAATATACATGCATATAACCATGTATGTACTTATGTATCTGTCTATGCATGTAATCATGTATCCCATGATGCTATAGTATGTATGCATGCATGCATGGATGGGTGTACCTTTGCGTGCGTGCGTCCGTGCGTGTCTGCGTGTATATGTATGATCTATGTTGGAAATAAAACTAAAATGCAGTGTATCGAATTATACCATTGGTGTGCTTGCCTTTAGCATAAGAAATACATTAAATTGATATAGTTGTAATGGATCCACACATCGATTATATATTGTCTCTTACAATAATGAAGAGAGTGAGTAGAACCTACATAGGATGATATATACCCTTACTCTACATATATATCTATACATATATTAGCAAATAAAATAAAATAGTAGTATATTGAATTGTACCATTATTATAGTTTGCTTTTACTACGAGTTGTATTAAATTGATATGGTTCTAAATGGATCCAAAGATCGACTATATTTTGTCTCTTACAATAAAGATTTGCGTGAGTAGAACCAATAGAAGAAGGTATATACCTATGACGAATCTAAGATTTATCATATTATTTGTAACTTATTATTCTCCTTCCTTAAATAATTCAATAAAATTTAACACTAATTAACTAATATTAACCTAATGTACATAACTAACCCTAATTATTGTATATACTTAACATCTTTTTATTTTCATTATTTTCTTTTATTTTCTTCTTATTTAAAATTCCAAAAAATAGATAAGTATTATATATTTGTGTTTGTTTTTTCTATAAATTCAAAATACAAAAAATATCAAAAGAATTAAAATCAAGTATTTTTATTCATTAAAAATACTTCCAAAAATTGTACTTTGTACATTTGACCTCTTTTAACTTTTTTCTCAACATGAAACTTATAGATCTCATTGAGATCTATAATTTTCATGTTTTACTTTTCTAATTTTTCTTGTATTTATTTTTTGATTTTTTATATTTTTTTAAAATAATCTCATCAGGCCACGTGGCGCCCCCTGTGTAAAGCTTTGAACATGACCGTCTCTCGGATCCTATATCATAAGATCACTGCGTCAATAGGAAACAAAGAAATTTCTTTCGTGTGAATCAGACTTTGTTTCGAATTATTATGATTTCAAGAGAAGTAAGGATGCTTAAGATGTCCTTAACCCTTAATGATTGTCATTAAGACTAATTTAGCACGACTAAACAAACTAATGACAGATTGAGTATCACTAATGGCAATTAGTGAACACTAATTAGAGATCAACGAATGTTAGCCATGAGTTATGAAGTTAAATCATGATTAGTGAAATTTAATTGTATTCAACGCTAATTAAGCATCATTAGCGAATCTAGAATATTCTGGAAGGTTCTAACTTAAGCCTTAAGTTTTGGATAAGCTTTGGCCAAAATCGTGTGCTGGTAACCACGGTTAAGGATTAAATCGTGGTTTACTAACCATGGTTAGCGGTTTTCTGAAGCCTATAAATAGCCCTCCTACCCATTCATTCTCTATGATTTCCGCTACCACCACTACCCTGAGGGATAGGGTTGAGAGGTCGGGAGGATGAGAGGGAGGTGGAGAAGAAGCTCTAGCGAAGCACTGCCGGAAGGACAAGGAGGATGATGGTACAATCCTCTCCTAGTTGGCTTCCTAAGCAAGCTCTAACTTGAGATAGGTTTTCAATTCATCTTCTTTTTCCAGCTTGGTTTTCGATTCATCTTCCTTTCCGATTCATTTTGTGGTGTGATTCGAGGAGAAATCTGGGTAACACCCTACTTAGATGCGGACATCTATACATGTCAGTGAACCCTGTGATTCATCACATGCTTCACTCACCTAAGATGCATGGTGTCCACCGATTCTCCATCGTCTGCAGTTCGATTATATTCTTTCGATTTTGATGTCATAGTTGTTTTGGTTGAGAAATTTGTGTAACACCCTACTTAGGTGCAGGCGGCTAGGCACGTTAGTGAATCCTGTGATTCTTCACATGCTTCACTTCCTAAGATGCAAGGTGTCTTCTGATTCTCCATCGCTTGTAGGTTTATTATATTCTTTCAATTTCGTTGCTATTTTCCTCTCAGTAATTTTATAGAGGAAATTCTTTCCATTTTTATTCTGAAATATATCTCGATATAAGGGGAAACGCTGCTGGAATTTTCATAGAAATATGTCCCGATATAAAGGGAAACTCTGTTGAAATTTTCTTAGAAATATCACCTTATATAAGCTGAAGCTCTGTTGAAATTTCGAGAGAAATATATTCTTCACGTTCTTCATGTTCTTCATGTGTTCTTCGTGTTCTTCACGTTCTTCGTTCGTTCTTCACGCTCTTGGCATGGTCTTAGTGTTAACAAAATCCTTCCTTTGTAGTTGGATTTTCATACGAGATCATTGAAATTCCTGATTTTATGTTCTTCACTACGAAAAACCCTAATTTGGATATTTTTGAGAAAATATGAAAAGTTGCTTTCTGATTCCCATTAAAATGTCTAAGAATCAAATTTATGCAGTCAGATGGAAAGTTAGGGTTTGCGAGTTAAAATAATCACAAATATGAATATAAATGCATATGAATTAATATATATGTGAGTCGACACTCAATGTTGATGAATATGAAATCGAAGGCTTAACGAAAGAATTACATCATGCGAATTGATATGTATTTATTTGGATCCTGAAAAGGATCGTGTGTTACTTTAATAATGATTGGGAGTAGAACTACATTTCGGACATGCAACATGTAGGTTTGTTAGAAGAACATCCGTATTGGCAGGCCAAACCTAGGTGGTACACGGTTACCCGGATATGTTGAGCTTGTGAAATAAATTATTTGAAATATGTGGTCCTCGGTTGCCATTAGGAGGGTTGATAGACTGAAGATGTGATCGTACCATGTGGAGGCATGGGTGATTGGATAGAGACTAGATCATGATAACATGTATTTAAAATCGCTAGTATATGTGACTAAAGGTTAGCACGTGGTTTTAAGCTACCGGGTCCTTGATGACGATGTACTTCTTTGTTTGTCAGGCTGAGGGTTTGAACCCTGGATAATAAAAGAAATAGAAATTGTCTGAGTAGTATTGGACGATTGGTTGAGGCGACGTGTGGCGGCATAATCTCACCTGATCAACGCAATCTCCAATCCCCAAGTGTCCATAGCTTTGGAATCCATGAGGGGTGAGGTTTCACCTTGGACTAATTCTTGATGTGGAATAGAAGGAATATGACTTAAACTAATACGAAGAAATGAAACTTTCTGGGATAATAAGTTTTGCTAAACTATACTACTTATTTACTTTTCTCTTCTTCGTTATTTAGCACTTGCTAATCTTTATCCTATGATTTATGGAAGCCCAACAGATGTCGGTGAGCCATCATAAGGACTTTAATAATCCAAGCAGCTAACAATAGTAGCCATCTAGCCAACCATAATAGCTTTACTCCATAAGGTAGTTGGTAATCTTTTCGTGTATTTTTCTTTTCAGCTGTTGTACATGTAAATGATTATAGTGGGATAATTTGCCAGGCAAACTTTATTTTGTGAATGAAAAAGTATTAAATACCACCTTCTTAGTATTTTTAATTATAGTATATTTCTGAATGTTAGTTGTGATTGCTGAATAAATTATTATTGTGTAATCAAATCCATATATGGGAGAATCCGACGACCCAAAATTGGGGTCGTGACAGTTTGGTATCAGAGCCTGGTTACTCCAGTAAGTTATTCAGGAATTGACAACTAGCGGTATTCAGCAACTAAGGGTGTATTAAGATCCTTTAATCCTAATAATTGACTACAGTACCATTCACAAGTCATTGTCCTTTTATGTACATCATGCTAGGTAGAATAAGAAGTTTTTCATATACTTAATTCACCTGATGGTCATGGTAAACCAGGACATAGCTGGGAAAATGGCTGCATTGATGGCAATGCTTTAAGAGATGGGACAAAGACAGTTAGCATTAGAGCATAGGCTCATGCCAGGATGAGAAGCCCAAGGCATATAGACTTGTGAATGCTAGAGCTAAGGGTTATGCTCACCCTTCTTAGGAAGAATTAAGCTACATAACTCTATGGAGTAGGCTCCTACTCAAGTCGGAGGAGATATGGAGGATGGACTCCTTAGGTTAAAAAAATGCTTGTATCCTACAATAAAAATAAGATTTTTATAGAAGTACAAAATCATTATTTGATTAAGGGACTATGAGGTCAAGTATTCATAATCCAAGAGATCTTAGATGACCGTGTGATATAAATTGTATGACATCATTTACCTGCTTCTCTACTATTTATTGAAATATGAATAATTTTGACATCATCTTAGGGTGGACTGGCTAGAAAGGCATCATACATGCCTAGATTGTTTCTAGAAGATAGTAACCTCCTGCCTTCCTAAGTAAATAGAGTTCCAATTCATTGGAAAGACATCCAATGATAATGTCAAATACATCTCCACTATGAATGCACAACAATTGTTAAAGAAAGGGTAAAAGGTTATTTAGCTTATGTATCCACTACATCAGAGTCAAATAGAACTAAAGAAGATGTACCTATAGTGTTCGAGTTTCCTAATGTATTTCTAGATGAACCACTTGGATTACCACCTGAGTGAGAGATTGAATTTGAAATCTCTCTTACACCTGATACTCAGCCTATCTCTATCCCTCCATATAGGATGGCACCAACTGAGTTTCGGGAGTTAAAGGTACAATTACAAAGAAAAAGGGCTTCATTGCCCTAGTACTTCACCATAAGGTGCACCTATTTTATTTAGGAGGAAGAAGGATGGGTCGATGCAGTTATACATTGACTATAGACAACTAAACAAGAGGACAATAAAGAACAAATATCCTCTGCCAAGAATAGATGATCTTTTTGACCAGTTGCAGGGTTCAACTGTGTATTACAAGATTGATTTAAGATCTGGATACATCAGTTGAAAATTAAGGACACAGATATTCTCAAGACAACCTTTCAAACTAGATGTAGACATTATGAATTATTAGTTATGCCTTTTGGACTGACAAATGCGACAACAACCTTTATGGATCTCATGAATAGAGTATTCAGGGAATTCCTAGATCACTTTATAGTAGACTTCATTGATGGTGTGCTTATTTACTTCAAGGATAAGCACCAGCATGAACACCATATCCAACATGCACTTGAAATAATAAGGAAGAAAAAAGTGTATGCTAAATATAGAAAATGTGGCTTCTAGCTATCTGAAGTATCCTTCTTAGTCCTTGTTATTTTTGGGAAAGGTATATCAGTGGATCCTACGAAGGTTAGTGCAGTGATGAGTTGGGAACGCCTAAAGACTGTAACAGAAATATGATCTTTTCTGGATCTAGCTGAGTATTATAGAAGACTTGTGAAGTACTTTTCACGAATATCATTATCAATGACTAGGCTAATTCAGAAGGAAATCCCATTCATATGGTCTTACGCATGGGAAACTATTTTTTAGACACTGAAAGAATGCCTAACATCTGCACCTATACTTACTCTACCCTCTGGGACTAAAGGGTTTACGGTGTACAATGATGCATCTAAAAAAAGGACTTGGAGCAGTTCTTGTGCAACATGGCATGTTAGTTTCTTATGCATCACGGCAACTCAGGACACATGAGATGAACTACCCGACACAATGATGTTGAACTAGTTGTCGTAATCTTCGCTTTAAAGATATGGAGACACTACCTCTAGGTATTACTTTTGAGATCTTCAATGATCATAAAAGCTTGAAATATCTGTTGATCATAAGGAGCCCAATATGAGACAAAAACGGTAGCTAGAGCTATTGAAGGATTATGATTGCACCATCTCTTACCACTTCGGTAAGGGGAACGCCGTAGCAGATGCCCTTAGTAGAAGAACTTATTTACCTAGGATGGTGAGTCCTATCTACTTCTTGGGTTTTCTATCAATGTTGAGTGAATAGAAACCATTTGATAGTAGTGATGATACTATAACTGTTCATCATCTATACATACCAGAGATCTGGGATATAATAAAGAAAGGATAGAAGGACGACCTAGTCCTTAAAGACTTGGGACAACAACTTGAGAATAATGAGAGATGGATTCCACATAAAAGTTGGGTTACTATACAACAATCACAGAGTTTGTGCACCAAACACACCCGAATTGAGGAGAGACATCTTATGTGAAGTGCATTGCTCTAGATTATCTATTCATCCAGGAATTACGAAGAGCTATAAGGATCTTTGTTTACACTTTTAGTGGTTGAAAATGAAGAAGGATGTTATTGAGTTTGTAAATTCATGTTTCACATGCTAGCAGGTAAAGGCTTCACACCACAAGGTACCATGATTGTTGCAACCTCTCCCTATCTCTGAATGGAAATGGGAAAGCATTTCCACTAGCTTACCTCAGACTACCGGCAGTAAAGATAATATATGGGTCATAATAGATCATCTAACTAAGGTAGCACATTTTATTCCAATATGCTTATTTTCAATCCATACCAGCTTACCGAGTTATATATTACACATGTGATCCATCTCCATGGCATCCCAAAGGAGGTATTTTTCGATCGAGGTTCATGAATCACCTAACACTACTGGAAGAACTTCATGAAATCATTAGACACACAGCTATGCTTGAGCAAAATAGATGGTCAATCACAACAAACTATTAGGACTCTAGAGGATATGAATGTGTCTTAGAGTAAAATGGATCATGGATTAAACATTTTCCTCTTGCAGAATTCACCTACAACAATATATACCATGCAAGCATTGGCATGACATCATTTGAAACACTATATGGAGATTGGTGTATTACTCCTCTATGTTGACAAGAGGCCAGGATAAAGAACCTTTATGATTCAGATACTCTCCAGGAGACACGAGAAGTTGTAGAGCTTGCTCGAAAAAGACTAATAACTACTCAGAGTGGCCAGAAAATCTATAGTGACACCAGATGAAAAGATCTTGAGTTTGAGGTAGGTGACGTTGTATTCCTCAAAGTATCACCTATAAAGGGAGTTCAGAGGTTTGACTCGCATGGGAAGTTGGCACCCATGTTCGTGGGTCCCTTTGAAAATATTCGACAGATTGTGAAAGTTGCATATAAACTTGCACTTCCTCAACATCTTTTAGCAATATATGATGTTTTTCATGTATCACATCTAAGAAAGTATATTAAGGATCTTGAGCATAAGATAAGCTATGAAGATCTGCATGTTGAATCAGACTTGGCATACATAGAAATATATGTGCAAATACTAGATAGGGATATCAAGAAGTTGAGGAATAAAGAGGTACCTCTAGTTAAAGTATTGTGGCGAAACCAAGAGTTTGAAGAAGACATAGGGGAACCCGAGGTAAATATGAGAGAAAAATACCCATAGTTGTTTGAATGATAACACTATGTATTGTGTATATCTTCATTATAAATAAAAGGGCGTTCATTCCCTTTAATGGTTTCAATCCGCTTTAAGATTGTTATGACTGCACTTCAAGTCTCAAGGATGAGACTTCCTTTAAGCTTGTTATAATTGTAAATCCTTGAACTTGGTCGTCTCTCGGATCTTATATCATAAGACCCGACTCATCAAGAGGACACCGATGAAATTTGTTCCATATGAATCTGACATCATTTTGAATTATTATGATTTTCGGAAGAAAGAGAAGTAAGGAAGCTTGAGATGTCATTAACACTTAATGACTACCATTAAGAGTAATTTAACATGATTAAAAAACTAATGACGGATTGAGAATCGCTAATGACCATTAGCGACATTAATCAGAGGTCAATGAAAGCTAAGCATGAGTTACGAAAGTTAAATCACGATTAGTGAAAGATATTCGTGTTTAGCGCTAATTAAGCATCATTAGCGAATCTAGAAGCTTGTGGAAGGTTCTAACATAAGTCTTAAGTTTTGGATAAGCTTTGGCCAAAACCATGGGCTGCTAACCATGATTAAGGGTTAAACCATGGTTTACAAACCAGGGTTAGCGATTTTCTGAAGCCTATAAATAGTCCCCCTACCCATTCATTCTCTATGATTTCCACTACCACCACTACCCTAAGGGTTCGTTTGGTTGCAGGGTTGGGCAGGGTTGAGTTGGGTTGGGGTACCCCTATGAATAGTAAATTGTGAGAGGATTGGGACGGTTGGAAGGAGGGGTACCCCTGGGTACCCCAACCCAACCCTGCAACCAAACGAACCCTAAGGGCTAGGGTTGAGAGGTCGGTAGGAGGAGATGGAGGTAGGGAAGAAGCGCTAGCAAACCGTCGCTGGAAGGACGAGGAGGAGGACGGTACGATCCTCTCCAAATTGGCTTCGTAAGCAAGCTCTAACTTGAGCTAGGTTTTCGATTCATCTTCTTTTTCCATCTTGGTTTTCGATTCATCTTCCTTTCAGATTCATTTTGTGTTGTGGTTCAAGGAGAAATCTGTGTAACACCCTACTTAGGTGTAGTGGATATGCACGTAAGTGAACCCTGTGATTCATCACACGCTTCATTCACCTAAGATGCATGGTTTCCACCGATTCTCCATCACTTGCAGTTCTATTATATTCTTTTGATTTCGATTTTATACTTGTTTTGGTGGAGAAATCTCTGTAACATCCTACTTAGGTGTGGGCAGCTAGACATGTCAATGAACCCTATGATTCATCATACGCTTCACTCACCTAAGATGCATGGCGTCTACGGATTCTTCATCGCTTGCAATTTTATTATATTCTTTCGGTTTTGTTGTATTTTTACTATAGGTGATTTTATAGAGGAAACTCTTTCCATTTTTCTTTTGAAATATGTTCCAATATAAAGGGAAACTCTGCCTATTTTCATAGAAATATGTCTCGATATAAAGGGAGACTCTGCCAAACTTTTCCAAGAAATATCACGCCGTATAAGGGGAAGCTCTGCTAAAATTTCGAGAGAAAATATATTCTTCGTATGTACTTCACGTCCTTCAATGTTCTTCGTTCGTTCTTCGCATTCTTGGCACATTCTTAGTATTCTTGATAGGAAAATGAAATTCGGTCATTTCAGGATCGTAAATCATCTTTTTTGAAAACAAATCATGGTAAAGCACTTCATACACGAGAGATATCTCGATTAGGTAACAAAATCCTTTTATTTTGGTGTTGGATTTTCATAAGAGATCATAAAAATTCCTGATTTTATGTTCTTTGCTATGAAAAACCCTAATTTGGCTATTTCTGAGAAAATATGAAAAGTTGATTTGTGATTCCCACTAAAATGTTTAAGCATCAAATTGATGCAGTGGCTTGGAAAGTTAGGGTTTGGGAGTTAAACTAATCATAAATATGAGTATACATACATATGAATTAATATATATGTGAGTTTATTCTCAATGTTGATGAATATGCAAATCGAAGGCTTAAATAAAGAATTAGATCATGTGAATTGATATGGATTTATTTGGATCCTGAAAAGGATCGCGAGTTACATTAAGAATTTTTGGGAGTAGAACTACAAGTCGGGCATGCAACATGTAGGTTTGTGAGAAGAACATCCGTATTGGCGTACCAAACCTAGGTGGTACACGGTTGCTCAAATATATTGAGCACACAAAATAAATTATTTTCAATACGTGGTACTCGGTTGCCATTAGGCAGGTTGACTGACTGAAGATGTGATCATGTCATGTAGAGGTACAAGAGGTTGAATAGTAGCTGGGTCACGATAACATGTATTTAAAGCCACCAGTATATGTGATTAAAGGTTAGCATGTGGTTTTAAGCTACCGGGTCCTCAAGGACAATGTGCTACTTTGTTTGTTAGGCTGAGGGTTTGAAACCCTGTATAATAAAAGAAAAGGAAATTACCTGGATAGTATTAGAAGATTGATTGAGGTGACGTGTGATGGCATAATCTCACCAGATCAACGCAATCTTCGATCTCGAAGTGTCCACATCTTCGGAGTCCATGAGTGATGAGGTTTCCCATGGACTAATCGATGATGCGGAATAGATGGAATATGACTTAAACCAATAAGAAGAAATGGAACTTTCTAGGATAATATTTTTTCTAAACTACACTACTAGTGTACTTTTCTCTTCTTTGTTACTTAGCACTTGATAATCTTCATCCTATGATTTATGGAAACCCAACAAATGTAGCTGAGCCGTTGTAAGGGCTTTAATAATCCAGCCAGCTAATAATAGTAGCCATCTAGCCAACCACAGTAGATTTACTTTATAAGGTAGTTGGTAATATTTTTGTGTATTTTTCTTTTTAGCTGATGTACATGTAAATGATTATACCATGTAAACTTTATTTTGTGAATGGAAAAGTGTTAAATACTACCTTCTTGGTATTTTTAATTGCAGTCTGTTTCTGCATGTTAGTTGTGATTGCTGAATAAATTATTACTGAGTAATCAGATCCGGATATGGAAGGATCCAACGATCCAGAATTGGGGTCGTGACACCCTAGACTGCCTACATGGCCCGACCACCCTTCACCACCTTCCCGCTCATCAACCCTTAGATCAGATCTCCAAATCTTATCTAGATCGCTTGTACATGCTTCAATCCCCACCGTCAGATTCCTTCCCATCAGGCGCATCACAACGCTTCATTTGCACCTTCTCTTTGGCCGTTGGATCGCTTGATCCAATAACCCCCCCCATCGTCTCCCACCGCCGGCTCTTCTCTCTCCCATGAGCACGCAACCAACCATCCATCTTCCCCACTTTTCCCTACTTGCTCCACATCTCCTCACCACCTCACTCAAATGGGAGATGACGCGGCCTCGCTACTTTCATTTACCTACTATATCTACCAGGGTCGAACACAAGGAGCACAATTAAAAAGCTAAGTAGTATGATTTTAGGAAATAAAATATTTTTAGTGTTTTTAAATTTTTGCAAATTTTTAATTTTTTAAATAAATGCAATAAGCACAAGGGATCAAAGTACTCACACACACTCTTTTTGTATTTTTCTAATATGTCAAAAATACCCAAAATTGCAATAATTTTTTTTGTTTTTTGTATGGTTTATCTTATTTTTATTATTTTTTGTGCAATTTTAAATATTTTTGGGAATTTCAAAAAATCAAACAGTGGTAAAAATGGTAAACAGTGCACAGCCATGAGTAATTAAAAGTTAAAAAAACTAAAATGCCCAAACTGATTGAAGTGATTTCTATAAGAAAATAAGAGGAAATATCTACAAAAAGAGACTGAAATCAATACTTTTGATTTTTTTCTAAATTTTATATATTTTTGATAAGTTTTTAAGTATTTTGTTATTTTTAGGGTTTTTATAAGGTATTTATAAACAACATTAATGATAGAAGTAAAACGAAACAAAAGAAAACTATCCTAATTTTTATAGAATTTTAAGATAATTTTTCGAATTTTTATATATTTTCAAAGACGAACAGGGTACTTTTTAGGAGTTTTTTATTTTTAATAATATAAAATGCACATGAATCACAAGCGAAAAATACTAAAAATAATACATGCAATTAGAGACTACATGTAATTTTTAGATAATTTTTGGAGTCGATTTAATAAATATTGCATAAAATGAAAGGCAAGAGTCAAAAGCAGTGCAATAGGGACCTAGTTGCAAATATTTTCAGTTACAGGGCCTAAGCATAACACAATAAAACTCCAAGGCCAACTATACAATTTGTCCAGAAATTTCACACGCAACACGTGATCCACAACTCAGCGGGTATAAGTGCAAATATCAAAACATAAACTTCATTCCATAACCAGCAAAAAGTTTGAGGTACGATATGCAAATAACCTAAAATAAGCATGCGGACACATGTGACTCAGACTCGACTGGACTAAAGTGCAAATACAAAAACTAGAGGTTACAAACTGCAATATTCTTAACTACACATTTTATTCTCTGGACTGAAACAAAATAAAATAAACAACATGGTAAAGGATGAAGTATACCCTTACATGCACGTGATTGGCACGTGGACGGCTCTGACGACTCTGATAATCCCTTGAAAAAGGATATGACGGCTCTAATGTTGTCGGGGAAGTGCAGCTCTAATATGATGTGCCAGTACGGATCTAACGACTGACAAAGTTGGCGGTGACGTTCAGCTTAGATGTACTATGGACCAGATCCGACCGTTATTAGTTGGGCATGAGATAACGACTCAGATCGAATCTGGTAGGAGATGGGTGATTCAACAGTGATAAAGGGTGTTGGATGAACTACGCTCGGGTGAACTTCAATCGAGCATGGAGGGAAATCCACTGCTCCGATGAAGAGACTGAAGGGTCCAGCACCTCGTGGAAGTGCTCCGCATCGAATGGGCAGTGTTGATGCGGTAGTGGGTGGGGGGATGAGCAGGGCAGTGGCGCTCCGCCTGTAGCTGCTCTGCCTGAGTAGTTGGGGATCTGAATGGTCTTCCCTGCACGTCTTGAACATGTAGGTGTACTCCCGGCTCGAAGACCAAGCTTCAACCAAAGTTTTTTTTGGCTTAAAATGAAAGGAAGCGGAGGGGGATGCTAAAGGGCCTCCAGCAAAAGTGGGGAAGAGGCCATTCCTAATCTTGCTCAGGTGAGCAAGAGTCAGGGTGACTAGGATGCATAAGGAGATGTAGGATGAGTCGGGGCATCGATCTGTGCAGGTGAAGGTGCGTGACGGAGCTCTAGACCCAGTGGTCGGAGCAGATGAACAGGCGACGGTAAATGAATCAAATCAGAATGGGCAGGCTAGATAGAGTGTAAGCGAGGGCACCTAGGTGGTCTCTGATGATCAGCGAAGTCAGGAGAAGGCGGAGGTGGGGTCCTTGCCTCGATTCCGGTGCGGAAGGCAGAAGAGGCTCGATGTGGCGGAGAAGTCCGGCCACATAGTGAATGTCAATCAACCAAGCATCCAAGTGAGCTCCAAAAGGGACCTGCACGAGGCTGTCACCCTGCCGGGGGTGTTCGTAGAGAAATGGTGGCGTAAGGGACGAGCTACCGAGGAGAGGAGAAAGATCAAAGGGTTGTGTGAAACCCTAGGGCAATACAGTTGCTCCTAGGGATCCGCGAGGATCATAGATCTTAGGAGCATAACCAGGAGTAAAAATCAAGGTGAATGGAGGTCTAACCCGATTGGGAAAAAGGGGAGAAGAAGCTCCGGCAAAGCAGGAATCGGGTCGGGTCAGCCGGGAGGAGGGGTTGATCACAATCAACAATCCCACGTGGACGAATCAGAATTTAGGATTTACAAAATAAAAGAATATTAAATATAACATAGTAAATGATTTAAAATAAAAAGTGAATAAAATGAAAAATGTTTACTATTTTTTAAACTATTTTTCTGTGATTTTTAATTATTTTTATAAAATAATTTATTATGGTATATACAGTATATAATATTATGTACATGTATAATATACCTATGTATTATATACATGTATTTTTATTTATTAATTTTGCAAAAATACATTTTATTTTGCATTTTATTTATTTACAGCATAATTTAAGAAATATAAAATGATTTTTATTTGGGTTTTATAGATTAATTAAGGGTGTTAAATAAATAGGTATTTTATACATTATACATACATGTGGTCTTTGTACAATGAATTGTGGATTTTATTTTGTGTTTTCTGATTTTTATTTGATTTTATATTATTATTAGCACTATATACAAGTGTTCAAAGATAAATATTTACAAAGTTTAACATATATATACATAAATATTTAGATGCATAGATAATATATATTATGCCCTATCTCTCTCTATTCAATTCTTATTGATATCCATCAATGACCTTCTCTCAGGTTTAGGCCAATCTGTATTTATTCTAAATATATATTTCTTATTCTTTTCTCTTTGTTCTTTTATTTTTGGAAATTATGTGTTAACTATGCACTATTAACAAAGACATGTACAATGATAAGTTATTGTATTTACATATAATTACATGTAGTTTTGTTAAAAGATAAAGCTAAAATAAAAGAATAAAGAATGGGAATTGTAGATTCATCTAACCTCTACAACCATGTTGTTGAGAGTCATGAAAGATAAAAGACACTTATCATTAACAATAAACTCGGTGTCTTTTGCTAGAAGATCATATAGCAGTCGGACAATCTTACTAAAGTCTTGAATGAAATGTCGATAGAAACCGACATGCCCTAGAAAAGATCGTAACTGCGTCAATTTGGATAGTGGATTGAGCTTCTTGATGATGTCCACCTTGGTCGGATTGACCTCCAAGCCATGTTGGAGATGATATGACCAAAGATTGTCCCCTGAGTCATCATAAAATGACTCTTCTCCCACGAAAGAATGAGGTTAACCTCAGCACACCTCTGAAGAATGCAGTCTAGGATAGAAAGATAGGAATTGAAATCATCACCATAGATTGAGAAGTCATCCATGAAGACTTCTAAAAATTCGCACACAATGTCAGTGAAATCAAAAGCACGTACCTCTGGAATGTAGCTGGAGCGTTACATAATTCAAAGGGAATCCATCTAAAAGCATACGTTTCGAGCGAACATGTGAACGTCACCTTTTCCTGATCTCAGGAGCAATAACCACCTGATTATACCCCAAATACCTATAAAGAAAGCAATAATGTCTCTTCCTAGATAATCTCTAGATAATATGATCAATAAATTGTAGCAATATGTGATCCTTCTTGGTCGCATGATTCTATCATCCGTAGTCCATGCATAATCGCTAAGAAATTGGTACTCGGGTAACAATCTTCTCTCCGTCCTCATTAATCACGATAGAGATACCCGTCATCTTAGGTACCACGTGTAATGGAATAACCTACTTAGAGTTGGAGATGGGATAGATAAAATCGATGCTCCACCACTTGGATATTTCCTTCATAACCACCTCTCAAAGATTCAGGTTAAACCTACACTAAAACTCACGAGATGGTTTGGTGTCATACTCTAAAAATATGTGGTGGGAGCATATGTTCAGACTAATCCCATGGAGATCTACTACTTACCACCTGATTGCCTTGCGATTCTTTTCAAGAATCTCCATCAGATGGGATTCTTTACTTTTGGTCAACGGACGTGATTATGACCGAAAAAATTTCAGACTCTCCAGCAAGGAATAGGTATTTCATGCTCTAAGGTAATGTCTTGAGATCTGGGGGAGAAGGAATATGGAGAGCTAGTGCGGTGAGGACCTGATTATAACCTACTAAATCTGTATGTAAAAGCTCATCTTGCTCAAAATATGACTGATCTGAATACTACGCATCAGATAACTAACTATACTGAACTCGCTCGATGTCCAAGATGCTTGTAGGCTTTACAGAAATCAAATGTGTTATCATCAAAACTCTGCTAATCAAAATCCACTTCTAACTCAAAGAAATCACTATAAGAACAACAAGAATGGAACTCATAATCGCTATAAGAATATGCTACCTCAGCCTTAATGTATGTCTGCTCCAAGACCGTGCTATCCAATCTCCCATCATTACGTATCTGAAACCTAGACTCTCCTGAAAGCGTGATGAAAGATCGTGTCCTCACCTCAACCCAAACTGCCTCATCATCTGCTTGCCCAAAATCACAGTCCCGGTGACTATCTGACTCGTCATCATATGCTCTCTTAGACTCCACTATGGCTTTGAGGTCATGTATCATCTCTATATATATACTCTCACACTTGATGTGAAAGTACATCTTCCCGGTACCATAATAAAAAATGGCCTTTGTTGTCGCCAGAAAAGGTCATCCTAATATGATCGTGGTATCATTCACACATTCAAAACCTCCATGTCCAACACGACGAAGTCCACGGGGAATTGCAAACTTTGAATGGTGACGTTAACATTCTCAATCAATCCCTTAGGCCTCTTGACTGATCTTTTAGCAAACTACAAGATCGTCTTGCTCGGTCAAAGAGGTCAAACTCAAACTTGTTGAGTAAGGAAGAAGGAAGGAGATTGATTGAATATCTGTTATCTAATAGAGAATGATAAAAAGTATGATCTAAAATCTCACATCTGACATACGACGCTCCCTTATCTGATCATTTGTCTGGGAGTCGGTTCTGGATGGCAAAACAAGTATCGTTGGTCAACGCATGTATCTCTGAATAATGGTTGCATTGCCTCTTGTTTCTGTGAGCTGTGGTTCTCTCCTTAAGACCTTTCTGTAGAATAGGGATGTGTGCCAAGGACTCTGAAAGAGTAAGATGAATGGTGAATCAATAAAGCAAATCTTTTGCTAGGTTCATCATTTTATTCTTTTAGGATTTTCCTTTTTCTCGCCTTTTCCTAAGCGAAGTGATTGAGAAAAAGGAATATGTACATCCTCCTTAGATGTATGTACACCTGGAGGATCAGAAGAAGTAGGAGAAGAACTTTTTGCAAAATCAGGACTACCCATAAGTGTGTCCTCAGAAGAAGAAGAGCTAGCAGAAGAAGACTTGTCTTTATTCCTTCTTCTATATTTTCTCTTTTTCATATTTTTTGTAGTTTTCTCCCCTCATCACTATGTACGAGAGATGGTAACAAAACTATCTCTACATCATGCTCCTCAGATTTTGGTGGCATCAGCACCACCATCCAGATCATCATGGATACTAGCAGCATCAGCACCACTATCAACATCATGCTCAAGAGGATCACAAGTACCATCAACCAGTGCATCTGTACCATGCCTAATTAAGTCATCGTTGGTTGGGACTCTACCATTCCTAAGAGCTATGAAATCAACATCATCAATAATCTAGTGGCAACTGCAATTGAAGGTAGAATCTATCATAGGTGTGTGCATGGCGGCCTGATCACGTACTAAATCCAAAATCCGTTGCTTTAAATCATTCATATCTTGCCTATATATATCATACGGATATGTAACCATACTGACAAGATCCTCTAAAATCGATTTCTTATAGTAAGATCCTAGAGAACCAGATGAGTAATCCAAACACTGCTGAGGTGGCTTCAGAAACTGTTGCTGCGTGAGAGAATGTGAATCCAGTGTCCACTAACTAAGAGTCTGAAACTGACGAGGCCCAAACTCATGAACAAGAGGATATGACACGGACTCATGCTGAAAATGATGTATCTGCTACACTGGAGACCGTGTATCAGATGAAAGTGAATCTCTCTTTGCTCATGGAATTAGCAGGTGACTTTGAATATGGAATGGATGTCATGTATACTATCTGACTCTTCAAGTCACTAATGATCCTCACAAGCTCGTCAATCTTATCGAGCTTGTGGAACGGGTGGCATATCATCTCAATGATTTCCAGATGGTCCAATCTTTGACTAAGAACCCTCATCACACCCGACGAAGACTCCAAGGAAGTAGGAATCGACAGACCCTCCTCAACTTGTGCCACAGAAGACTGGTAAAGAAGTGCCAGTGACTCCATTTGAGTTTAAGAATATGTCTGGGCTAGAGTGGTGTGATGGGATGCTATCTCCTCCAAAATATATCAAACAACATCTTCGAAAAGCATGAACCACCACAAGCTACACTTACCAACCCTTGTAAGTCAAGTGTCAACCCAATGAAGAAACTCTAAACCAAGCTCGATTTTGAAATACCATGGTGGGAACACCTATCAATCAGGTCTCAAAATATGTCCCAAGAATGGCATATCTGGCAATGAGACCTCATAGCATTCATGCGTCCAATAGGGTAGAACCTGCTTAGGAACTCGATACGAAGCCGCAACTAGTAAGTGACCGTGCCGACCAGGGAGCACAGAAAAGATATCATCAGAATAGTATCCTCGGCAATGATACCATGTGAAAAATCAAAAGATCTAGTGTTCTAAAAAGATTGAACAATTGTTGTCGTGCCGACCTTCTAAACAAGAAAAATAATTTGTTTGTTTTTATTTATACTCCTAAACTAAAGTGTATAGTGATAGTACGGAGCATTGAACTCAGGAAGGTAAACTGTGGAAACTAAGGTAATAAAGTAGAGTGACTAAGAAATAAGGGTTTTCTCATTTTTATTTATTTTAAGGAATTTTTAATCATTTTAGTTGATTTTATGAATTTCAAATTATTTTTGTGACTTTATATACCTATAAGTAAAGTTGGATTTTACATTTTTTACTTGGTTTTAATTTTGTGATTTTTATATTTTATATATTTTTTTGTTTTTTATGTATTTTAAGTTATTGAGGATTTTTATGACTTTTGGATTATTTTACGTGTAAAACTAAGTTTTTATTGAAAATAGGGAAGTATTTTTTATTTTTAAAATCATAAATAATAAGAAAATATTTTTATTTTATTTTTAATGGAAATAGGTGAAAATACCTTTCCAATAATGTATTATACATATTTATATGATTTTTATTGCACTAGTTATGAATTTTTAAAGTTTTTTAGGAATTTTTTAATTTCTAAGGACTTGAATATTTTATTTTTTTTCTTGGTTTTACATGTAAAATATAGTAAAATATGCTAAATTTAATTTTTGTATGATTTTTAGAGGTGTTTTTATATTTTTTACATTTTATAGTATATATGTATTTTTGTATTTTTTTATTTATAAAAAAAGTAAAAAGTTTTTATTTTTTGAAAATATTGATTAAACTATAGAGAGTAGTGTATAAGGTATTTTTAGGTATTTTTATTATATTTTTATACTAAGTATTTTATTTAATACGTATCTAATGTGCTATTTATTTAGTATTGTATACATGGGCTTAGATGTAATTTCTGGAAATATAAGAAGCATGCGAAAAATGAAAACGTAGGGGCTATGCACGTAAAATAACCAGATAATCACGTGCTAGGTCACATGTTATGCTCCTAACTGGGATGTGTTTGAAAATAATAGAAATATCTAGAGTCCTTGTGCAAATGTCACAAAACTCATGTCTACAGCCGCATGCTAGCACCTCTATCCAGACCTGTTAACAAATGTTCAAAAGTTTGAGGATGTAATCACAAATGTCACAAAAAATCTCATCCTCACATGTCAAGCACGTGAGGCGACTTTAGCGGTGGGCGGTGACATGGATATGGATTTATTCTCTTTTCCAGATCAAACGGTTGTGAATCACTTTGATCTCTATGATCTGATGGCCTCAGTTTAATCTAGGGAGTTCCTGTGCTCTTCCCCAAATTTTGTGCGGCTCCAGGCGTCGGCAAGACTTCATAGTAACCAAAGGGCTCGATTCAACAATGGTGATGATGCTCTGCTCTGATGCTACTCGGTCAAATGATGTTGATCAGCGTGTGTTTATGCTCGATGGTTATGGCTTCATATTCAGGTGGAGGTATCTCGCTTATGATTCTAGATACTCGATGAAGGATTACTTATTAGATCCATCTCTCAAGAGCTTGTCCTTCACGCAGAGCAGAATTCGATCTCCAGTTATGTAAATATGCAACAATCAAACCAAACATTAATGCTAAAATACACAACTTCAATCGAATGATACCTGCGAATGATGCACAGATCCAATGATGGGCGATCGGCTCGGATTTCATTTGATCCTCGACGCTTCAGCAATGGTTTCGCGTGCATGTGCAACGAGGTTCTAGAAGACCTGCAATGGATTAATGGCTCGAGGTACAAAACCTCGACCCTAAGCAAATAGAGGAAGGGTGAGCGAGGGAGCAATTGGTATGTAGGATTAGCTCCAACCATCGTACATGGCAGGAGATGAAAGAATGCCTGAGATGGAACGTGAAGATATGATTCAGAGGTGATGATGGGTACAAACTAGATCGAGATGATTTGTGTTGACTGAGATCAAAACAGAGAGGGAAATATAGGAGAATAGAGACACTGGTGATAGAAGAAATAGATTGCAAGGAGAAATCGAATGTCTAACCTTGAATTTGAAAGGAAGTGGATCGTGTATGGATATGTAGTATCGTCTGTAGGCGGAGCTCCGATGAAGGATCTACTGAGATCGTTGCCTCTACCCATGGCGACGAGGGGGCTCCGCTGGTGGAGAAGTTGTTGCTCACTACAGGTGGAGGATCTCGACGCACCTCCTCGTCCTCAACCTTGTTGCAACGGCATGCCAACCAGGAGCGTTGTCACCGCTATGATCGACTGCTAGAGCTTACCGAAAGAAGAAGGGGATAAAATGGCGGATCCCGAACTCTGGAGGAGGTTGATGAGATTATATATGAGATGTAAAGGGGTCGTCGACGAGATGAGGGGTTGGAGAAACGGCATGGTAGTCCCAGACTGTTGGGGAGGTTGATGGGAAGTAAATGATTAATAATTATCAAATAATTAATAAATTAAATTAAATAAGTAAGTAAATAAAATTTGTAAATAATTTAAGAAATAAGTTAATTATGAATTTTAATTTTAGAAATAATGTTATTTAATTTGTTAAAAATATAAATAATATGGGTATATTATACATATATATAATAAGTACAATTGATGATTTTAAATTATTAAATAAATTTTAATTTTTATTTCATATTAAAGTATAAAATTTATATAATATTTACAAAGTATGAAATACACAAGAAATATCAAAGAATAAGTAGAATAATATTTAAAAAATATTATACAAGTATAGCAATAGGGTGCAAAAATCTACTTTTTTGCATTTTAACTATGATTCAAATATCACTTTTATTTGATAGATAATTTTAGAAAACCGGCTTTAGAAGTGATTACACCCAATTCAGAGTTGATATGGCCGAGTTATGATGTTCGGAATTTCAGGTTTACAGCCTTTTGATTTTAAGATTTATTGGTATTTATTAGAAATTAATTTTATATTAGTTTTTTATATTTTTCTTTGATTTTTTATAAACATTTTAGAAAAAGAATTAAGTTAATTGGAATTAGTACGAATTTTATAAAAAAAAAATAAGGAAGTTTTATATACATATAGTACATATATACAAAGGAGTCCAAATGTCAAAACTCACACATTTTATTCTACAATTTTTTGGTATTTTTAATAAATAGTATTAACTATATAATAAAGTTTGAAAATGAGTTTGATCAATTTGGAGTTTTCTATAAATAGTTATTAATATTGAAAGTTGGCTTTTAAGGATTTTTCGGTTCATCGTATTTATTTATTTATTCATTGATCAACTTTTATGATATTTTTATAAATTAATATATAACATTATAAACAACTTTTATGAAGAAAATATTTTTATTTGAGAATATCTAAATGATAAATAAAATAGGTGAACATATGTAGAAGGTGAAAATGTGTAAATGTGCATTGATGCTATTTATTTTCTGATATTTTTGTTGATTAGGATCCTTATCTTCCTCTACTTATTTATTTTGTCGACCAAATTAATATTGTCTTTGTCTCGGAGTTAGGATCAGTATGTATATATTTACATATTTACATCCTTCTTTCTTTTATTTTTTCCCTTTATTCTTTAATTTCGGTATAAATAAGTGCTCAATATACAATATTAACTAATGATGTTAGATTGTTAATTAATGAGAATTGGTATTATCTACATGTATTTTACAAAGGATTTTATGCCAAAACGAAAGAATAAAGATGATGAATTGGTGATTAATCACTAGTATATAAAATGTTTTCCCTCCTTATCATTTTTCATTCATAATATAATATATTTGTTACCATATTCCATTGATGTTATACTTTGATATCTCATGATATTTCCTTCATCGTGTTATTTCCTTGTGAATCATGTCGTTTATTACACATTCCATTTAAGTTATCGCATGCCAAAAAAGAAAGAACTTTGTGTAAATGTAAAGAAATTGTTATTTCCTTCTTTACCTGTGTATCATCCTACTTATTATTTCCTCCATTATGTCAACAAGGTAGCATTCTGAAGGGTAGTTGTGTTATATAGTATTTTAAATTAGGGATATACACCCATAACCATGTATACTTCCATATTTACGTGTGTAATCTGTTGGACATGTGAGCCCACGGCGAGCCATTATGCAATAAATGTTATTGCACATATCATTCCCTGATCTGACATGAAGAATAAATAATTTGCATAATAGGTCCCTTAGTACAATTAGGGTTATGTACCATGGCCAATCATACAGCTGTTGATTCAATAATTGAATCATAGAGGCTGATGCTTGGATGAATATCTAAAGGGTTAGATTGAGGACTCATCAACCACCGTCAAATGATTATTAAGAGATGATCTCCAGCCTGAGTAGGAGATGGCAATCCTTTCTCACATAGGCTGATATTTGACCGACCTCTTGATGCAGGTCCTCTGCATAGGAATAGAGATTCAGAGGTGTCAGATTAGTTAGGTCAAAGAGTTGATTTAACGAGATCGAGATAACCAAAGTCCTATATCGTATGCTGTCACGATACAGGCGCACATCCTCTGACTGGAGACAGATGTGTTACTATATGTCTGAGTATGTACATTTGGCAGACCAATATGTTGATGACCTAATCAAGGTCTATACACCGACGTGTTGGTGTGCATGCAAGGGCATATGAGTAATACGATCTCTTGAAGAGATCATACATGTTCATTACTGAACCGAAAGACATGAGCTCACTCATGAGATATTGGGAAGAATCAAATTCCGTGCATGGTCGTCTCGCTTTGGAAGCTTGACTAAATTTGTAGGTTTAATATATACTTTTGGAAAGCATATAATCAAGACCTAGGTGATATATGCTTTTGGAAAGTATATGATCGATACCAACACCAATGATCAAATGAGAAACTTACTGATAAAACCCTGAAGTAGACAGTATAAAGTTGATCTAATGCTTCGGATTTATTCTGGGTCTTCCAGTATGCAGGATGTACAGGTATTGGGAATACCTGAGGGTGATGTGATCATAAACGATTATATAACCATGACGCTTCCATTCCTAGGGAGTGATGAAACGGGTCTGGATTTTAGTGACTCCTCTCAGTAGAGAAGTAATCTGATCTTGGTCCAGATGTTGGACATTGATCTGATGTGATTCAGATGTAATGAGAAGATTAGATTTGCGATCTTGATTTAATCAACATCTATGGGAGGCTCGAGATCTGGATTTGAGATCTGATCTCAACATCCAAGTCACTATACGTGGAACAATACGCCATGTCCTTATCTCCAAGTATCTACGGAGAAAGCGCATTATCCTTGAAAGAGTTCATGGATAATTCCATTATTGATATATGTATCCAAGCATCGAGAAATGTGATAATTAAATGTGATTTAATTATCATGGATAATATGAATTTGATTCATATTATAAAGAGAGTTATCTGAGATAATTAAATGTGATTTAATTATCAAAGATGTGAATAATGTGAATGTGATTCATATTATTTTGGCACATGAGAATAGAGATCCAAGATGATTAAATACGATTTAATTATCATGTATATGAATAATATGGATAGCACTATCCATATTAATCATATATATTATAAATGTGATTTATAATATATTAGAGAGAGCATATTGTGTTTTATATTTGTTGATTAATTGTTAATGTGAATGGGATTCACATTGAATGATTAATTGAAAATATAATTACATTTAGTTTTGGGTTGTGAATGAGATTCACATTTTCTCAATGGCTTGATTGATATTTTCCAAAAGATAATTTGGAATTATTTTTTGTGAAAATTATTTCGACAAGAGTTATAGGAGATATCATGAGATAATGACATCTCATGATACATCAATGAGATTGGCCAAGTCCCCTCTAATAAGAGAGGACGGCTACAACTCCTCTAAAGGAGTAGATAGCCGTCCCCCCTTTTAGGAGAGGACCTTGGTCTTCTCATTATCCTATATCTAGTCAATAAATGGATTAATTTGAGATTAATTATATTGTTTTATCAGTGATAATTAATTTGAATTAAATCACTTGTTGTTGTGTTTTACCAATAACAATTCTAGCCATTGAAAGTGACGCAATCAATCTCATTCGTTGATTGTGTGTTGTTCATGGATTGGGATCCATGGACTCCCAAAACCCTATATAAGAAGAGGCATGCCTTGCTCTTCGACTTACACCGACTCGACGAGTCTCTCTCTCTCTCTTATTCTCTATATACATCCTCTCTCTTCCTCTCTGGCCGTCCACCGTGGATGCCCTAGAGGGGTTCTTCATCGCCGTAGCGTCGTCGTTATGCTGCCTGATCCTTTGCTCGTGGATCTCCGTCTCCTTCGGTGCGCTTCGCTCATGAAGAAGACGTCAGATCTCGTGTGTCGATATCAGGAGATTCACTGCATGGATCATCAACATGGATTGCTAGAAGCACGCGTCTCATCCAGCGCTCGCAAGCGTCTCCTCAGTCAGATCGGACTTGAGACAAGAGGTCTCTTTGTTTAGAGACTCGATCGCAACCACGCTTCAAGAGGTAATCCAATTACTTGTTTGTGGTTTAGACGAAACGATCCGAGAAGTGTTCATGGATCATGTGATTTAGTCACATAGAAAATTTTAATTTCCGCTGCATCGGGCAACTAGTGTGACTAGTCGCTCCCGATCGCATACGATGCGATCATCACGCTTCCGTGATGCGCTTGAGGATTTTTCCTGTATCCTTCATAACCATCAATTATTCATAATTACACGAGAAACCCCAAATAGTCACTCGATCTCACACTTAGAACCCTCCGTTAAGTCGGTCCAATAACTCAACTACTCATACGAGTTAACCTAACTACACCATATCCAAGGATTGCCATTTAGTGATTTTTTTAATCATTGCACCCAACTTCATCTTCCTCCCTCCTCTCCTCCCCCTTTCATGCACCCTCCTCCTCCTCCTCCACCCTCCTCTTCCTCCTCTCCTCCCACAACATTCTTAGTTGCACCTCCTCTCCGCTTGCAGCTGCATGTTGTCACACCATCTATCACCTCGCCCTCCTCTGTTGTCCATCCTCTGCCGCCCCATCCTCCAGCCCCCTCTGTCCCTCCTCCACTCCAATCCCCATCTGTTGCATGTCCACGCCCCCCTTCGCCCCCTCCTCGAGCCTCACATGCCACCCCCTCTAGTCCCCTACCCCTCCTCTCTTCCTATAGCAGCAGCTACTACACCTCATCTTTGCACGCAGCTGCTCCCTGCCACCCCCTTTGTTGCCTAGTCCTCCTCTGTTGGTCCCTCCTCAGCTAACCCTCCAGCCCCCATCTGTTCCACCCTCTAATCCCCCCCCCCCACTCTCCTCCAGCTAGGTCCTATCCATTGCTCTTATGTCACCCTGTCCAACCCCCTCTGTCACCTCCTCTCGCTGCTCCACTCCAGCCACCACCTGTTGCACCTCCCCTCCCTCCTACAACCCCCTTCACCGACTCCTTTCCTCCGACATTAGCACCACTCCGACACCTCCTCCTATGCCTCCCCCTCCTCTATCGCACCATTATCAGCCTCCTCTCCTTCAGCAACACCGACAACTCTACTGCCTGTAGTTTTCTTCTCCACCTCAAATTTGTTAGAAGATGATGGAGGTCCAAGAAAGAGGGAAGGAGAAGTGGTAAAAATTGTAAATAACACATATAGCATGTTCTATTGCCTGGAGGTTTCATGTGTTATTTCCTCCACGATGCAAAAAGGCTAGCCTTCTAAAGGGTAGGCATGCTATATGTTATTTTTAGATGAGAAAATGGATCCTACTCCATGGAGTAGGTAACTTACCTACTCCATTTTCAAATTTTTCAAAATTTTTTTATTTTTTTTTGAAAAATCCTTCCATGGATCTTCATAACTATATCCCTCTAATATACCATTCAAATTTCGTCAAAAATATGACTCCTACGGCCTCCTTCCAGACGATCATTTTTTAACGGACACAGATTTGCTGTATATTTCATGTTCTGGATGGAGACCGTAGGAGTCTCTGTTTCTGACGAAATTTTAATGACATATTAGAGGGATATAGTTATGAAAATCCATGGAAGCATTTTTCAAAAAATAAAAAAAAAATAAAAAAAAAGTGGAGTAGGTAAGTTACCTACTCCATGGAGTAGGATCTCTTTCCTCTTTTTAGATTATATATGCCATTATCTTTCTTGTCATTTTCTTTTCTGTTTGGTTTCCGAGTTACCCCGAAGTAACTCGATTTATCTCCCTCCATTCTAGAATCGGAATTCCATCACAAATCAATGTGATATCACATCACATTCATTATTCCAACCCTCTCCAAATCTCATAATCATCCAAATAACTACTATCCACAAGATGTTACTCCAACTAGGGATGGGCATGGGCCGGGTTGGGCCGGGCCCTGAAGGGCCCATGCCCAAACCCATCTAAATATTTCGGGCCATGGGTCGGGCTTAGGCCCGTAAATTTTGGTCTTGTTCGGCCCAAGCCCAAGCCCGGCCCGTTTCCTTTGGGCCGGGTTTGGGTTGAGCCGGCCCAAGCCTTGGTTCATTTCCTGGTCATGAAAACCACAACACGAGAAATATGGAAATGATGGATCATGCTTTGCATTCAAGAGAATGATTACGAATCTCTAAATCAAGCGTAAAAAAAGAAGTTACACGCATAAGAATGTCCACAGTAAAGTAGCTATTAAACCAGGCATAGGAATCTAAGATGTCTACAGAACAACTAAATTTGCACATATCTTGAATCTATAACAATGGCTAAACAATAGTAGTATTCTAATGAGAAAACATTGGCTAAACAGTAGCAATATTGGTATTTCAACAATCGTATACAGTATACCTTAGTAGGCAAAACATCTTGTCTAAGGCCCACGCACATGTTTAGGTTGGATCTTGGGCTTTCCCCTTGGTCCAACTTCGGGTCATTCCTCGGGCCCCCAAACGGGTTGGGCCTTGGGCCGGGTTGGGTTGGGCCGAGCCAAGCCCGAGCCCGGCCCAAAGTAGTTTTGGGCCGACATTTTAGGCCCAGGCCCGGCCCAATCTTCTATTGGGCATGGGTTGGGCCGGGCATTTTGGGCTGGGCTTCGGGTTGGACCGGGCCGGCCCGGCCCAATGCCCATCCCTAACTCCAACCCACCCCATCCCAGTAACCAAACAGATCCCTATGGTGCGTTAGGTTGGTGGCTTACCAGTTAACCCGGGATAACCTGGGGGAGGATAAATTTTTTTTATGTTTTGGTGTTTGAATAGAGGATTTTGGGTTGAGAGGGGTTGTTATGATGTGATTGCATTGAAGTTTGGAAAAGTTAGTAATTATTGTGATGCGATTGTATTGAAGTTTGGAAAAATGAGTAAAAGTTGAGTAGTTTATAATTTTTAGATAATATGATGGTGTAATATATTATTTTTTATGGAATGGATGAAAGAAAAATGATTTATTTAATGTATTAAAAAAGAAAATGATAGTGGGGCCACATAAGAGATAAAGCGTGCATTTTGAGTGGTACCCTAAAAAAAGGGTTACTCCTAAAGAGAAGGTTAACCCAAGACGAACTGCCTCTTAATTTTATTCACCGTTAATTCCTTTGCTTTCTTCTTGTCAATTTCCATTGATATTATACATTGTTTTCTCCTATTATTTTCTTCTCGTGTTATTTTCTTGTGTATCATAAGTTTACCTTTTTCATTACATTCCTCATATTTCATACCAAAATGGACTGAAGATTACGCAAATGCAAAGAACATTTGTTTAAGTTAAAACAGAAACAACATACTTTCCTTCTTTATTTTAGTAGTCCCTCTCCTTCTGCCTTTTACTTCCTCTATGACGCCAAAAGGGTGGTGCCTAAATGGCAGCGAGCATTATTGAGTAAATTACACAAAAGTCTCTTAGCTATGTACTGGATTTTAATGTCATATATGAACTTTAAAAGATAACAATGACGTGTCCAATCTTTAAGATATGTCTTAATGTGGTCACTGACTATTGAAATTTAGTTGATTGTTTGATCTTTCTAACATTAAGTTACAATACCTCTAAACTACTTCGAGACAAACATTAAAGATCGGGTTTCACATTGTTATATTTTAAAGTTCAGGTATGATATTAAAATTCGAGTATAATTCTTACTCTACATTATTTTTTGATATAGAATGATAGCTTTTTTCTTGCCAACTTCCATTCATGATAATCCTATATTATTTCCTTGCATTTTTCTTTTATTACAAATAATGATATCACTATCTCACTTCGTTTCTGATATTTCATGCCAAATAGAAGGAACATTTTGCAAATGTAAATAACCTACTAATTGATGCTAAAATACAAACAACCTGTTATTTTTCTCTTTATCATGTCATTCCCTCTCCTTAAGCTAAATTCTACATATGTTTTTTATTTCCTCATAGCCAATCTTAAGCACTTGTTTCACGCATAAGCATGAAATTTCATGATATTTGATGGTAAAATACATTTGAACATGCTATTTGATGATAAAAAAACCACATGAGCATGTTGTTCCTAAGTATGTTTGTTGTTTCATCAAAGATGCTCTTCTTACCTCCTTAAGCCCGATACTAATCCGCATTTCTAATCCGTTTTCTTCGGTTATATCTTGAACCTGGTATTTAAGGATAGAGTACCATAAATTGTTGGGATCGGATTCTCCGTATAGTTCAAATCACGGAAAATTATCAAAATTGATAAGCGGATCTTGCACGATATATCACTACAATTACGAAAAAATATCTCAACCACAGAAATCAACTACATATGCACGGAGAATTATTTAACGTGGAAAACCCTCAATATGAGGGGAAGAATCACGGGGTTGATCACAACCCAAAACCAAGTATTATAATCGAAGTAATCCCTTGTGAGTGGCTTACAAAAGGCCGGCTCTCTATACAGTGCTACAAATAATGGAGAATAATAGAGAGGAGAAATATCACCAAAATGATAAATCCATCGTCAAACTGTAGGGAAGAATGCTGGAGAAGAATTGCTCCAAAGATTACTCTTTTTAAACATTGCGGCAATCACAAACCTTCTATCTTCTCCCTCTCTCTCTCTCTTTTCTTTCTTGTGCTAGGAGAGCTTGTGTTGAGATGGTCTTGGTGTGCAAATCATACCCTCTATTTATACTTTACGGAGATGAGAAATAAGGAAACATGAACTCCTATTCTAATAGGATTAGGAAAAGATGATTCCTGTTCCCAAAAGGTAATTGATCTCCACCTCAAACTAGAACTTGATTTTCCTTTTCCAAACAGGACTTTCAATGTCTTATATATGTATTAGGTTCTCACAAGAAGAGGAATCCATCCAACAAATCTTCCCCTCACCGACGATGTAGGAATTGCGCCATACTCATGAGGGAACAACAACTCTCGAACTTTTCAAATGGCAAAGTCTTTGTTATCATATCAGCATTGTTATCATATGTGTGAATCTTGTCAAGTACAAGCTACTTCGATTTTAACACATCACGTATCTAATGATATATGACATCGATGTGCTTCGATCTTGTATGGAATGTAGAGTTATTGCCAATGTGACTAGCGCCCTGACTTTCATAGTAAAGCACGTACTTATCCTAATCAAAATCAAGTTCCTGTAGGAACTTCTTCATCCATAGCAACTCCTTGCATGCCTCTGTAGCTGCAATTAATTCAGCCTCTGTAGTTATAGTGCCACACAATTTTGAAGCTTGGACTGCTGATGAATCTGTGATTCATCACTTCAAAAGTCAAAAATAGAGCCTTGTTCTCAAGAAAATAGAGGCATATTTCCCCTTATATTGCATAAATAGCATTCATGCATATATTCATAACTCATGCAGTTTAGCAGCTCATTTGCATTTAAATAAGAAGCCAAAAATCCCTTGTAAAATACCTATTCACCAAAATAACCTCTTCTCTATAATCTATACTCCTTAGTTAATAATATAGGGAAGAATGCCAAAAATCACCCCTGTAAAATAGACAATAAAGCCTGAGAACCCCTGTACACTAGAATGCGCATAAAGTACTCATGCAAACTCCGAATTAGGTCTACTTACTTTTAGAATACTACACATTAAAAGATCTTTAAAATGAAACTAATTTCATTGAATTTGGAGCTTGTATGAGAAAGATGGTTTTTTGGGCCACTTTGTATACTATATATGTATATCTATGTATCCTTGTATTTATGTATCATATTTGACCTCATCTCCGTCTTTGGTCAACATGAAACTTGTAGATCTAATCGAGATCTACAACTTTCATGTTTTGAGTTTTTCCAAATTCGGCTCCCTCTTCTCTCTACACGTGTATTTTCCTCCAGCCACTCATAGCAGGCCACGTGGCTCCCTCTGGTTGCGCCACGCGGCCCGCTTCCCCTCGCCTCATCCGCCTCATCTTCCAACCGTTGGATCCTCTTCCAGATCCAACGGCCCAGCGCTGCCCACGCGCGCCTAAAGCCTGGACCCTCAGATCATCTCCGGCCTTCATCCACGCCGCACGATCGCGCTCTCACCAGAACACGCCACGTGGCGCTTTATAGACCGCTGGATCGCATCCTTGATCCTCTGATCTCAGCCGTCTCCCCTTCCAGCGAGTCTTGGCCCTTCGATCAGCTCCATCCCCTCATCCAGACCGCCCGCTCGCGCTTCGCCCGCAGCGCGCCACGTGGCTCCATCGCAGGCCATCATCACCGAGCCCCCGATCTCATCCTACCCGCCCACCACGCTTTGATCACTACCGTTGGATCACAAGATCCAACGGTGGAGACCTCGTCTCCTACCTCCGGGCGCCCCTCTCTCCCACGTCCCTTGCCTTGCGGGAGGGGCGCCCCCTTTCTATTTCCGGCTGCACGTCAGCCTCCCTCTTCCACCGCTGACACCCCCACGACGTCACTCACTCGTCCCTCTCCCTCGCCAGCTCCCTCACGCTCCACCACCTCCACCATAGAAGCTCCACGTCGCCCTCGAAACTCGCCTCGTCGCCAACACTGCCACCAACTTCACCTTATAAATACGCCACCACCGGCAACGTTCACCGCCATCCGCCACTCCAGAGAGCTTCCCTGAGCTCCGACCTACCAGTTGGTGACAGCAATTAGTTGAATCGTTGAGCGAAGAAGGGGATTCGACTCCGGCGAGATCCACGGCCTTCACCGCCGTGCTGCAGCCTCCATCCGCGAGCTGTGTGAGCTCAGGCCACCTACCGACCTTCGAGCGACGACCTGGAGCTCAAAACTGAGCTCCATTTCCCAGGTAGATCCTTCCATTTCTCCTCTGATCGTCCTTTGTTTTTATCTTCGATTTCTCCGATTTTATTCGCCGCCACCGGTCACTCTCTCGCTTCCCTTTCATCTCGTTGAGCTTCGCATCGAAGCTCTCATCCTCGCGACACCATTCACGACGACCGACGATGCACTCCACCAACCATCGACCTCCAGCTCCGCCACTTGGCCGGAGCACCATCGCCGACCATCTCCTTCACGCCCTAGGCCTCACCGATCACCTCCATCTCTCCACAAACACCCGCACGAGCTCTGGCTCTCTATTTCACACTTGCAGGTATCCATCTTCTCACTGAACGGATGGTCACTGGAGCCATCTTCGAGCTTCATCGCCGTCGTCATCAGGCCGCCTTCCGAAGCTCCTGAGACCACCATCTTCTCCGCCTCCTCGCCACGCATACTTCGGGCTATCTCCGACAATCCGGAGAGCGTCAACACCTCGAGGAAGGACGGGCAGAGCTACAGCATCCTCGCCGGAGCCCCGCCTTGTCCTCCGTAGGCGGCAGAGGACCGTCGAGGAAGAAGAGCAGCTGCCGTTCGATCGCATCGATCGAACGGCTCTCACATCGCCACGTCGCTCGCCACCGGACTCGCCTTCGACCGTAGGATCATCACTGATCCCACGCCTGGGAGAACGCCACGCGTCTTCACCGCCACCCTTTGGATCGATCTTGATCCAAAGGCCCGCAGCCCGCCACGTCGACGAAGACCGAGCCTCGGCCCCAAGCCTAGGCTCGGACGACCCGAGCCTTCCTCCGGACCTCCAGAGCGCCCGAACCTCGCTCCGAGCCGCCGCAGCTCCCCGAACCTAGGCCGCCCACGTGAGAAGCACGTGCGGCCTGGGTAAATTGCACCGAGGGCCCGGGAGCTTTCCAAAATTGCAAAGAGGTCCCTGTGAAGCAGACCCACGTGAGGAGCACGTGCCCTGTGGAGATTTTGCACAAGAGTCCCCCACATTATAGGTAATTGCATTTTAGTCCCTGTCTGCATATTTGTTTATTGTAATTTTAATTTCCTGTATTGCATTTACACCCCTGTGTTTGCACGCATCCCTAGATTGCATTTTACATCATTTTGAAATTCTAAAAATTGCATTTTGTTGGAAATTTTGTCCTCTGTCTATTGGTCCACGTGTCATCTTTTTGTAAGTTCATTTGAATTATTAATGAATTAATTGGTGAATTGTTGACATATTTTGCCCAGTGACACCTTTTGATTTATAGTTAATTCTTTGTGCTTCAAAAATCATCAAAAATTCATAGTAGCTTAAGGACAACATTCTTAGCATACCATAAAAATTTCATGACATTTGCACGCATATCGAGGCCTAAATAAATTGTTGAGTGATTTTCTTAGATTAATTTTAATTAATTCATTTCACAGTGAACTTAAGTTCTGTTAATTTTCCTAGGTCCCTGATCATTAGAGCCACCTAGGATAATTTTAGTTCTTGAAAAAATTGTGGTTTGATATTTATTAAAAATTAAATACTGAAAATTACTCTGTCTGTTCATTTAATTCACAGTAAATTTATTTAGTGTCGAAAAATTCCAAAAAAATTAGTGTAGGTCATTTTCATCATCATTAACCATCTGGCCAACTTTCATAATTTTTGGACTTCATTTGATACCATAATTAAATTGAACATCAAATTGGCCTGCATTGTCTACATAAGTCTGCATAAAAATTAAAAAGACCAAAAAAAAATTACTCCTTGAAAATCACACACTTGGATCCTTGCTTAAATTCACATAAGGAGACAGATGCCTCCCTGAGATCGACCTTGGACTCCACCAAGAAAAAATTGCCACTTAAAATTAACTTCACATTAATCGATAAGTGGTTTTTGATTAACCCCTCGTATCCAACTACAACGAATCACTTCAATTAATTTGGACATTAATTTGACCGAATTAACATAGGGTGCGAGGCACGGCTTAGGTTAAATTTTAGCAAATTTTTGAGTGTTTGATTTTCCTTCCCCGGGTAGTCTGACCCCCGGTTTTCTTGTAATTATTTTCTCCCATTTATTTTTGCATTATTTTATTTTTGTGTAACACTCTGACCTCCAATTATTTTTTGTGCGAGGATCGCGAGGAGTCGGCGACGCTTCGAGGACTTAGCATTTAAATTTTTGAGTGAAAGAGAGGCTTTGTAATTACATTTTATTTTATTTCTTTTTCTTTCGCATCATTTCCAGCGGTTCCCGTTTGGGATCTCGCGCGTGTAATGATAGTGAAACTGTGTCCCGTGTGCTGTGTGGGTGAATTGTAACTTAGCTTGCACTAGCGGCTCCTCGAGCCACTCTAGGACTTGTTTGTGCTCGTAATCAATAGGACCACACAATACACTTAAAAGACGCACCTAGACCGCAGTACTTAGTCAAAATTAAACTGTTCTTCACGCTAATAGAACTGCCTGTCTAGGAGCGGCTTTTCATCGCTTGTATTTGCATGTAGAGTAAAGTTTTCAATTCTGTTTTGCATCCTGCATAAAAAAAGCGAAGGGATCACTGTAAGTATTCTCTACTCAGCATCTGCATCATCGATTTTTCGTGCATCGGCTTTTCTCGATTTCCCCCTCCTATTTGCTCACTTAAATTAAACAGGAAATTGGGACTGTCCGATAGGCGTGCTTTGTGGTGGACTAATTAAAGTGATAACTTAACTTTAAAATCGGGACTGCTAACAGTATTGACAAAAAAAAGAGAATAAAATTTGAAAATTTTTTGCGGGAGATTAATCCCCGACCTTGTTTTCAGGCTGAGTGAGGGTACCTGAGTGTGTGTGAACACCCTAAGGTAGAGCCCAAATCCCCGTCTTCCATATCACGTTCTAACTGATCCTAGCAAATATCACAAGCCGGATAATTTTCAGATTCTTTGACTAGTACCAAGTAGCCTCCGCCTGTCCCAGGTAGATAGGGGCGAAATTGCGGTACTTCACGATAAGTTGCCAGTAACCCCTCGGGGTGAAGTTCCGGCCTTGTCAGCCTCCGCCTGCTTGCAGGTAGATAGGGGCGTGGTCACTGAATCCATCGGCTTGGGATAGGAGCGAAGAAAGGAAGGAGCGGCGGTATCTTAGGCGACAGGATAAACAGGGAAGACGCATCCGGCTCTGAGCCAACTTCCCTCTAGGCCGCGTAATCCTTGCTATTTTTGCTTGAATATCACACTTAAAAACTACAAGATTAATTGGACTCGACTTCGAGTCCTTCACCGTGTTGAGTGTGAACCCAGGGTCTTGGATTGTTCTTTTGCTTGCTTCAGGTAGGAGTCAAATCCTATCTTCTTCTCGCTTCATCAAGACGAGTGACTGGGAAGATCTCGACGCGCTATTCACTGATCTCTCTATGAGTCCGCCAAGTAACTCGTCCTTCTCGGTCCGAGCGCACCTTGGACCACCCAGGACTCATGACCCTCTTGAGTCCTGGTTCCCTCATGCTCAGGGTGGTTACTCTCAAACCAACCCTTTTATCTCCTCCGAGATTACCGAGGAAGACCATTGCCTCAGTAATCCCTTCCTTGATTCGCCCCCTAACACCGATCTTATTTTCCAATTCCCAGAACTGGAGGGCGAGATGCCGCCAAGGATGCCACCCGATGAGGACCAGATGCGACAAATTCTTAGACGCCTCGCCGAAGCCGAACAGAAAAATGCAGATCTTACGGCGCGGATGGGACAAATCATAGTAGCTGAAGGGATCGACCGACCAATGATCAATACCTACAACCCGGCGGAGAACGAGATCCAAAATTGGCTAGCACCTGCAGTTCCCGACCAGGCATTCGAGCTAAAGCCCCACTTCCTCAGTCTGCTCCCGAAGTTCAACGGAAACCTCAGTGAAGAACCATACACCTTCCTCCGTGACTTCGAAATAGTGTGCAACAATCTTAGCCATCCCAATGTTGGCCAAGATTATATCCGGCTGAAGGCCACCCCGTTTGCCTTAGGAGATAAGGCGTCTCATTGGTTGAAAAACTTAGGGGTGGTATGTACTACCTGGATGCAGTTCAAGGACCTTTTCTTGAAGAAGTTCTACCCTCTCAGTAGAACTAACCAGATGAGAACGAAGATCGCCAGCTTCGCTCAAGGACCCAGCGAACCTTTCCATGAGGCTTGGGACAGGTTCAATGACTTAGTACAGAAATGCCCATGCCACGGCATTTCTAAGGCGATCTTAGTCCAGACCTTGTTCTGTGGTCTAACCCCAGAGATGCAGGGGTTAGTCAGCGCCGCCTGTGAAGGAAGCTATCATGAACAAGAACGAGCACGCTGTGTGGAAGATCCTAGAACAGATGGCAGAAACCGGCAGGTCACGGGCCACAAGGGCCTATCAGTTGTCTCCCTCAATCTTATCCAATGAGACAACTAGAAGGACTGTTGCAGATCTGACCGAGGACCTCATCCCCAGCATGGGGATGATAGCCGACAAGCTTACCATGGTCGAGCAGATCCACAAGAGAGTCGCGGAAATGGAGTCTCTTTCGAGCCTTCCGAAGAAAGTGGAGGAACTCTCTGAAAAGGTAGCTAAGATCAAGCTACCTACCCCTTCTGCACCACCTGTACCTGTACACCGAGTCCATCTTGTACAGGAACAGGCACCGGGGTCTCAGAGCAGCTGGGATCAGACTTACACCCAGCAGAACCATCATGCACCCCCACAAGTGGAAACGGAATACGAGGAGCCTCCGCCTGTATACGAGATCAACGGGCTCTGGTATAACCGTGACCCGCTAGTCCGGCAAATCGAGATGGGGAAGGATCAGCCACACCGCCCATCCTCAGTATACCAAGAGACCAGGCCCGTCACAGTCCCGCGCTACCAGTCCAGGCCAGAACAGGGGTACCAGCCGCAGCAGCGCACCTACCAGCAGGGGCCAGCACCGTCCCATCAGCAGCAGTATCGGCACGGCCAGCAGGGCCAGTACAGGACCGCATCCACTCAGCAGCCAGCCCAGCCCACCGAATTGGAGTCCCTCACCTTGGCGATCCAGACCCTGTCTGATGGGTCCAACATATGCAGAATGACTACCTAGACATGAGAACCGACATCAATCGGGTCTCTCGTGCCCAGGACCAACAAATGGCGCCAAGGACCCCAATTCCCGCAAAGGTTCAGGCCAACCCGAACAGCGTACACCAGGGCCAGAACCGACCTCGAGATCAGGTATATTATTCAGATAATTATTTATCTGAACATGAGATCCTTCCGTACGATAATGTCAATCATATGTCCCTCAGGAGCGGAAGGACCGTGACCATACCTGATCGGGCACGGGCACAGAAGGAAGGAGCCTCCGAGAATCTACCTGAGGAGAATTCGGAGGAAGAAGAGGAGGAGCACCACCACCACCGCCAGCGGAAGAAGAGGACATCTGAGTCCTCGAAGCATCAGTCCCGCAGTCGCGTAGAGTCAGACGGCACCGATGAAGAGCCCGCACCTCCATCTGAGGAGGATCGTCCAGAAGAAGCGGAAGAAGCGTCACCGGTTTTGCCTAAGCATTTTCCTTTTTGTCAGAGTCCGAGTCAGAGTCTGTATCAAAGTCAGAGTCAGAGTCGTGTCAAAAACTCAGTTTCAGAAATTAATGAGAATATTTCAGTTCCAGAACCTGAGTTGGAGTCAATAATCCCTTTCCCTCGAGCTCTCAAGGGTGGAAAGAAGAAAACGAAGAAAATCCAAAAAGATGACCCTGAGATGGCTGAATTTTGCAATAAACACATCAAGGTCACAATCCCTTTTGACAAGTTCGTGGAAATGACCCCTACATTCCAAAAATACCTTAAGGTGAAATGCACACCTACTAGGGTTAGCAGGAAGACCAAAAGCCGTGTTGAGAAACACGTTTTATCAGTAGCCACGACTTGTGCAATAAAGAACTCGTTTCCTCGGAAACGAAGAGACATGGGTGCACACTATGTAGTGAGTCATGTTGATGACATCGTGTTTGCACGCACTCTCCTGGACAATGGTTCCTCGATCAACTTAATGCCCACAGCCCTCTATGAGCGGCTTAATCTCGGACCTCTTAGGAAATCTAGAGCTGTTCTGCAGTTTGCTGACAAATCCACTAAGAGGTCCCAAGGAGAGTTAAGGAACATTGTGATCAAAGTCGAGGGGCAAGAATACAGTGTGGACTTCACTGTCCTGGATATGGAAACCCCTCGTAATTGGAGAGATTCCCAGATCATTTTATGTAGGCCCTTCCTCAGAACAGCGGGGGCCTTATTTGATTATAAGAATGGGAAGATTCAGTTCCAAACTCCCAGCGGAGATGAGGAACTTGAGATGAAGCAGACGAGATGGCAGAGACCGGACTCCGAATCCAGCACCGAGTACTCTTCTACCGGAACAGACTGTGAGCATGTAGACGTAGTTGGGCCATGGAGACAGAACCCAGCCAGCATCGATGTGTCCATCTCCTTTTAAGATGATCCAGTACATGAGTCAGTCTGCAAGATCCTCAGGAACGAGTACAGCTCTGAGCCTGCATCGCCCTACATCTTCGATGACGTAGAGGCCCAGTTGGGCCTGTCAGTCCTTACATCCTTAGGACAATCGGAAGATGAGGATGACGAGTCGGACGAGGCGTTTGCCGATTGTATGGAAACTTTTGACGATCCGACTCCAGAGCCGCGCTTGGTGGCATCTATTACAGAACATGATCCAGCCACTTCCAACACCGAACCAGATCAGATTGAGCCAGATTTTCTAGACGATCACACTATTCCTGAGCTCAAACCTTTACCCACAACCCTAAAATATGCCTTCCTTGCAGGCCAAGACAAGAAATTTCCGGTCATTATCAGTTCGCAATTGACCGAGGACCAGGAATCTCGCTTGCTAGAGATCCTGGAGAAGAACCGCAAGGCAATAGGCTGGAGCATTTCCGATCTCCACGGGATAAATCCCGCTCTGTGTTTGCACCATATTTACTTGGAGAACGAAGCCAAACCCTCTCGTGAATTCCAACGCCGGTTGAATCCAAATTTACGAGAGGTTGTGAAAAAAGAGATAGAAAAATGGTGCGACGCGGGTTTCATTTACCCAATCTCCGACTCTAAGTGGGTGGCCCCAATCCATGTTGTCCCGAAAAAGTCGGGAATTCAGACAACCACCAACGAGGACGGAGAGGAGATCGTGACGAGAGTACCCACGTCGTGGCGCGTCTGTGTGGATTACAGACGCCTGAATGCCACGACGAAGAAGGATCATTTCCCCCTACCGTTCATTGATCAGATCCTAGAAAGATTAGCGGGGAAAGAATTCTTCTTCTTCCTTGATGGGTTCTCAGGCTACAATCAAGTAGCCATAGCTCCGGAGGACCAGGAAAAGACCACGTTTACATGCCCCTTTGGTACCTATGCTTTCAGGCGCATGCCTTTTGGGCTATGCAATGCTCCAGGTACTTTTCAAAGGTGCATGATTGCTGTATTCGCCGAAATGGTCGGTGAATTCCTGGAAGTCTTCATGGATGACTTCTCGGTCCACGGCGATTCTTTTGATTCCTGTCTTAGGAATCTAGACCGAGTCCTCAAAAGATGTTGTGAGGTCAATCTGGTGCTCTCCTGGGAGAAAAGTCACTTCATGGTGACGGAGGGCATAGTGTTGGGGCATGTCATCTCCAAGAGAGGAATGGAGGTTGACCCTGCCAAGGTGGACGTGATAAGACGACTCCAGCCACCAACCAATGTAAGGCAGTTGCGGTCGTTCCTCGGGCATGTCGGATTTTATCGAAGATTTATCAAGGATTTTTCTAAGACTGCCCGACCGCTAACTGAGCTTTTAGGCAAAGACACGGAGTTTATTGTAGATCACAAATGTCTTGAGGCCTTTAAGCTGTTACAAGGAATGATCATGGACGCACCCATCTTACAAGCCCCAGATTGGTCTCTACCTTTTGAGATCATGACGGACGCCTCAGATTATGCTGTTGGGGCTGTATTGGGACAAAGAAGAGACAGCGTCCCGTTTGCAATTCACTACGCAAGCAAAGTGCTTGATTCTGCTCAGCGTAACTATACAGTTACAGAAAAGGAAATGCTTGCGGTAGTGTTTGCCTTGGACAAATTCAGATCTCACTTAATCGGATCCAAGGTAACTGTGTTCACAGACCACACGGCACTACGATATTTGATGGAGAAGAAGGACGCGAAGGCGCGTCTTCTTCGTTGGATTTTACTTATCCAGGAGTTTGATTTGGACATCCGTGATAAACCTGGAAAGAAGAACGTAGTGGCCGATCATCTTTCTCGTCTCGAAGATCTTAATACTTCCGAGGTTTCCCCAATTCGAGACTCCTTCCCTGACGAGTCGATTTTTTTTATCGACTCACTCCCATGGTACGCCAATATCGTGAACTATCTTGTCTCCAAGAAAGTTCCCGAGGATTGGCCCAAGAGCCAAATCGACCGACTAAAGTCGGACGCTAGACACTACCATTGGGAGGATCCGATCCTTTTCTTTGAAGGACCGGATTGTGTCTGGAGACGTTGTATTCCTCAGGAGGAATACCAGAGTGTCCTTTCTTTATGCCATAACTTAGAGACAGGAGGACACCACTCCGGGAAGAGGACCGCATGGAAGGTACTTCAGGGTGGCTTTTACTGGCCGACTCTGTTTCGCGATGCCACTGCCTTCGCGAAGTCGTGCCCAGTTTGCCAGAGAATGAGAGGAATCGTTGGTTCCAAGGATGAGATACCAATGCAGCCGGTCATCATTTGTGATGTCTTTGACGCCTGGGGCATCGATTTCATGGGCCCATTCCCTGTCAGCCACAGGTTCGAATATATCCTTCTGGCGGTAGACTATCTGTCCAGATGGGTGGAGGCTATCCCGACCCGAGCCGCAGACAGCAGGACTGTCTGTAAATTCATCAGAGAGAACATAATCTCTAGGTTCGGGATCCCCAAAATGATGATATCAGATGGGGGTAGCCATTTTGTGAATCGGGAGGTGAAGAAACTCCTGAAGGACTACGGCATCGAACACCGTGTCGCGAGTCCTTACCACCCACAAACCAATGGTATGGCTGAGGTGTCGAATAGGGAGGTGAAAACCATATTGCAAAAGCTTGTCCGCCCGGACAGGAAGGACTGGTCTCAGATCTTAGATCAAGTCCTCTGGGCGTATAGGACGGCTTACAAGACACCGTTAGGCACCTCCCCATTCCGAATGGTATTCAGAAAGCCGTGCCATTTGCCCGCAGAGTTAGTGCACAAATCAGAATGGGCAATAAAGAAGGTCAACTGGAACACACACCTGGGTCAGAAACAGAGAGACATGGATCTGAATGAGCTTGTGGAAGTCAGAAACCGAGCATACGACAACAGTTTGGTGTACAAGGACAAGGTGAAGCGTTGGCATGATAGATATATCAGACGAAAGACCTTTGTTCCTGGACAGAAGGTATGGTTGTTCAATGCTAGGCTGAAGATTTTCCAAGGCAAGTTAAAGTCTAAGTGGACGGGACCATTTGTCGTCCGTACGGTGCATGATAGTGGATGTGTCGAGATCTCAGATCTCACAGATGACGCACCGACATTCCTAGTGAATGGGCAGCTGTTGAAGCACTTCGTTGAATCCAATGAACAGTTAGTCCATGTGGAGGAGATTGTATTCATGCGCGAGACAGATACAGCAGATACATCTCGAGCCGCGTGTGAGACCTTGCAGCAATGAACTCCAGCCATCCGCAGCATCTCAAAAGATTCAGACCGACTCATCTGTATATATCATTCTTCCTGTATATCCTATCCTTTACCCCCACGATTCTAGTAACCCATCCCCACATCATCGAACCATTATCTTGGACTATACTTAGGATGACCAAATCCTAAGTATAGGGGGGAGGGGTCACCCGAGTCGATTCACTGTACATTCTCCAGATCACATTGGTCCTCATACTCATTTCTTATCGATACTTAGGCTGACCTGAGCCTAAGTATAGGGGGGACCGATGCCCGCATTGATACTCATCCACTTCCCATCTTTCCCTTGTCCGCCCCATTTCTGATCTTCTTCTACACTTAGGCTGCCAGAGCCTAAGTATAGGGGGGCGAGACGACTTCTATACTTTTGGTTCCTTTTGGTTCTCCTACGCTTAGCACGAGCTATGTCTTTTTCCTCGATCTTCGTGCTCTGAGGACATAGCACACGCTAAGTATAGGGGGGGCGTGTATATATTACATATATACTCTACCCATAGCTCGTACTTTCGCGTATTTTTTGTATATATTTTACAATAATTATGGGTGGGTAAAAATCAGGAAAAAATATATAATAATAATAATAATAATGAATAAAGGCTTCTTATTTACTCTTGCATATCTCTGCATCTAAAAAAAGAAAAAGAGTCTTGCATTTTCATAGCATGACATCTCATCTCATCTACATACTTTGCATATGCAAAGTGAAAAGCTAGTGGGTTCTGGACCAAGTTATGAGTAGATATTGAGGATGGACTTGATTTGACCTTAATCCACCTAATTTCAGAGGAACCTTATAGGAACTGGAGTTAAGATTTCTCAGGTCAAGTGACTTAATTCTTTGAGTCTGCATGTCTATGTTCACATGTCATCTTGATTAGTCTAAGTAGAATATCTCGTGCACACGCATGATTCTTATAGACAGTGACCTAACTTGGACAAGCACAATGCACGTAGCTCTTCATTGATGAGGTGGTGAGGAGGTAGAATCCTTTAGCTTGGAGTAGCACACGGGTGGAAACATCCGTCCTCCTCTAGGGAGGGTAGTGCATCTCAACCTAGTCTGGTGGTGTTGACATCTAAGGACAGGATGCTGTGGGTTGCAATAATGCTTCAAAAGAGGGATAGTCTACTGGCTCAAGAGGAAAAACTCCTGATGTACATGCTGCACCTTGTATATAGTTCCAAAAAAAAGAAGAAAAAATGCAAGAACTCCAAAAAAATAGACAGGCCAAAACAAAAAAATACATTATTACCTGTCGGAGTATGTATATTAGCAAGAAGTCTGCAGCTGGATGACTTGGCTACACTGGTCAGGCATCCCAGGATAGGTAGATACACTGGCTACCGTCCATTCTTTTCTCTACCCCCTCCTCTTGAGTTGGTCGCACTTGAACTTAGAAGGGAATACCCCGCTCCTCGAGGAAAGAGTTACTGGACCGGGTTATTGAGTTACCTTGTTAGGGGAGGCTGGTTCCGAGCCATTTCTGATGTGGAGAGTTACATTTCACTTACACAGTACAAGTAAGAATCATAGTCATCAGAAATTTGCGTTTGAGGATTTATTCTGACCTGACTGTTGAGGCGTCTTGAATAGAAGACTTGTGGAACTTGAAGTCTGTTAGGTCTTAAGTGCAGGTCCAAATAAGGTTCCGCCACACAACTAATCCAAAGGTCGAGTCAGGCTCCATTTTTCAACTTTTGTTCATGACTTTGGTTTGGAACCCAAAATCATTTCACTCTTGCATTTCATTTAGTTGCTCGGGGACGAGCAAGGTTTAAGTATAGGGGGTTGATGAATCGGTGATTCATCACTTCAAAAGTCAAAAATAGAGCCTTGTTCCCGAGAAAATAGAGGCATATTTCCCCTTATATTGCATAAATAGCATTCATGCATATATTCATAACTCATGCAGTTTAGCAGCTCATTTGCATTTAAATAAGAAGACAAAAATCCCTTGTAAAATACCTATTCACCAAAATAACCTCTTCTCTATAATCTATACTCCTTAGTTAATAATATAGGGAAGAATGCCAAAAATCACCCCTGTAAAATAGACAATAAAGCCTGAGAACCCCTGTACACTAGAATGTGCATAAAGTCCTCATGCAAACTCCGAATAAGGTCTACTTACTTTTAGAATACTACACATTAAAAGACCTGTAAAATGAAACTAATTTCATTGAATTTGGAGCTTGTATGAGAAAGATGGTTTTTTGGGCCACTTTGTATACTATATATGTATATCTATGTATCCTTGTATTTATGTATCATATTTGACCTCATCTCCGTCTTTGGTCAACATGAAACTTGTAGATCTCATCAAGATCTACAACTTTCATGTTTTGAGTTTTTCCAAATTCGGATCCCTCTTCTCTCTACACGCGTCTTTTCCTCTAGCCACTCATAGCAGGCCACGTGGCGCCCTCTGGTTGCGCCACGCGGCCCGCTTCCCCTCGCCTCATCCGCCTCATCTTCCAACCGTTGGATCATCTTCCAGATCCAACGGCCCAGCGCTGCCCACGCGCGCCTAAAGCCTGGACCCTCAGATCATCTCCGGCCTTCATCCACGCCGCACGATCGCGCTCTCACCAGAACACGCCACGTGGCGCTTTATAGACCGCTGGATCGCATCCTTGATCCTCTGATCTCAGCCGTCTCCCCTTCCAGCGAGTCTTGGCCCTTCGATCAGCTCCATCCCCTCATCCAGACCGCCCGCTCGCGCTTCGCCCGCAGCGCGCCACGTGGCTCCATCGCAGGACATCATCACCGAGCCCCCGATCTCATCCTACCCGCCCACCACGCTTTGATCACCACCGTTGGATCACAAGATCCAACGGTGGAGACCTCGTCTCCTACCTCCGGGCGCCCCTCTCTCCCACGACCCTTGCCTTGCGGGAGGGGCGCCCCCTTTCTATTTCCGGCTGCACGTCAGCCTCCCTCTTCCACCGCTGACACCCCCACGACGTCACCCACTCGTCCCTCTCCCTCGCCAGCTCCCTCACGTACCACCACCTCCACCATAGAAGCTCCACGTCGCCCTCGAAACTCGCCTCGTCGCCAACACTGCCACCAACTTCACCTTATAAATACGCCACCACCGGCAACGTTCACCGCCATCCGCCACTCCAGAGAGCTTCCCTGAGCTCCGACCTACCAGTTGGTGACAGCAATTAGTTGAATCGTTGAGCGAAGAAGGGGATTCGACTCCGGCGAGATCCACGGCCTTCACCGCCGTGCTGCAGCCTCCATCCGCGAGCTGCGTGAGCTCAGGCCACCTACCGACCTTCGAGCGACGACCTGGAGCTCAAAACTGAGCTCCATTTCCCAGGTAAATCCCTCCATTTCTCCTCCGATCGTCCTTTTTTTTATCTTCGATTTCTCCGATTTTATTCGCCGCCACCGGTCACTCTCTCGCTTCCCTTTCATCTCGCTGAGCTTCGCGTCGAAGCTCTCATCCTCGCGACACCATTCACGACGACCGACGACGCACTCCACCAACCATCGACCTCCAGCTCCGCCACTTGGCCGGAGCACCATCGCCGACCATCTCCTTCACGCCCTAGGCCTCACCGATCACCTCCATCTCTCCACAAACACCCGCACGAGCTCCGGCTCTCTATTTCACACTTGCAGGTACCCATCTTCTCACTGAACGGAAGGTCACCGGAGCCATCTTCGAGCTTCATCGTCGTCGTCATCAGGCCGCCTTCCGAAGCTCCTGAGACCACCATCTTCTCCGCCTCCTCGCCACGCATCCTCTGGGCTATCTCCGACAATCCGGAGAGCGTCAGCACCTCGAGGAAGGACGGGCGGAGCTACAGCATCCTCGTCGGAGCCCCGCCTTGTCCTCCGCAGGCGGCGGAGGACCGTCGAGGAAGAAGAGCAGCTGTCGTTCGATCGCATCGATCGAACGGCTCTCACATCACCACGTCGCTCACCACCGGACTTGCCTTCGACCGTAGGATCATCACTGATCCCACGCCTGGGAGAACGCCACGCGTCTTCACCGCCACCCTTTGGATCGATCTTGATCCAAAGGCCCGCAGCCCGCCACGTCGACGAAGACCGAGCCTCGGCCCCAAGCCTAGGCTCGGACGACCCGAGCCTTCCTCCGGACCTCCAGAGCGCCCGAACCTCGCTCCGAGCCGCTGCAGCCCCCCGAACCTAGGCCGTCCACGTGAGGAGCACGTGCGGCCTGGGTAAATTGCACCGAGGGCCCGGGAGCTTTCCAAAATTGCAAAGAGGTCCCTATGAAGCAGACCCACGTGAGGAGCACGTTCCCTGTGGAGATTTTGCACAAGAGTCCCCCACATTATAGGTAATTGCATTTTAGTCCCTGTCTGCATATTTGTTTATTGTAATTTTAATTTCCTGTATTGCATTTACACCCCTGTGTTTGCACGCATCCCTAGATTGCATTTTACATCATTTTGAAATTCTAAAAATTGCATTTTGTTGGAAATTTTGTCCTCTGTCTATTGGTCCACGTGTCATCTTTTTGTAAGTTCATTTGAATTATTAATGAATTAATTGGTGAATTGTTGACATATTTTGCCCAGTGACACCTTTTGATTTATAGTTAATTCTTTGTGCTTTAAAAATCATCAAAAATTCACAGTAGCTTAAGGACAACATTCTTAGCATACCATAAAAATTTCATGACATTTGCACGCATATCGAGGCCTAAATAAATTGTTGAGTGATTTTCTTAGATTAATTTTAATTAATTCATTTCACAGTGAACTTAAGTTCTATTAATTTTCCTAGGTCCCTTATCATTAGAGCCACCTAGGATAATTTTAGTTCTTGAAAAAATTGTGGTTTGATATTTATTAAAAATTAAATACTGAAAATTACTCTGTCTGTTCATTTAATTCACAGTAAATTTATCTAGTGTCGAAAAATTCAAAAAAAAATAGTGTAGGTCATTTTCATCATCATTAACCATCTGGCCAACTTTCATAATTTTTGGACTTCATTTGATACCATAATTAAATTGAACATCAAATTGGCATGCATTGTCTACATAAGTCTGCATAAAAATTAAAAAGACCAAAAAAATTTACTCCTTGAAAATCACACACTTGGATCCTTGCTTAAATTCACCTAAGGAGACAGATGCCTCCCTGAGATCGACCTTGGACTCCACCAAGAAAAAAATTACCGCTTAAAATTAACTTCACATTAATCGATAAGTGGTTTTTGATTAACCCCTCGTATCCAACTATAACGAATCACTTCAATTAATTTGGACATTAATTTGACCGAATTAACATAGGGTGCGGGGCGGCTATCAACTGCCAAGAAACCGCACCACCTGCAAAGGACATCAAGTATCCAGATATGGATCTTCGGCCATCAGTGTCACCCGTCATGTATGCATATATAGAGACAAAAAGTATAGGCTTCTCTGCTCCAAAGCAAAGAGAGTAATTATTAGTGCCTTGAAGATATGTCAAGATCCACTTGACTACTTCCCAATATTGTTTCCTTGGATTTGAGATGAATCTACTAACAACTCCAACTATATGATCAATGCTAGGTCTCGTAGAAACAATGGCATACATAAGACTACCTGTGGCTGATGCATAGGGAATGTTCTCCATATCTTTCTTCTCCTCAATTGTCTTTGGACATTCCTTAGAGCTTAGTTTGAAATGTGCTCCCAAATGTGTGCTAGCGGACTTGGCCTTATCCATGAAGAACCTTTGAAGTACTTCTCAATGCACTTCTCTTCTAAAAGTTGGAGTTTCCTTGCTCCAATGTCTTGAGTGATCTTCATGCTTAATATCCGACTTGCATGCCCCAAGTTCTTCATATCGAAGTACTTGCTCAACTCCTTCAAGCCAGAAATTCTCCCTCCATTGTTGCCTACAATCAGCATGCCATCAACATAAAGCACGAAAATAATGAAATCATCACTTGATAATTTCTTCATGAAGACACGATGGTTTGAAGTACTCTTGAAGTAACCATACTTCCCCCTGAATGAGTCAAACTTATTGTACCACTATATGGGTGCTTGCTTCAATCCATATAAACTATTCTCCAATCTGAAAACATAGTCTTCCTTGCCTTTGATTGTAAAGCCCTCATATTGCAACATGTAGATTTTCTCCTCAAGATCGCCATGGAGGATGGTTGTCTTCACATTTATCTGTTCACCCTCTAGGTCAAGGCTCGCTGCCAAGCTGAGTAGTGATTAACCCAAAAATCGATGGTCTTGAGTTCCACACAAGGCTGGAACTCAGTCGCTGAATCGACCACACGAAATTCGGATTAAAACAACAATTAACCCACGACAATCAAATAAAGAAATGAAGGTGAATGTGGAGTTAAAATTTATTATAACTCTACAACAAAGATGTGTATAGGTGCAAGTATGTGTAGAGGTCGAACACAGGGAGCAGATAGGTAGAACGGGGCAAAATGCTCAAAATGTGTGAATGTGAATATTTGTCTACTTACGCTATTTTTTGTGGGTTTTTGATTTTGTATTTTTTATTTAATTTTTGATTTTATATTTTTATATTTGGGTTTTAAATTTACTGATTTTGTATTTTCTTTTTATATTTTTTATTTTTATATTTTCCTTTTCTTTTAATAAAGATATAATGTATATAAGGAATATATATGTACACTAGAGATAAGAGAGCGATAAAAATAGGGGAAAATGCTCAAAATATAGGAAATGGAATGTTTTTGTGATTTTTATAATTTTTGAATGTTTTTGTGATTTTTCTAGATTTTTCCTATTTTTTGATATTTTTAACGGTAAAAATACTAGTAACCAGTGAGATAAGTTGTTGGTCGAAATTAAAATGAGGATGAAAAATATCAAACAGAATCAAAACTTCCTCAAATCCATTTTAAAATAAAGATAACAAAATAGGAAAAAATCAGAAATTAAAATTATATTTTTAGGATTTTTGTGGAATTTTTAAGATTTTTATGAAGATTTTTGGTTTTTTGCATTTTTTAGGGGTTTCTTTTTGAATTTTTTAATGATTTTTGGTCTGAAGTTAAAATACAAAAAAATAAACAAAATATATTTTTTGGGGAATTTTTTAAAAGATAATGAATATATTAAAAATAAAAGATGGCAGGAAGATAGAAATGATATTTTTGATTTTTTTGACTAATCAAACAACATGATAAAAATACAACAAAAGTCCCTGGTTGTAGAACAAGATCATGGGCACACAGACATATTTTTATATTTTCAAATAGATAAATGATCCTCCAGAAATAAATCAATCACTCAAAATGTTGTAGAAATTCTACAGGACACAAATCGTAATATCTTTTGTTGAAATTTTCATACAAATTCGGTCCTACTAATTCCTACAATATATCAAAAAATGAGCAAGTGATATTGAGTATTCAAAGCGTTATCAACAAAACAAGCCCAATCAGTACTCTGACTTCATAAATTCGCCATAAATAGTTCGTACATCAGAAAATTCTGAAATTTGGATATGATGTAGAACTCTTAAACAACTTTCTAAAAAAATCTCACAAAAACCGAGTTCAGACGAATGCGTTATAGCCATTTGAGTGCAGGGGTACAGATGAAAAAGTAAATACGAAACTGCAGTTCAAAAATGTACTCGAAAACTTTCTGAAATATGCCAAAAACACAGGGACGTGATTGAAAAATGTCCCACTAATCCAGGTGGCATCAAGCTTCTCTTGGACAATAAGGGGATGTACGTGAAGGTGCCCCGATGTACCTGCAATTAGGAGAAGGGCTCGAGTACAAAACTCGGCCAAGATGTTAGGTACACAAAAAATGGGATATGAATGGGTTTTCCTTCGATTTGGTGAGGGAAGAAGGATGTGTTCCGACCATCGTATGTGGCCGAAGATGGAGGAGGTTGTGTATGAGGATACATAGAATAGCGGAGGATGGCGGCATTGAGATGTGAGCCGCGTCGAGGAGGATGAAGCGGGGTGTACCGTGAGGATAAGTGGAATGGAAGCTCGTCGGAGCTTGCTCTGGCGAGGGGTGAAATGGGTGATTAGGTGACTAAAAAGCAAGTAAACAAAATGCTAGAATAAATCTATGATCTACAAGTGAATAAAGAGCAAGAAAACAAGCAAAAAAATGAAAGAAAATGCGAAACCTCAAGCCAAGAATGGTGAGATGGATCTCACGGCCAAGGTGGCCGGAGATGGTGGTGGAACGCGCCTCAAGCCACCGTCGTACCTCAACAAGGAGCTGGGATCTATCCTCTGTCACAGGAGACCCATGGCTGCAACTTGGATGTCTAAACTTAGGCTAAAAGCGGTTCAAAAACGAGAGGGAAGAATGGAGGTGGTTTATGTACAGGTGGTGATGGCGTGCCCTTCAATGAATGATCACGGGCGAACGAGGGCAATCTTGGAAAATCCAAGCACCTGGGGTGTATCCCATATGTACAAAGAGAAAAATACAAGATGAAGTTGACTCCAAAAAATGAAAGGTGTGAGTCCCAAAATTAGGAGAACCAAGGCAAAAAAGTTGTTCTGACAGCAACAGAGGGTTTTTTTGTACAATGTGATGAACAGGCTCCATGGATCGATGAATATTGAGAGTATCGTGGATCCAATCCTTCAAGCAACCTCTGGGTGTGTATGAGGGTACATCAAGGAGAAAAAAATCATGAAGGAAGCTTAGCCATTGGGGAAAGGCTCGGCCTTGAAAAATCCGAGAATTCGGACAAAAACTAGTGTTCTGGCGCATAACAGAGGGGGGGTCAGACAACATGATGAACGTGCTCCAAAGATCGACGATAATAGGACGAATCCATAATCCATTCCTCCATATATACCCTGGGCGTGTGTAATGGATATATGGGAAGAAAAAGTCAAGAAAGATTCATCGTGAAAAGATGCACGATGCGTCCTCCAAAAAGCGGCGAAAACGGCCAAAAATGTGATTCTAACACAGTACATTGGTAATTCATCTATGTATTTTATACAAGAATTTTATTATTTTTTAAATGTTTTATTTATCATTTTATTCCAGTTTTAATATGTACATATATAATAATATATGAAATAATAAATATATGAAATAATAAAAATAATGAATAACAAATAAAATGAATATTTTAATCGGTATAGTATACAATAGGGGTCCAAAACTCAACTTTCAAACCGTAACTCCAAAAAATATGAAACCACCTTCATTAAACAGATTATTGAAAATTATATACAATTAAAGGTGAGTTTGATAGATTTTAAGTTTTTGTTTCAGAGATACGGGTCTGGGAAATTGGGATTCTGGAATCTTATTCAGATCATAACTTTTTATCTGTGCATTATTTTTTAGTGAAATCAATTTTGCATTTTTCTTTATGTAGTTATATACAACTTTTATGTACAAAGTTTCTTTATTTGAAGTATAAAAGGTGGGACTAAAAATAGGTCCCAAAATAATTAAAGAATGAATTAAACAAAAGGAATTTTTATTGTATTTTTGGCCCTTATCTCCCCCTACTTTATTCCTTATCGACCTAGTCATCTAGATGCCTAGGTCTCGGGATTTCGGGTCATAAAATATTCACAATATTTTATTCTTTTTCTTTTCTTTTATTTATTCTATAATTTTAGCTTTAAATACATTATTTTATACATTATTTACATGCACATGCATGAATGCTAAAATGCTGGAATTAATGGTATTTACACGCATTTGCTAGGGTTTTTGAGGCCAAAATGATAGAATAAAGATGATGAAATGTGGATTCATCAAGTAGCACTCTGATGGAAGACATCTTATCTACGTGAGAGAATCTCTTTGAAGTACACTCCCTTCTTTTAATTGAAGTCATTAACAATCAACCCGACTTTGTATCTTATGTTTGTAGAGTACTTATCATGCTTCACTCTATAAATCCACTCATTCTTCAAAGCCATGTTTCCCTTAGAAAACTTCACAATCTCGAACATGTGGTTGTCATAAAGAGACTCCATCTCTTCTTTCATTGCTTCAACCCACTTTTCCTTCTTTGCATTCGGCATAGCCTCCTCATAGTATTCTGGATCTCCACTATATGTCAACAAGATATACTCACTTGCAGGATACCTAGTGGAGGGAGGCCTCCCCCTTGCGGGTCTCTATTGTGGTAGTGACTCTGAAGAAGACACATCATCAACATGGTTGTCATCTGTATCAGCATCTACATCATCATTAGAAGTGGATGCCTTAGATACATCTACATCTTCTCATGCATCATGTAATTGCTCAGTTGCATCATCTGGAGTGGAGCATTCTGCAAAGGAATTGGCTCCATGTCATCTGGTTGATAGCTTCTTGAGGAAGAACCTTTATTAACCTTCTGGATGGCCTCGATGGTCTGATCTTCATAGAAGACAACGTCTCTGCTCCTAACTATCTTCTTCTCAACTAGATCATACAACCTATAGCCAAGCTCATCTTGGTCATATCCCTAGAAAATGCATTGATTTGTCTTGGCATCCAACTTGGATCTCTCGTCTTTGGGAACATGCACAATTGCACGACAACCAAAGACTGTAGGTGGATGTATGTGACTTATTTCCTGTACCAGATCTTGTTAGGAACATCGCCATCCAAAGGTACATGTGGAGAGAGATTACTGACATAAATTGCAAAGAGCTTCACACCAAAAAGAGTTAGTCAATTTAGCCTCAAAAAGGAGACATCTGACTTAATCCATCAAGGTCATGTTTATCCTCTCTCCTACACCATTCAGTTGCGGTATCTTGGGTGAAGCCTTTTGGTGCCTGAAACCATGAGATCTACAATTTTCATCAAATGGCCCTATGTACTCACCACCATTGTCACTACGAATGCACTTTAACATCTTTCCAAACGACTGTCTCTCTAGCAGTGCATAAAAATCCTTGAAAACTTTATGAACTTGGTCCTTCCTCTTCAAGATATAGACCCAAACTTTTCTGAAAAAATCATCAATGAATGTAACAAAGTAAAGTACACCACCAAGAGAGCTTACTTGCAGTGGACCACAAACATTTGTGTGTACTAGATCCATTGCCTCCATCTTCCTCGAAGGTGGATGACTCTTGAAGAAGACTCATGGAAGCAGCTAAGCAATGTGTACATCTTTCCAACTTGGCTTTCTTCACATTTGTCAGCAAGTTATTCTTCACCCAGCACTACAATCCCTTCTCTCTCATGTATCTCAATCGTCAATGGCACAACTCAGTAGATTCTGCATCTTCATTACATGTGCTTCATCTTTGGAAATTGATGCATGCATGATATATAAGTTGTTGCTACATTTCCTACCACGGGAAACAAGTAAGGATCCCCAGGTAAGCTTCCAATGCTTGCTACCAAAAGTGTTTTGGTATCCTTTATCATCAAGCTTCCCTGTAGACATGAGATTAAGGTGCATATCGGGTGCATATCTCACATCCTTGAGCATAAGCATACCTCCATTGACATTCTGCAATACGATATTTCCAATGTAAATAACAGGGGATATAGAACCATTCATCATCTTCAATGTGTCAAAATCAGCCAATGTATATGTTGAGAACTCCATGTGTGAAGCAACATGAAGAGTAGAGTCACTGTTAATAAGTCAAAAAGTACCATCATAGGCAACATTCACTATCTCCTTATCAAACAATGAGAAGTTCATGTTGTGTGATTGCAACAACTTGTTCATTCTTCTTTTCTTATTTGTAGACTCTATTTCTATTATCTCTTTTAAGACGAAAGCAATACTTAATAATGTGCCATTTTTTCTTGCAACAATGACATTCCATGTTCTGATATCTAGACCTTGGTTTGCTTCTGCTACTGTCTCTCCCTTTGTCATTTTTGAATCTACTTCCCTTTATGTTCTCCGTGACAAGAACATTTGCATGTGAAGAGCTTCCTTGAGATTTCATGCGTATATCCTCATCGAGAATGGCTGACTTCACGATCTCCAAAGAGATATTCCCTTCTGTTGCAGAATTGCTAAGCGAAACCCTAAAATTTTCCCAAGAATCGAGTAAAGTACTAAGCAATAATAAGCTCAAAACTTCTTCCTCAAACTTGATAGCCATGTCTGTCAACTGACTAATTACGCCTTGATAATCATTCAAAAAATCCAACATGGATATTCCCTCCTTGAATCTCAAGTTCATAAGTTCCTTGAGAAGAAACAACTTATTGCTTCTCATCTTGGAGGCATACAAACTCTCAAGTTTCAACCATAGAGTTCGTGCATGTTTTTCTTCCGGGATGTAGTTGTAGACATTTTCATCCACAAACTGTATGATAAAACCGCAAACATGTTCATGCCCAAACTCCCACTCTTCATCCAATTTCGCGTCGAGCTTTTGGGTGGAGAAAATTGGAAGATGCATGGACTTCAAAGATAAAAGATCTTTCGTCATATTTTTTGACAAACTGTATTGGTCCCATTCAGGTTGATCATCTTATTGATGTTGTACTCCATCTTATTAAAAATATTGGTCGTGATACCACTTCTTGGGAACGTATTCCCCATATATATCAATCGTGGAAAATTATCAAAGTTGATAAGCAGATCATGCACGATATATCACTACAACTACAAAAAATATATCAACCACAGAAAATCAGCCATAGATGCATGAAGAATTTTTTAGCATGGAAAATCCTCAATATGAGGGGGAAAACCATGTGGTTGATTGCAATCCTAAATCAATCATTATAATCGAAGTAATCTCCTATGAGGGACTTACAAAAGGACGGTCCTCTGTACGGTGCTAAAAATCATCAAATAATGGAGAATAGTAGAGAGGAAAATTATCACCAAAATGATAAATTTATCGAAGAATAGTAGAGAGGAAAATTATCACCAAAATGATAAATCTATCGCCAAACTGTAGGGAAGAATGCTGGAGAAGAATTGTTTCAAAGATTACTCCCTCCAAACTTTGTGGCAACCATAGACCTTCTATCCTCTCTCTCTCCTTTCTTGTGCGAGGAGAGCTTGTGTTGGAATGGTCTCGGTGTGCACCCATACCCTCTATTTATACTCCATGAAGATGAGAAAATAAGGAAAGATGAACTCCTACTTCCAATATGATTAGGAAAAGATAGCTCTTATTCTAAAAGGTAATTGACCTCCTCCTCCAATTAGAACTTGATTTTTCCTTTTCAAAATAAGACTTCCAGTGTCCCATATATGGATTAGTTTCCCACAAAGAGGGGAACCCATACAACATAAACATATTACTTCTTTCGTAGCTTGCTATTTCCTCATAGTTGTTCTTATGAACAAGAGGTACATTTTGATGGTGATTATCTGATATAGAATACTCATATGGATAAAATCGTTTGAACCATTTCCTAAAAAAAAGTAACATGCTTTGCTCTTTTTCAATGTTGAACGGACAACCTATATATATAATAAGAATTTCCATATCTGAATAAATAATTTATAAATCGATAATGTTAAGAAAAAGTAAGGAATACATAACAAAAATAAAGAAATAACTTTACTAACGATTACGCATTGCTTGTCTAGTCAGAATTTTGAGGTTGATTTTCTTCCTTAAACAGAGGTTTTAGCCATTATTTGAGGTTTAGATTTGATTCGGGCGATATCTTTCCTTGGGAGAAACCCTGACAATGTGAAAGGAGAAAGATGGCTTCTGACATTTTTGATGATGCAGATGTCACATTAGATTCCCCATTGGATTTCGACATTTTATTATGTTTTTGGGTCTATATACTAATATCTCTTGTCATAAGTATGAAAATCCATGAGAATGGACTCATCAACAAATGCACCACAAAACATGGCAGCCATTATGCTCTCTTCCTCAAGGACAGGAGTGAATCACTACCTAAACATGCTGTTTATCCATCGATGTTACTATCAACAGCTTGAGATCGTGAATCAAAAGTTGTAACAAATATCATCTTGATGGAAGAGGATCCCTTGTTTTGAGTTGATCCATAACAGGGGATGTTGTGATCATTACAGTTACCCATTGGCGATCCCGACGGCTGAGATCGGTTTTTCCTAAGGATCACAACCGTTGGGATGTCTATAGATTGATGGTCACAACATCTCCCATCATGAAGCCACTTACAAAAATTCCCACTTTCTCTACTAGCCAAATTTCGCCATAAAGCCTTCTTGCATAATGCAAAGAATTCTCTAGATTTTCACTCTGAGTTTTTTCAAACTCAGCCTACTATTTCTTTTTCACCTTACCATTCATTTTTCGGCCTTTGCTTTTTCTGGCAGCAACACGTATCACCACTAGAGTTCATCTTCTACTTTATAGCCCTACATCGAGCACAGTTGTAGAGGTCAACATTTTAGAGGGAAGAATAGGGTATTGAATGGTGGTTGGAATGAGGCGTGGGGTTGACTGCCTCGCCGGTAAGAAGAGAATGAAGGTGGTGTGATCAGAATGGAATTAAATACTAAGGTCATTTAAAATTGAGGTTAAATATAGAGGTCAACTATAATTTTAACTGTCTTACTGGAAATCTTATTTGATTGGATTACTTGTGCAGACATCTATTAAATAATGAGGTCACTTATAGCTAAACACCAATTTATCCCTAAAAGCATAGGCTAAACATTCAAAAGTTACACTAGTATTACTCAGATTAAACCATCCTCTAGAACTGATCCTTAACATTTAACCACGAACTTTAACAGTCCTATAGTTCCCAAGAAATAACTAAACCGTAAAGAAGAGAAGAAAGAAGATGAAGAGTTGGAAAGCGGTAGGGTTTCAGTTCTTTACCTTACAATAAAGAATGAAAGAGAAGATTCTGCATCATGAAATGCATGCATCGGTGTGAAAATGTAGAAAATCTAGCTGCATGTAATTAAACCAGAATTGGAATATTTACAGGCACTTATGAACCTCTACAGTCCTTAAAACAAAGACATCTCCAACACTTGCTGTTTAACATGAGAAATCTACAAGATAAGAGAACACTCAAGTTTAATCTTAGAACGGGAAGCAGTTGTTTTCTCCTGAAACAAAGAGCCTCCAAAATTTGATCTAAAATGCCACTGGATACCAAATGCTACTCTTTTTCAGGAAAAGCAGGAAAAAAGAAAAGGATAATCTATAGATAAATTTCACACGGGCACATTGGTGGCAAACTGGTGGCATTTGATCCACCCAGCGAAGTTAGAGAGGCTTCCGAGCCAAGAAGAAATACATAGGTGTAAAGATCTCTTTCCTGCATAAATTTGAGAGGAGGAAACAAATCAAATAACTAAAGAAGCTCTGTTTAAAGTGAACAGTTCCACAAATTCGTATTTAAAACAAATACAAACTTGCCAAGACCCGTATATTGCAAATTATTTTTTTAATGTTAGTTGGCACATGCTCCCATGGTATATTCCTTTCAACCATTTTTACTCAAAAGACAAGATCTCGTCAAGTTAAACCAGTACACCATGAACATGGGGAAAATTAGAAGATCAGTCGTGCATTCATCGTACCTTCCACCTTCAACCAATCCTTCAGCAGCTTTCTCAAGGAATGCCGACACCCTATTGCTCCCTGCAGGTGCAAGACCCACGAATTCCAGTGCCTTAACCTAATCATCAAAAGGATGGATATTTACATTACATGGTAACTTAAAGTCTGATGCATAATATCACAATTTGTGGTTAACAAACAAATAAAAGCTTTAAATCAGGTAACTATACCAAATTTCTGGTGAAGAAGCGTCCAACAGTTGTCAAACGGAAGCTGCTTATGGAAAAGTGACTCGAATCCAATGGCAAGTACCATGGTACAGGTGATACTGCAGCTAGATCCTTCTCCCATAAAACCTTCAGAAATGGCCACATTGCATGACTTTGAATGCATGAAGAGACATGTATGAATCGCTATTGTTGCAATATTACAAGGTTAAATTATAGGCATGAATGCAATTGATTAGGTTGGAAGAAGTTTCTGAAGGTAATTTTAGTTAAAGAAGTGACTATGTACTGAAGGTAATGTTAGTTACAAGAACTGACTATGTCCAAAAGCGGCCAACATACGTGTAGCGTTGCATATGTTAGTACAATTATGACGTTAGAGAAGCAAAGATTCATATGAATGACCCAATGATCTAGACTGGCTCATAGAATACAAAGATACATGTGTCATTGTGTTATTTATTGTACTTTATGCTAGTTTAACATGTCCCACTGTGCAATGTCATAATAGCCAAAGAAAATCAACAAAATAATAATAATAATAGCTAAATAGGGCGAACATGGTATAGAAAGAATGAAGCAAATGTGCTACATTTTATCCGTTACTCCTGTTGTGCAGGTGGTTTGGCATCATAATACATAGTGGCGCAAAACATCAACTCTAAGGTGGATGAAGTGGACAGATACGATAGGCAGTTTAACGACAAGAATAATAAAAAGATGATGTGGACCATAGACCTATAGAAAAGGGCGTGAATTGTGCGAGGGAAGATAATAATTTGCTAACGAACCCAGTAAAACAAAATGTAGAAGTGTTGAGTTGAGAAATAGCTGTCAAGAGCATGCACTAGATTGGCTGTCCTTAATGGAATAAGGATTTACCAAAGGGATATGCAAATGGTTTGTTTACAGCAACTTAGGTTGAGTACTAAAGTGTCACATAGCAGAGAGAATGATACTATAATAAATACAATAAGAAGCTTATAAAAAGCAAAATGGCACAAGATTGATGCAAAAGGGGATGCTTGCCTCAAAACCAGCATGCTTTAGAGCGTCCAAGCATTGATTAGTCGTCCTAACATCCGGAAGGCCATTACCAAGTTCAATTTCTGCTTTGATTTTCTGATGAGCTTCATTTTCAGGATCAAAAGAATAAGACATGCACCATTCATAGGCTGCAAAGTATTGACCAGGCTTTAATACTCTATATATCTCCTTGTAGCACCCAACCTGTTGGATCACAAAATAAAATTGGTTATTGCCCCTTGAAATGAAAGGGGAAAAGAAACGTTAGACAAAATATCCAGCTATAAAGCTACCGCATCAGGTGCATGACAAGTTGCTTCAATGGCATAGATTGCATCAAAAGAGTTGTCAGCCAATGGCATCTTCATGAAGTCAGCCTGCATGAGTTAAGATCATACATTTTATGTGAAAAAACACAGAACTTGTAAAACGCAAGAGCAGTTCACACAAGCATATTGTTCTTTCAAAAACTATAAAAATGTCTGTATTGAACTAATCAGAAGCAAATGAAAGGGCTGATTTTGGACCTTCACATAGTTGCAAGTTTTGTCCAAGCCTGCAAGTCGGTTAAGTTCCTGGACATAGATGCTAGTCAATATGGTTTCATATTACCTTTCTAAAAAAATTACTCTTGCATTCAACTTGATAAATAGTAGACCTCCAAAAAAGTTCTGATTGTGAACAGGTTTAGGACGAGAAAAAAAAGAGTTTACCGTGCCCCTCGAGATCTGGTACTCATTGTTGTTTAATCCAGTAACTGACGTTAAACTGCAGTAAATGAAAATAGCCATATTTTTATTTTTTTAATAAGGGAAAATATGAATACTCGGGAATAATGGTTATCCATCATGCTTTAATAAGAAAAGGTAGCCCAGGAATCAATTAGTTCATTGAATTTTCTAGTTTTCTGAATCAATACGATAAAGGTCAACTAATTAAATAGAATTTACCCTGACGGGCGTGGATATTTTCCTTCACATCTTAGCAAATAAGAAACTTGAATTTAGTAGCAGTATGCTTACTCAAGTTGCACTTTGAGATCCACTTTGGAATGAGCGGGTTATAGCCAATTAGATAGATATATTCTACTAGGAGTCTGTATGCTGGATTTTATTTTATACTAGCAGAAGTTTTTGGTCAAAATTTCCACCTGATCCCACATCAGGCATCCTGAGAAATTCTCCAAAGGAGACTTCACTTTGCTTGGACAACTTTTATCAGCGAAAGGAAAATGGCCAGTTGGATTAGTAGGAGCATACTTAGGGGCATGACACATACTTTTCCCTTGAAAAAGCCAGAAAATAAAACTCTTCTAAATAATCTTCGCAACCATGAATTTGACAGATTGTTTCAAACTTGACCGTGGATATATCTATTAACTGCAATACAATTTTAGATTTCAAGTTGAAAGTAATTAGAAATGAAAATGATATCTACCTAAACCTGGCGATTTCCCGTAAAGGTCCACCTATGCCGCATCCCACATCTAAAACCTGGAAAAAATAAAACGCAGGGCTTAAGTGGAAAAAGAAACATATTCATCAAAATGTGGTAGAGATATTTACTTTAAAGACAGTTTACCTTCATCCCAGGTTTCAAACATAGTTGAAGGGCAAGGAAGTGTTCATGCCTCTTTATGCTTTCGTTGAGTGTTTCTCCTTTCAGCCTGAATAAATTAACAGTTTCGAACATTAGTATGAATAAATGATGCAAAGGAGTAAAAATTTAGCCTTCTTTCATCAGTGTTGTGAATCAGAAAAAGATGGCATCCTCGCTAGCAATACCTGTGAGCAAAATGGAAGGACTCCCCCCATCCAAATTCATAAAAGCTGGTTGCAAGATCATAGTATTTGTTTACCTGTAACACAGAAAATTGAACATATGACATTTAAACTTGCCTTCAATTTCTGAACTTGCAATTTATTATACAATTGCAATAAGGTGATCGTAAAAAAGAACAGTTACTCAAAATCTCAAATCAAAACTTTGATTTAGTATGTGCCCCTTAAGGGATTGTGTATGGAGTGTTATATATGGCAAAACCTCAAGGGTGAACTTCTAATAGAACACAGTTTAATGTAAATGGCACTAGACAACAACCAAATCCTCATTACAACACATGCACCAAGAACATTAATCAGGTTTGAAATCAATAAGGTTACACGTTGAGTAAGAACACATCACCCACTTGTATCCACATTCAAGCACTCCAAAAGTTCGAATAAGACCAAACATTCTTGGCATGAGGTCTCATTCCCTTAAAGATTGCATAATTATGTTGCAAGTGCAGAGCCCCAATTGCAGCGGGAAATTTCAATTGCTCCACATCGTACGCATTGTGTTATAAAGGCAAGAGGTGCTCCGACTGTTAACCACCGATTAAGAACAGATACAACACCTACAAAATTGATTCTCACAACACATCTCCAAAAAAATAGAGCATGCTGTAAATGCGCCTTGTCAGGTACAAGATCTTCATGTAAAAACCTGACAAGATCATATACAGAAAATCACTCCCATCCCATTCCAACACGATGATCTCATAATTTGTAAAAGGTGCCTCATTCATTTTTTGTAGGCATCATATCTCAAGACCTCACAAACATTTTCATGCCCCACAATATGGAAAGGGACACCCTTTCCCCCTGTTGCAGGACCCTCACAGAGAAACCTCCTCAGCATTTCCATCTTCCTCTCCACCTTCACTGAAAGTCAAAATAAACAAGTAAAAGAGAGGTGGCACAGGCAGGACAACGACCTCGAAACAACACTACGAGGACCAACCTTTTGATTTCTCTACATCCTCTTCAGCATCCCCTTCAAAGAACCTCAGGATCATGCCCCTGATAGAAACCAAGACAGACGATGGGCAAAATTATGTCATTGTCAGAATCTCCTCACACATTGAACTATCCTCCTAACCACGGTTAAAAGAAACAAAGGATGCCTAATGATTAAGCAACAATCTGAAAAACTTCCATAAAACGTCCAAAATTGTTCACAGCTTGCTTTCTCACCGAAAGCTCCTTTTACAAGAGCACCTACCACTACTACAACAATCAATTATTTTCCCACTTTATGGCGGATAGGACACATGGATTCCTTCCTTCCAAATAGAACTAATGTGAGTCATATGATTCATATCCCAATTTAGATCTAAGGAAAGGACATATCTTCTACACATTGGGTTAGTTTGCTAATTGAGTTAAGCTCAAGAGCTGATTTACGAGCCTATAAAGCAAAAAAACTTTCCTTAAACCACTAGCAAGACTATGGCTCTATATATTTTAAAACGTTGATAAACTCGGGTGTTAGATGGAATAAAAGAGCAGACAATCAAAATAAACAAGTAAAAGAGAGGTGGCACAGGAAGGACAACGACCTCGAAACAACACTACGAGGACCAACCTTTTGATTTCTCTACATCCTCTTCAGCATCCCCTTCAAAGAACCTCAGGAACATGCCCCTGATAGAAACCAAGACAGACGATGGGCAAAATTATGGCATCGTCAGAATCTCCTCACACATTGAACTATCCTCCTAACCACGGTTTAAAGAAACAAAGGATGCCTAACGATTAAGCAACAATCTGAAAAACATCCATAAAATGTCCAAAAGTTTTCACAGCTTGCTTTCTCACCGGAAGCTCCTTTTACACGAGCATCTACTACTACTACAACAATCAATTATTTTCCCACTTTATGGCGGTTAGGACACATGGATTCCTTCCTTCCAAATAGAACTAATGTGAGTCATATCCCAATTTAGATCTAAGAGAAGGCCATATCTTCTACACATTGGGTTAGTTTGCTCATTGAGTTAAGCTCAAGAGCTGATTTACAAGCCTATAAAGCAAAAAAAAACTTTCCTTAAACCACTAGCAAGACTATGGCTCTATATATTTTAAAATGTTGATAAACTCGGGTGTTAGATGGAATAAAAGAGCAGACATCTGAACCATGTGTAGACATTACAAAAACGTTGAAGGACATGTATACAGTTGACCTGAAATATCGACAAGTTATAGGTGCCCTCGTCTTAAATTTGTCAAAGTTTACTACATTCCAGCATAAACAAAAAGAAGTAACCTTTTAAGTATATCTGGAAGATAATATAGAACTATTCTGGAATATATTGATGATAATGCATAAGAAGTTTGATATGATTCCCTGGGCAATAAAAAAACATTCTATAAAGAATTACATTTTTTTAATCTTGTGGAAGTTGTACAAAATAATAGAAGTAACAAATAATTCACCAGGTAAAGTTAAGAGAATTGTTGGGCATATAAAAAATATCAAACTTCGAAATCAATTACATAAATTACATAGAGAATGAATAAAATATTACGCCAGTCTAGCCAAATCTATGATCTCCTCTCACCATGTCAGTGTAGTTGAGTTTTCTAGATTCCTCGGTTCCTCCAAAATAGACATGGTAGTTTTCATACCTAATTGAAAGATATAAGAAGTAAAAAGTCTCAGAATATATCCTAAAATGTCATTAGTCAAAGAACATATGCAAGAAAATGATATTTGGAAAATAAATTTGAAGATTATATATTCAGATGTAAAGGCACGGAAGAATCTTTTAAGAGAACGCTGAAAAAGCCCTATATGTTAATACCCATTTTTTTGAAGGAAATGTCAGTACCCACTTAATAAAAAAATTCACTTAATACCTATATATCACTGAACATTACATATAAAAAATCAAAACTTACAAGTCGAAAGAGGCATTTCAACAATGAAAAATAAAGCTACAGAAACCTCAGATGATATAAAATACAAATTTACTCCTTAAGGCCATTATCAGCGACGGACAAAATCCTGCAAGGAAGATGAGGTAATCGACATTTCACCGGTCAAAGTGGCTGTTACAAGCTTCTGTTAGTTGGCTAAATAAATTTTTTTATATTAAAAATATTGGGAATAAAATCAAGACATTTATATTTTTCCCATAGAAAACTCTCATGACACAGCCAAAGGCCAAAAAAACACTTTTTGAATCATGGAAAGGGCAAAAATCTCAGAGGTTGCATATGAGTTGTGATCATAACTTCATTCCAATCCCAGATTCTACCCCTCTGTCCACAAAACCTTCCAACATCCGAGGCTTCGACAATCAAGCTGATGAGTGGATTTCTCCATTTTAACAAACAAAACATTCAAGTTCGCCCCAAATTTTCTCACATTCAAGCAGGCATGCACTTGAGCCTAAATTAGCATGTGAACTTCAATGAAACCATGGATTAATTCTTTTTCTAACCAATAAAATCAGTATTTCATCTAATAAACAACACAGATACTAAACACCACACAAGTCACTTCTGTGAATATTTCTCAGCAAAAAAATATCCAACTTAACTGAACTAAGGCTGCCATCGAAAATGGTCAAATTCAACAACTTCAACAGTACAAAAACAGTCAACAAGGTCTAAACACCACACAAGTCATCAACAACAAAACCAGCCAGCCACCCAGCCACCAAACCAACCAACCATCACATTCAAATTGAAACAAACAAAAAAAAACAGCAAAGCATGAATAACATCATAAAAACCATACTGCTCCACAGCAGATTGAACCTCCTCCTTCTTCAGCTTTCCCCCAACACCTGTCGCCAGATCCAGCGCACCGGACCTCGACATCTCCGATGAGAACAAATAATATGTGACCTCCTGTTGCCAAAATCACCCAACACATTCATACAACTTCAGATCTCCACAGTAAACAAGTAAAACCACAACTTGCAGGTCCCTAAAAAACAAACGAGGGCGAGGAGGGAAAACAAGAAAACATGCAAACTTAAATGTTGGGAAAAAATAACCAAATCCTTAAAAGAAAAAAAAAAAAGAAATCCCCGACTACCACAACGACGAGGACAATGATTGCTGGTGCTTACGGAGACGGACGACAGCAGGAGGCGGAGGAAGGGATGGGGGAGAGGGGGGGTGATGGAGCGACGAGGAGAGAGAGAGAGAGAGAGAGAGAGAGAGAGAGAGAGGAGGGGACCGATGTGGTATATATATTTGGGAGGCACCGTATGTGATTCCTTTCGAATTTATATTTCTTTAGTTGGGATTACGGAAGATTCGTTCATTATTATCATTACCGCTATTTTATTTATTTTTTATTTTCCATGTGACCGAGATCCAGTGTCATGATGGAGTGTCTCCAGGTAGATTTTTTATCTTTCTTGGGTGCTTAGGTGAAGAGAGAAAGAATAAAGGGAGATAATTTGAAAAATAAACTAAAATTACATAATTAATTAATTAATTAATATTCTTAATTGTAAGGAAAAACTGGGCTGCCCCGTCCCATTTTTCCGCAAAATTTGTAGTTTTTTTGAAAAATATCACCATGTATATTTATTTATATATCCCTCCGATATGTTATTTGGATATGGTCAGAAACATAGACTCACATGCCTTCCATCTAGAACATGCAATTTCAATGGTGTAAACATTGTTGTAATCGACACGTTCTAGACGAAAGGCATAAGAGTCTCTGTTTCTAACGAAATTTGAATGACACATTGGAAGGATATATAGATGAATATGCATTGTGTTATTAATCAAAAACTAAAAAAATGTGGAAAAATGAAGCGGAGGCAGCCCCATTCAACCCTAATTGTAACCACGAGAGAAAACATAAAACTAAATGTATTTCCATCATTTCTCTGGAGTTAAAGTGTCTTGATGTGAATTAGTAGCTAATGAAGAGGTATACATAATCCTCATAAAAGTGCGTGCATGCTTAAGGCTTCTGATTATTTATAAGGCTTTTGACAGTTTATAAGGCTCCACCTAATAGAGATTATGGGACATGCTTGGACTCCACAAATTCATGATTTATCTCTTAGGGGGTGTTTGGATAGTGGGTTTAGGTGGGTTAAACTGGTTGCAGGTAATCCATTTTTGGGTTTTGGTATTTGGATAGAGGGTTAAAGTGGGGGTAGGTTAGAAGTGGGTTTGGGGTGATGTGATTGTATTGGAGTTTGAAAAAGTGAGAAGTTAATGTGATGTGATTGTATTGGAGTTTGAAAAAGTGAGTAGAAGTGGAGTAATTTATAATTTTTATATGATATGATGGTATAATATATTATTTTTTGATGGAATTGATGATGGAGAATTGATTTATTTAATTTTTTTAAAAAGATAAAAAGTGAGACCCACGTGGAGGGAGAAAATATGGGGTAGGGGAGTTAAACCACCCTTGGGGTGGTTTAACCCGATACAAGAACGCACCCTTATTGTACAATAATTAAAGAATGCATCATTACTTTTTACTACGAAGAGGTCTAGATCTCAAGTATTCTTCATTAAGTGCTTAAGTATTCTTCATTGAGTGCTTTTCACTAATGTTAAGAAAGACTAAATAAGTTTCACCTTCCATTATCTCCAAACTAAAGACATCTCGGAAGATGTGATAAAAAAATTACCTTATTAAATATAAGTTGCATGAAATGCATTTTTATCATCACTTATTTTTAAAAATAAATATTTCATTGTTGAATATATTTGTTGATACTTATATTGTCTTCGAGAAAGATTAACTTACATGTATTTAAATTTAATATATAAGTAGATAATTTTGAAATGAAGAACAAGAATCTAAGAGAATATTGGGACTAAAATAAAGAAAGTCCATTGTCCATAGCTCTTGACATAAAGAAAAAATCAAGGGCAAAAGTATATTATTCAAAAAAATTCCAAATCCTTGGGGATTTGTGAATATGTGATTCCATGAAGAATGGTAAATATTTTCTAGGATTTTTTAGATATTTTCTTAAGATTTCTAAGTGTAGTTTCATGATGTATATGAATCAATACTTAAACATAGATCTTAAAACCTACTTAAGAATCATATGATTCATATCATACCCCTCCCTTGTTATAAAGCATCTGCCATCATCAACACTACCACATGTATTATAGATGAGTAGCATACTTATCATCATTGTTTATCTTAATAAATCTAAAATACGACAAAAACTAAACAAGCATTAAAAATATTATAAAAAAGTGTAAAAAACACATCAAAAATGTTGAACATGTGTATCATGCATACAATGAAGAATCAAAAATAAAAGATAATTTATAAATATATTTTTTATTATTTTAAATCCAAGAAATAAGTTAGAGTAATGAATTTTACAAAAAAAATGAAGAAAATAAAAAAATTAGCTCATTTGTAAATAAAATAGTTTATATACATACATCAAGAAAAAATACAAAAAAACTTATTTAAAATAATTGAGTAATAATTTCAAACCCTAGTTTGGTAAATCTATCAACTTTGAAACCCTAAATTCATTTTTATGTAATTCCAAATGGACAAACTCATCATAAAAATTTATCTCTGAATAAGAACTTTTCAAGATAATTGTAAAAATATATTAAGACTTTAAAATCAATAGTTTATTTTTGACCCACTATCAATCTCTAAAAAAACTTTAAGATTTAGAACTAATTTTTACAACTTATTTTTAGTTAAATTTTATTTTGCTTATACTTTTATAACTTATAGCTACGGAAGAAAAATATATGAAAATCTATAGTAATAAATAGAATAATAAACAATTTCAACTATTTAACCAAAATTCAACTATATAAAAAATAAATTAATAGAAAACAGTCAACTAATAAAATTCCAACCAATTGAAATCTCCTTCAGTCGATTAATGAGTTCATCAGTAAACTATTCGTGTAATTTTAAAGTCAACAATTTCTCTCTATATTTTCATCTAGTTTTCACTATTTGACCAAAAATACCATCAATTAACAGACTAAGTTCTTTAAGATGACTAAAACTTGCTCCAAATATCAAGCTTGTTATCTCGGTATTTCAATCGAAGTAATGAGTTTTCCTTACCAACTAATCTGTTACTTAACATTCACTTTTTCGACTACTAATTTCAACTTCCAAATTACATCAATGGACTAACTTATCTACCAGACCACTGATTTTTTTAGCAAACTAATAAATGTATGAAAATGGATATTTTTTTGTCAATCGATGTTCACTCACTTCCTAACCTATTTACTTTACCTAAATAATCACCAAGCATACTTGAGCCTATAAATAGCACTCTAAAGTCCTCTTACATTGAAATTTATTCACCTAATAATATAGTGATTCATTCATATGCATTTTAAGTAAGTTATGAGCTATTTTGTCATCGATTATGTATGCAACTCTCATGATCTCATGCTCTAAAGCAATAAAGTGCTCAATTTTGCTCTCCTAAGATCTCAAGACATCTCCATAATTCAATGCAAAGAGCACCACCAAGTCATGTTCAACATCAATGCTCCCTTTACAAACCCTCTGCAAATACGACCCTCCTTTCTCTAGAATACACCGTGCTTCAGCTTCTACTCTCATTTGCCGATCCCAACTCCAAGTACAGTTAATCTTTTTCTCTCACATTTGAAACTGTGAATACATCTTCATATCAAATTATCAATGTTATTACCATTAAGTTATTGAAATTACATGCATTTATTTGTTTCAAAAAATTACATGTATTTGTATTTCTCCTAAGCTATAATTGGATAATATTACAAAAGATTATAGAGGCCGGGTCATATATAATTACAAAAGACCTATGAATCCTTAATGTAATTGAAAAGGAAATTAACATAATAACTCTTATAATCTTTGTAATTACGCCAAAAATATTTTAAAATACAATAGAATTTGTGTATTCTTTTAAATCAGCATAACACGATGATACAACCGATAGGGCCACATGTATCAAATAAAGTCAGAATATATTGTTTGTCATGTAATCACAAAATTAAGGATTATGATATGATTAGATAAATTTTATGAGTTATGTTATAGAAAATTCATTTTACTTTAGACCTTGAATACGAAAGGAAAGGGATTTGGTTAGCATACTTGATTGCTACTTTACTTATAATATTGAAAGAGATACATTTGATGCCATCAATGATAATCATGCAAGATCAAATTTAAATGCATGTTTGAATTATTTTTATTGTTATATTGATTGCATTTTATTTTTGCATCAGAACTCTAATATCTTTTCCAATCACACCATAAACATTGTAATCTTTGTAATTACACCACAACCCATGTATGTCATGGTATTTGTAATCGATACTAACTCTTACACCATAACCCTTGCGACAAAGGGCACATGTATTAAAAACATCAAGATGATAGAGGCCGTCACATGCTTAGATTACATGGGTTATAGTGTAACTGGACTAGAATATATGAGTCATCGTGTAAAAAACCTTTTTGCATTTTTATTATAAAGATATCTTGAATTAAGAGACTTTTTTTTCCTAAAATGGTATTTTTTCTAACAAAATGGTGTAAAATTCAACCTATATATACTAATGTGGGTTCTCTGTCTACAATGAAATCCTGGGTCCGCCACTACTTCCATGCAAACTTGAGGATCAAACACCACAAGCTCATGCAGTAGAGATTAAGAAAAGATCAAATATAATCACAATAACTTTTATTTTGCAATTATATATTCTCAAAATATTGTAAATAATTCTTAATTATACGAATAGAGATATCGTGAATAATTACCAGTATATAATTACGCAAATATTAGTAAATATAAGCATAACAATTATATCACAGATGGATTATGTGAATAAGCAATAATAATTTCAGAATAAATATCATTGGGCTTGATAAGGCAACCAAAAGTATTCTGATTGCTATTAGAAAAAACTTGAAGACATGAAGGTGATTAAATGATGCTGATTTGGCAACTTTCTTGCAGAGCTATTCTTCATACAATATTCTCCTCAAGATATCAAAGAGCTCGAAGAACACGAGAGAGAATAGAGAAATCACTCAGAGGGGGCTTCTTTTATTTTTCTAATGAGAGAAAGAGTGATTGTTGTTGGACTTGTAAACCCTTGGCAACCCATTAATGCAATAGAAATTATTATTGTAATATATCGATCTGAAGTGAATGATTGTGAATGCACTTAATATTAAGGCCCCTTTGTAAAATTAAGGTTATGTACCGTGGTTATATTGAATACCATGCAGTTGGGAGGACATGGTTGATATTAACATGAGATATTCAATAAAGATCTCAATACTAAGAAAGAGGTGGCATTCTTTCTCTAAAAACTAATTTCCGATTGACTTCTTGATATTGGTCCTTGACGAGCCGCAAAAACCCTAAGTTAATTTGTGTGAATTAAGCTTTAATGTGTCGTTTTAATTACAACGGGAATTCGGAATCAGTCAAGAAATAACCACAAGAATTTTTTCAATTTTTAATCAGTGTGGTTTATGTTTATTTTACTTGGGCAAATCCCAAGGTCGAACTTAAGGAGGCAAAGGAACAACATAGAATTATCTATCAAAGTTCGTGCATGATTTTCGAGGCAGTATTTTTTTGGTATTTTTAATGCGATTTTGGAATGCAAATGCAAATGGGTCCAATTTCAAGGACTAAAAAGTAATTTTCAATCAAACGATGTCCGGAAATTATGAAATTTGGCCAAGATGTCAACTGTGATAAAATGAATTGACTGTAATATTTTTGGAATTTTTGGATTCAAGATAAATATTATATGAATTTATGAATGCAAACAAGGTGAATTTCAATAATTAATTATAATAAATACTAAAACTATTTATTTTTAAGGGATAAAATTATTCAAGATCTATCACTAGATGATTGATCTCAGAAAAATCCTAACCCTCAAAAATATGAGTTTTAATACCTGTTAAAAATTAAATATTGAAATATGCAAAATGATTTTTATAGAGCAAACCATGCATGCAACTGTAATTCTTTTTGGGCACAATGTGAATACAAATAATTCTACAATCTGTGAATTTTTGGCAATTTTTTGAGCAATGGTTAATTAAATAAGAATTGTGAGCACAGACTGGGAAAAATATGTAAATTTCAACAAGAATAATTATTGTCGATTAACCTGCATACAAATATTATAAATATGCCATAATGTCAAGAATTAGTTGAAGAACATCACGCTAATTTTTAATAAATAAAATGATGTGATAAAGTGGTTCAAAATAAAGGGGGAACATAGGGGTATCAATGCAAAAATTACAATAATTAAAATAAATAAAAATTGCAGTGAATGTACTGAAGGTAAAATACCGAGACTTCTGGGGGATTTACTGCAAAAAGCTTTACCGGTGGCATGCCAAGCACATGACTTTTGGAAAGGTAGGGGAGGATGGTAATTGGAGATCTAGCGAGGGGCTTTGGCATAAATAATCCCTCACGCACATGAGAATCGCGTGGGGAGGGGGAAGCCTTTGTTGAAGTCGTTCCCTCCCACATATATGCCTTACGTGGGAGGGCCTCAGGCAGTGAGCCCGATCGTGGAAGGCAGAGGACCGGAGGCGGAGGAGGGAGGTCCTCGGGTGGTTGATGGCGTCTGCGGCTGATGTGGTCGAGACTAAAAAGAAACAGAGGCAACTTCAGGGGTCGAAAGTGGAGAGCTCTTGGAGATGGTATCACACTTCAACTGGAGTCGATAAAGAAGCAACTCTCAGTAACTGCGGTGTAGAGTCGTTGAAAGGAGTCGAGGGAGCGAGCAAGGCAGGGCCGGAGTCCTACTCTTGGAAGCGAAGGTGGAGGTCGGTGATGCACACGGCCGAGTCGAGGAAGCACGGGCCGGAGAGGTTGCTGCTCATGGTGATGACGGATGCGACAAGTACGGGGGTACGAGGTTATGCAGTGGATTTGATCATTTGATGAAATGGAACTAAGGTGGAAGGCGAGTAAATGGAGGTGTTGGCTCAACGGTCAACGAGGACCGGAGCAAGGGAGCAGCAGGCGCGGTAGCCCCAATGCGATGAGCACCTTGGAGCTCAGATCTCACCAAGGGAGAACAGGGACCCGAGCTGTTACCACCGGAGTCCCTTGTTCATGCGTACAATCGGCGGATATCGTTTCGAGGGGCGACGAGGCTTGCTTTATAGCAGAGAGCAGGGAGCCGGTGAAGGAAACGAATTGCGTGATGGAAATCGTATGAGGATTTAGGGAAGATCGGTCATTGATGGGGATGGGATTTGACGGGATATGAATGAGGAGATTGGAGGGAGGAGGTTTGAAAGAGGAAGGCGACGGCTGCCCGATGAGGAAGGAAGTCGGGGACGGTGGCCGGAGATTGGGGGGACGGTATAGGGAGGCGCATCCTCAGATGGAAAGGGGGAAGAGGAAGGCATGTGCTGGACGCATGCGGCGGAGGCACGTACGCATCACATGCATGGGTTTTCTATTTTTTATTTTTTAATTAATTAATTTAAAAAAATATATAAAAATAAACTAAAATCAAGTCAAAATGGGTGATATGTGGCTGCTCCAGGAGCTGCCACATGGTACCTCCAGAAAATTTGAAAATAAATTCCAAAGATAAATAAAAAATAAATAGCAAATGACTCGGATCCAAAAGTTTCTTCATGAAAGTTGCTCGTTTCGACAAGATCTACAACTTTCATGAAGAGATCAAAACTAAAATCGATCAATTTATAAAGTGATATTTTTGGGGTACTCCATGTACATTGAATACCTTGATTTTTGGGTTTTAGAATTTTTTATTTTTAAACTAGATAAAAATTCGGAACAAATATGATAAAATCAAAGATAAATATTTACACATTAATATATTTTTTGGATTTTTATTAAGTAATAAAAAGAAGAAATAAAATAAAATGCGAAAATGACAATTTTTGTACAGCCAGTTAGTGAAGACTCGAACTCAGTTAGTTTCTTTAATTTCAAGCTCATTTTGGATTTGGATTTTGTGCATTATAATAAAACTTTTATCATAAAATAAATGAAAAATAAATAAAATAAAATGGATTAATTATGTACATAAAATAATAGGTCAAAACCGCTAAAATACAAAATGTACAGAAGAGGCCCAAAACCCAACTTTCACATATGAGCTCTGATTTACGTGAACTTGGTCTTGTTTTGAAGATAGTTGAATGCACATTAGTTCAAAAGTAAGTAGGATCAAATCGGACATTAGATGAGGAAGATATCAAGGTTTTAGTCCGGAAATCCTAGAACTAGGGTTTGAGTTTTTGGTCCACTTATTTAGGTTAGTTATTTTTTTGTATTTTCCATTTATTCTTTTAGTGATATGTACACAATAGAGGTGATTTCAGGTCATTTGAAGTTAGCATGAAGTAGTTAAAAATCAGGGAAGTTAAGCTATTTTACAGGTCAATTGGGTTGGGATTTTTGTCTTCTTATTTTATGCAATAATGAGTGATAAAATGCAATTCTTATCAATACATGCATGAATGCTAATTATTAGAATAAATGAAGAAATACCAATAAATTTTAGGGATTTGAGCTTAATTAATCATTTTTAAAGTGATGAATCTGAGATTCATCAGTCCTCTGCATAAGAATAGAGATGCGGAAGTGTTGGAATAAGCAAGTCAAAGAGTTGACTTCATGAGATCGAGGTATACTAAGACCTGAATTGTAACTATCGCGATCATGCATACGTCCTTTGATCGGAGACAGATATACATCTATATGCTTGACTGTGCACATTTGATAGACCAATAGATTGGTGACCTAACCACGATCCATAAATCGGTGAGTTGGTGTGCATATGATGATATATGATAAGTATGATCTCTCAAGGAATCACACAAGTTCATAGTATATTAACCGGGAGACAGAGTTCACTCATGAGATAATTTGGGGTCATAATGAATTCGATGCATGATCATCTTGTTTATGAAATAAGACACGAGTTCAAGATATTATATATGCTTTTGAAAAGTATATGATCAAATCCAATTACCGAATGAGAAATCTATTGATTTGTTCCGAAGAAGACAGTCAAAATAGGATTTGAACTTCAGATATATTAATGTCTTCCAGCATGAAGTATGAATGAGTATTGAGAATACTCAGAGTTAGATCTATCTTAACAGATAATCTAACATGACACTTCCATTCCGAGGGCATGATGAAATCAGATGGACTGTAGTGGCTCAATTTATTAGCTTAATTATTTGAGAATTAGTTGGATTAAGTCTCATCTCATTTGAATCCAATGTCCAATGTCCAATTCCAGTTTCAATGTCCAAATGTTGGAAAGATAAATGGTGATGGAATGGAAATAATTACACTCCTTGAGCTCATTTCAAAACTTCAAAGGCTTTAGATTATGATTAGAAATGGTCAAGGAAGCATGGTTTAGCTCACTGAAGCATTCTCCAGCTAATGAAGAATGTCATGTGTTTCGTTGAGCTCGCTTAGAATGTGAATTATTTCAGCTCGAGCGTAACATTTGTAAGTGGTGTATTTTCTTAAAAATGGTATAAACTCTGAAATTGGATAGTTATCCAAATTTCAAGTCACTATACATGGATAACATGATCTCCTCGACATTATATCCAAGTATTTGTATTTGTATCTCATGAGTCCTAAATGGATTAGGACTCGTACTATGTGACAACAATATTGTGACAATAATTGTTATTGTCATATTCAATTTTCCATAAGGGTGTTTTTATGAATATGATTCACAAATATAATTCACTAATTAATATGAATAATGATTCATAATAATTAATATTTATATAGATATGATTAGTATAATAATTCTAAGGCATATATATGAATAAGATTCACATTCATTTTTAAACGTAAACTGGATTTATTTTTTTTAGATTTATGAATATGATTCATAATCTATGAGGTTTTTAAAATACTAATTATGATAATTAGATTATCATATAATTAAACAACAAACTCAATTCAATTTTTGCAACAAAAATGGGCATGTGTAGAGAGACATGGCACCACCATTGAGAGTATTATTTTTAATTTATTGGTTGATATTTTTGCCTAATTTATTAATTGATTGGATTGGTAATGAAAAGGAGATATGCCAAGTTCTATTTCTTGTTGAACAAGATCTTGATTATATCCATTGATCCTCAATCCAAGGGACCATATAGTGGACGTCCACCATGACGAGAAGACTCTTCATGGGCATCCACCTTGTCTATAAAAAAGAGGACTTTACCTCTCTTTCAAAGCATGCTCAACACTCTCTTGCCTTGAAAATTAAAAGAAGGGAAGAGTCTTGAGAATTCACTTCTCATACATGTCTACTCTTCAAGTCCCTATACGTCCACCTTGTCAAGCCTCTCTTCTCTCCATTGCTTGGCCTTGTGAATGAGAAGATCGTCTCCTTTCTCATGCTCCTCGTGCATGAAGAATGATTGATTCCATAGGATAAAATCAGGAGCTTCATTATCCTTGTGTGGATAAGTTCAAGAAGTCGACAACAAAATTTGTGGGAAGCAACATGAGTCATCATCGTGCCTACGAGAGAAACAAGTGCAGATCGGACTTGATTTGGGAGATCTCTTACTTTCTAAACTCACATTTCAAGAGATTGCTCTGATCTCTTCCTAGTATTCAAAAGAATATTTAAAAGCATGTTTGGAAATTATTTCCTTGAAGTATATAGTTTTGCTTTGCATGAATTTTTTGTTATGCTAAAACCAGCGTTCATACGATGAACACTTTGAATATGCGAATTGTTTGTTATTTTCTCCATGTTTCCATGATGTTAAGTTCATAAAGTTCTATTTACTTACTTCAATTGATATTAGAGACTTAGTCTATAGTATTTGGATTCCATCCAAGTGCAATGAACAGTCGGCTAGATTGTCTCGATCATCGGGTACATTGTCCAGTGAATTTTCTAACGATTCAAATGATTCGATGACTTTTGAAGTTGTTGTAGTTATTCGTTGGTTTGAACTTATTTTTTAAGACATATATAATGTCTAGAAGGTATGAAATCATATCTAGAATATGCACAAATAGTTGGTGATGTTCGGAAGAAGATTCAGATGTTAAAAATGATCAAAGACTTTGATTTCAATCAAAGATCATCGTATTAAAATTATTTTAGCTACTATTTTTGGGTCATTGATGAACACATGATTCATTGACATTCTTTCTGTATTTTGTCTTAAAACCCTTAACAAATGCATGTAAATATCCATTAATTTCTATTTATTAACAAAACTTCATTCATGAATAAAAATACACTTTTGTCCATCAAAAACATGTAAATAAATAAAAGGATAAAAATAAAGGAGACAAAAAGAAGGCAGATTTTAGATATGTATATATGTATAATATGATTTATAAAATATAAATATAGTTGAATGATATATTTATATAACCTAACCTCTGAGATCAAGTCAGCATGGATTGATCGATAATTAAATAAGTAGGGAGAGATAAGGAAGAAAACCACAAAAAGAATTATTTATACACTATATACATTCTTCATGAATTATCAAATAAATACCAAACTTCATTTATTTTAAATTATTTCATTTGAATATATTTTTCATCAAAATCTTCTCTTATTTACTTCTAAAAATGTATAGAAAAATATAAAAATAAGTTAAAAATATTATCTATGTATATGCCAAGAAATCCAACTTTCAAATGGTCAATTTTCAACTTCCGAACATCATAACTTTCTCATACATACTCCAATTTCACTCTACTCACCTTTAAAGTTCATAAAATAATATTCTCTAATAATTTCACTAAAATCGGAGTCCATTTGCAAAAAGTTGATTTTGGGACCTAATGATAATTTGGTTTCTGGACTATTTATTGTATTTAGAACAATCTATTTATAGTTTTATTGATTTTATAGTTTTTAATTATTTTCTTGATCTTGTATTTTAACCATGAATTATTTCAGAATTTTCTGACACTATTTAGTATTTTAAATAATTCAAAATCCCAATATATATATGAAATCGAACTGTAGCATTTATACATGTATTTATTTATATATTTAAATTAATTTCTTAAAATTTATAAAAATTCACATATACCATATTTATAATCCTATTAATTCATTAAATATAAAAATGACATGTTATTTATTAATTTATTAAATTAGAAATCAAAAGTCTATTTATTAAGCATTCTATAAACATATTTATTAATATTATATTTGTATTTCATTAAATATATATTATTTATGAAAAATATACAATAACTTAATATATTTAATTATTTACATTTTTAGTTTTTATTCCTATTTAAAATAACATCATTTACTATTTAATATTTAATTTATACTCTTGTCAACCAGGTGCTGACACGTGTCAGCACTGGAACCTTCTTCTTCAAGAAGAGGTTATTGGATTTTGTTCTAACTACCCTTCTTCACTCATTCCCCCCGTCATTTTTCACCCAAACTTCAATCCTAACCCTTGATTTCCTAGACCTAACTAACCTAACACACACCCGTCATCAGATCTAACCTAAATCGCCACCTACCATTCTATATAATCCATCAAACTTCCATCATTAGAAACTAACTCTCCTTCTCCAGAAACAAACTGGTCGGTCCTCCATCTTCTTCCCGCCGCTCTACCCAACTCAAGTGGTGACAACATCCTAGGGCAGCTCTGCGTGGAAGGTGGTCCTCCGAGGAAGAGATTCCAAAGTCTTCGAGGCTTTGCATTGACGCCTCGTGCATCGTCGATCTCTGGGAGTGCCGTCCCGTCGAGCGACAACCAGGAAGGTCATATACCTTCCACTCCTAGGTATTCATCCATCATTCATACATCTTCGCATTTCATCGAATTTCCATGCTTGATAGATCATTTAATTACGTCATTAGTTAGATTTAATCTGCTTGTTTGATTCTCACTCCAAATTCAATAACAATTTCACACCAAAATCAATCCAAGTTTGCATATGAAACCCTGTTTCTTGGAAAAGATTCTTGAACTGCATTTCAGTTCACCTTTGGCCGATTTCCAAGCGAAATCGAGCACCTCGTGATATTCTGGGGCTCATCCCCCTTCAACTTCAACATCTGGAGCATTCCTTTCTTCTATCTCTGACGATCAACACAACAGACCACTGCTAGGGTTTCGAACACTAACTGCCACTTTCATTAGATCCTTCGCTGCCTCCATCTTCTCCGACTTCCCTTCATACAGTATGAGTGCTCGAGAGGGTGAGGAGCACCCTCTCCGGCCCCACCTTCGTCAGCTAGTCGCGGAAGAGCTCAGCCTCATCTCTAGATTGCCACCGCCGCCTTTCAATTTGTGGAAGAACTTCCCTAAGAACGTAAAGCACAGTCTTCTGACATGTGGCATTAATAGAACAACCCAAATCGCATGAGGCTTTCTAATCGTAGCCGTCCACTGCCGGTCGGTGGAATATTTACAGAGATGCCCAGAAAGTTTTCCAGAATTTCATGCCCTCCTTCAAAGTTTGCATTATTGCAAATAGGTCCTCGTACATGTACCTATTTACAAATTCTAGAGATTTTCTTGCAAATCGGTCCCTAATCAGGGACCTATTTGAAAGGAGAGCTTTACCTTCTTATTGTATTTTCTTCTACACATTATTTCTTGGACATTGGACATATTTTGGACATTATATCATCGTGGTAATTTTTCTATTTTGTGTTTCGAGCCAATTTTTGAGGATTTTAATCGTGATTTATCGATATTTTATTATTCGATCTTTGATCAGTTTTAACTTTTTTATGGTGTTTTTTCGAGCCTGTTGCTCGAGCCTCCTTCATGGATCTACTATATAGTATCACTCTACATATCTTCACCATGTTTTACTATATTTTAGGTCATCTTTATTTAAAAAATATTCACTTCGAAAATCAAATAAAAATTGGAAAAATAAAAATCAAATAAAAAATTAAAAATAAAAAAGATTTGCTCGATTTCAAGAAGAAAAAAGAAAGACAAAAAAAATATCACAAAAAATTTTCTTCACTCAAAATTTTCATGAGCACGATTTTTTTCCTCCTTGTGTTTAACCCAGGAACACCTGCCTGGTAAAATAAATAGTGAACAACTCTGATCATTTTTAATTGGAGTTGAATTTTGTTTGATTAATCTTCTATCTCTTTAGAATTTTATACTTCAATAATTATTTACCACTTGGTCAGGGATACTTATCAGTCATATAATATGATAAAATACTGATTAGTAATTCATAAGTCAAGTCCTCAATCATTGCGAAAAAGTTTCGTGCAATTCTGACCATGCGGCCGCAAGAAATTGAATTTCTCTATAGGCGGAGTTAGGAGAGGGATCGATTGTTTTAATTGACTTGTTTCTCATATTTTAGGACTCAAAATAGATGGAAATATATTTGATATATTGATATCAGGAGTTGGACCTGATATTTTAGAAATATTTTGGGTCACAAAGAATTTTAATTATTTGTTTAATTTAGATATATGAAATAAATTAGAAAGTCCTTTCATTTCAAAATTCCTTGATAATTTTGCCCTTGCATGTTTGAAATGAAATTATAAATTGTGAAGTCGATTAGACCAATTTCACTAATTATATAGATTATTGTACTAGACATTATGGAAACTAAAAAGAGTTTTACATTTCTAAATCTCTGAGTGTTATTATATAGTATCATACACACTTGAAAGATCGATAAAATTCTCTTAGTATAATATGTACTATTTATGTTATAAAGATGCCTAGGCCTAGATATGCTAATGGGTTACTTAATTGGTATCATGCGCAAAAAATTTGCAGTGGAAGCGCTCCCTGTTAACATAAGTCTGCATGACCTGGCTGGATCCGTTTCATGAAAGGGTGACATGAGAAGTCATGACGTACCATAACAATTAAAATTGGAATAATAACTTGTACTAAGTGAGGGTGTCTAATATATGATAGCATAAAAGTGTATAAAGATTGAAATGCTTGGATTGATTGATTGTCTTTGTTTTAATTGGATTAAACTATGATAATAATCAAGTATCCTAGATTTATCCCTTATTAAGATTAATCAGGAGAACACGATTCAAAATAATTAATCATCAATTTAAATAAAATATGAACTAAGTCATATGATGGCATCCATGGTCTTCCGTCATTGTGAAGAACTCCATCGCCATGGGTTGTATTTTTTGTGATACTTATGTGTAGTCATGACTTTGGAATACAAATTCACATGGATTAGATTCTTCATTTCTCGAAAGAGATGGACCGTATGCATAGTAACCCCAATATTATTCTCCATATTATTGAGGTGATATTAGACCGTGCATAGCATAAATTATATTTCTCTCATTGATGGTTGGTTTAATCGATGACATGCTAACTCCATATATGTGGGGAATATGAGTGTTGAAGACCCACTAGTTGAACTTGTAAGACGTAAAGAGTTCCCTATTCTTTCATTATATTTGCATTTTCTCATATTATTTGGGGGTAATGAAAATGGAAAGAGACTCGGATCTCGTAGTGAGGTCGTTGATTAGCCTACCTCATGCTTTGAAAGCTTACAAGGGAAAGACTTTCAAAGTACGAAAATACGAGAACATCTTGTTTTAAAAATATTGAATTGTTTAATCTCCTTAATCAAGATTTATTAAAGTGTATTCTTTTTAATTTCAAATGAAATCTTTCAAGCCATTGAATAATCTGCTTAAGGACAATCAATTGACTGATCTAGATTATTTAGATTGGATTCATAATTCGAAACTCGTACTTGAGATTTAACACATAGCATATGTGCTCTCGCCAATGAAGTATGAGAACCCTTAGACAAAAGATGCCCAAGAGTTAAATAAGAAGTGAAACGAGGACTATTTGATTGCTTGTTGCTACATTATTGGATCAGTGTCCAATGTACTTCAGAAGCAATTATAGACATTGATTCCATGTCCAATGTACTTCAGAAGCAATTATAGACATTGATTCCACTCATGACATCCTCCTAAATCTGAAGGAGGTGAATGGAGATGTGAACCACATCTTTCAACATTAAGTTCCACTAAGGACATTATGAAGAAAGAATATCCCTCTAGCAGTGCAATGGCTACACATGCTAAAGGGAAGCACGATATGATGTGTGGAACTCGGACATGTTTGATCCAAGAGAAGAAGAAATATCAAATTGTTGATCAATCTTCTATTGCTTCGAGACATCCGACATCCATGGAGATGGATGTCTACCATCACTACTATAAGATAAGATTCTGGAAGAGTAACAACCCAGAATACCTAAAGTCCTTAAAGAAGGACAAGGGTTTAACTATGGCAAATAAGAAATCTACATTCATCATTGAAATCAAATTAATCATAGGACGAGAAGGTAGTTGGATTGTTGATTCCGGTGCATATGTTCATGTATGCTATTTATTTCATATGTTTTAAGAAATCAGAAGTCTTGATGATGGGGAGAATAGTCATCTAGATGGGTTCCGATGCGACTATTGCAGCAATCACCATTGGAACATGTAGACTATCATTATCTAGTGGGAGAGTCCTAGATATTAAAGATTCTCTCTATGTGCCTGATTTTAGAAGGAACTTACTATCCGTATCTAAGTTGATTAGATATGGGTATAATTTCTTTTCATGTAATAAACTCATCATAAATCACTATGGTAATTATAGCAGACAGTTCTCTAACAGTAGGTGGACTCTATGAATTGAACATGCACGAATGTGTTGTGAATGTTAATAACACTATTGATAATCAAATCCATGCATGATCAAGAGAGGATGGATATCATTTAACTATGATCTGGTATAAAAGGCTTGGACATGTGTTTGTTGATAGGATCAACAGATTAGTTAAAGACGGACCTCTGGATTTCCTAGAATTCTGTGATTTACCAAGTGCCAACATTGTATTCATGAGAAACTATTCAGGACACCCTTCTCTAAGAACGATGAACGATGTAAAGGTATACTTAACCTAATATATACTGATTTATGTGGTCCCTTTCATATTGTGACTCGAAATGGATATCAATATTGTATGACATTTATTGATGATCATTCGAAGTATGGTTGTGTCTTCTTGTTACGTCACAAATACGAAACCTTTGAAAAATTCAAAGAGTCCATGGCTTTAGTTGAGAATCAAAACAACAAGAAGATAAAACGAATTTGACCTGACTGTAGTGTTCAATACCTCAGACGAATTCAAAGAATACCTTAAGAAGAGAGGAATTATTTCCAATCCCACTCCTCCATGTACTCCTCAACTCAACAGAGGTGTAAAGATACACAACAGAACCATGTTGGATATGGTGAGATCGATGATGAGTAAAGTGAACTTACCTCTTAGTTTATGCGGACATGCAATAGAGACTTTGACCTATGTCCTATACCAGATTCCATCAAAATCTTTACATAAAACCCCTCATGATCTTTGGTATGGTACCAAGCTAAGTGTATGCCATTTAAGGATTTGGAGTTGTTTGGTCCATGCTAAAAATGTATATGCAAGCAAGTTGGAATCTTGCACTAGAGAGTGCTACTTCATTGGATATGTAAAGAATGGTATTGGATACAAACTTTATGATTCTGAGACTTAAAAGATATTTGTTTCTAGAGACCTAAAATTTTTGGAAGATGAATTCCTTAGAAGATAAGAAAATATTTAAGTTAAGGGATAATCGAGTCTAGTGAGACCGATGAAATTCCTACAACAAAAATCGAAGAGATAATTGAAAATGACATGATTGTATCTCTTGGAAAGAGTTCTATGGTTGTAAGGCAACCTAAAAGGTATGGGTTCCATGTATCAGAAGAGTTTGATGATGATACAACTTTATTAGATGAAGCTTTCGGTGGTTGTGACATGGATAGTTGGATGTTGGCAATGAATTCTATGATAGACTCCATGCACAAGAATGGCGTATAGACCCTCGAAGATCCACCTAAAGGGGTAAAACTCATTGGGTGCAAATGGATCTTCAAGAGAAAGAGGGGACCTGATGGGAAGGTAAAGACCTTCAAAGCATGGATTGTAGCCATGGGATACACACAAAGAGAAGGCATCGATTATGATGATGCACTCTCCCGTTCCATACTTAATCCATCAGGGAATTGCTTGCTATAGCTGCACACCTCGGTCGTGACATCTGGCAGATGGATGTCAAGACAACATTCCTCAATGTATATCTCGAAGAGGATATCTATATAGATAAGCTAGGGATGAGCATGGGACGGCTGGGTCGGGCCAGAAGTGCCCAGACCCAAGCCTATTTAACAAATCTGGCCTTGGGCCGAGCCCAAGGCTCGCATTTTTTTGTTTAGTCGGCCCAAGCCCGATCCCGATCCAAATTATTATGGGTCGGGATTGGGCCAGGTTGGCCCATATGAACATATGTTCCATACATTTTGGTTGGTGTGTATGTTATTTATCTTACTGCAAGTTTTTGAATTATATTTATTTATAGAGGGGCACTCACTTTAATCTGGATGACAACTGCAAATTTACTGCGAGTGTTTGAAATATTTATTTATTGTTATTTATCTTACTGTGAGTGTATTGGGAATGAGGGATATTTTTCTATGTGCAATTTGCATGTATATGTTATAAATCTTTTTTATCTAAGCATATTGCTTGCAAGTCTGAAAGTCAGCTAACAAAAAGAAGGCACGTGTCTTTTAATATTCTACTATTGCTGTGAAGATCAAGTAAGGAAAGTCAATTAACACGTAGAGAGTCACGAATTTGATACTCGTATTTAATCCTAATCTTAGGTTTTAGGAAACTCATAAGATATTTTCTAACAGCAAACAGTTACGGATATCCATGAATCGACATGAACAAAGAGCGAATCTATGAGGGGTGGTACAAAATCTATTGGAAAATTTTAACAAGATTTAGATAGATTTCAATTATTGCAAAATTGGTCAAAATAAAGCATCGAACTTATGGCTGAAATGTACTTTAAATTGATATTGATTATAAAATGTGTGCAAACAAAATTTGAGAAATTGAAGACCAGATAGTGTACTTTCCAACTTGAAAATACAATCTCTTTTATTACCACACAGTCCACTAGTAGTGGCAATTTTTCTCCAAATGGGGCATTAGCTATATAAAAACCAGAGTAACAACATATACCATCTTTTTCACAATCAAGTAAAGCTAAATAGTACTTTATTTTACCTTGCCATGTCTTCTAGAGGAGGAGCTTTACCAAGATAATACTCATTGGTTTGCTTGCAATGGTTGGACATAAACCTGCATAATAAAATTTTTCGATAGAATAAGTGAACCAACATCTTCCAATCATATAGGGCATTTTAACACATGCACGTGTTACATATAACAGATGATATGTATATAGTGGCATATCTTGGAAAGAAGGTCATGACTCATGGATAGAAATCATTCTTGGATAAACCAAAGGAATCGAGAATGCATGAATCAATGGGAAGGAAAACAACATGATCAACCCAATATGATCTGTCACCAATTCGTCCATCGATCAGTCCATGATAACCCCGTTCTGAATGACTAAGGTAAAGGTATAGAAATGGTCGTTGCGACCTCAATCACTCAGACTAAGTATATCAAGAAAAATCAGACCACTCGAGCAAATAAATCAATCAAGCACAAAAGAAAGCGGCCTCGCTATGAGATTAACCTGGTATAGCACCCAGGGTCGAACACAAGGAGCACGGGTTGGCCAGAGGCCTACGAAGTAGTAAAAATGAAAATAAACTAAAAGAAAATGTTTTTAGTGGTTTTTAATAGTTTTTATATTTTTTTGGATTTTTAATATAATGAGAAAATAAAAGAAAGCAAATAAAAGCACACTTGAGCAATTTATTTAAAGCACCAAAAATCAAGCAAAAATTCAAGAAAAATTGTTTTTATGTTTTTTAGGTTTTTAAGTGTTTTTGGTGAATTTTCGGGATTTTTACAAGGTGTATTTTATTTTCTAAAAATCAAACAGTGCTACAAAGACAAGGTCCTGTCCAGCCAGGCCCAAAACCCAAAGATAAAATATCTAAGGATCTCAGAGGGGCCTGGAGGTAATTTTCCTGTATACTAGATGAAATAAGGAAAATTAGGGCACCAAAATTATTGTTTTTGGATTTTTAGATTATTTATTATAATTTTTATGAGTTTTTAGGTATTTTTAGATTTTTAGGGTTTTTGCTCAATGAAAAATAGCCAAAATTGGCTAGAAATTCAAACAACACACAAGAAACAGAACCTAATTTTTTTAGAATTTTTGGGGGAGTTTTTATATTTTTTTGGGATTTTTAAAGACAGTAGCTAAAATGAGAGTTTTTGAATTTTTAAAAATACTAAATAAAATCAAAAATGTCCTCAAAAATTCTCAAAAATCCAACAACATGGCAGGAGCCATGTGTCAAATTTTCATCGAATTTGGAGGTGGTTTGGTATTTTATTCAAAATCAAAAAGAGGGCACAGTGCACAGGGACTTAAGTGCAAATACCCGAAGATCTGGGGGTCCAGGTGCAAATAACCCAGCAAGTCACGCGCTTGGCGCGTGCCTGGGTCACTCAGGGACCTTCTGGTAATAAAAACCAAGTCCTAGGACCTTTTGGTAACTCGTACCAAAAAGTCCAGGGACGGTTATGCAATTAACCCACTAAAATCCGCACATGCTCAAATAAAACGTTCACAGGAGTATCGATGCAATTACCAAAAAGTATTCATTCATTCATAAACCAACCAGAACTACAGGACTAATACTGCAAATAAACCAAAAGTACACGTGACGAAGCACGTGGCTCACACAAACAGGGGTATAAATGCGAATATCAACAAGCACGAGGTCCAATGTGTAATTTACCCTACGTAAATAAAATGCATAAAATATTTACAGGACTGGAATTAAAAACACAAACTACGAGGGGGCCTAAGATAAATTACCCCTTTATTACGCCGACGGCTGGATGAGCGCCACGTAGATGATCGGACAGTCCTAGTGAGTGGCGCATCTCTCTCCTTCGCACGTGGGCCGATCGACGGTGCAGGGCGAGGCACGTGGAGGATCTAACGGCTGGCAGTGCTGGTGCCTCTCTCCTCTGCGCTAACGGTCCGGATCAGCTCCTCGATGGGATCAACGGTGCCTGCTCCTCCATGGATGGACGATCAAGATGAAAACTGGGGAGCTGCGGGTGATCGGACGGTGATGGAGGTCCCTCGAAGAACAGGTGGCCGGCGAGTTTCGTCGGCCTCGTATGCGTGCTAGGGTCCTCCTCAGCTGCCTCCAAGGATCGGAGAAGATCGGTGATGACGTCCCGCAGCTGGTGGTGGCCTCCGATGGCTCAGCCGAGCCCTGGAAGGGCTCCGGCGAGCGCGGCGGCGATGAGCTCCTGGCCTGGATGTGAGGGGGCCTCAGATGGCCTCCTCTTGACCTGCAAAACAGCTCAAGAGCTTCGCGGGTCGAGGGCAAAGTGCCTCGACCCGAAGAAGCGGCGTGAGGGTGAACTGTGGGTCGGGACGAGCGAGCTCCGGCGAGCGGAGGACGGTGGAGCTCGAACCCCAGCTCCTGTGCGAGCTGGGTTGAGTGAAGGGGCGGAGAAGGTGCGTCGAGGGATGGCGGAGGTGACTGAGTGTTCCGATGATCGAGAAGATGTACGATATAGCCGGAATCAAAGGAATACGTCGGAGCTACGAATTGGGGGTAACCAAAAATTAAACGAAATGAGAAGTCTAGAAGGTTACCTGGGTGGCGTGGAAGACTGTGCTGGAGCTAAGGTGGCTCCTGGTCATCGCCTCGAAGGTTGTCACTGCCTGAGGCTCGAGCTCCTGCACGGGGCGGAGCACGGCGGCGCAACGTCGCCGGATCAATGGTCCGGGCACCCCCTCCTCACTGTGACAAAGGCAACCGCGAGCTGTCACCTCAGGGATTGCAATGGAGGTCACGGGAATGAGAGTGGCGAGCCAAAGATGGAGAATGAATGCGGCGGAGCTCGGTTTTTATGTGGGTGCAGGTCCGGGAAAAAGAGCTCGGGTCCGGCTCGATTGAGCACGGATCCCTAGGATCAATGTCGGGCAAGATTCCCGGATACCTGGGGAGTAATTAGGACCTTGGATTAGGCGAAATGGTGATCGGGTCTGGTGGGAATAAGTGGGAGAAGTTGGGTCCGCGAACCAGACCCGGCTCTGGTGGTCCTGGGGGGGGGAGTTGACCGGGGGTCAACAATCCCTCGTGGACCAATCAGAGCCCGCCAAGCCATAAGTTTTTATTTGATTTTTTTTGGGCCATTAAATGACCGAATTTTCAAAAACTTAAAACATGAAATATTTTTAATTTATTTTTTTCTATTTTTTGTGATTTTTAATTAATTTTTGGAAATAAAAATAAGGTATTTACATAGTATAGCTATACATAGGTATATATACAATATAGGGTTTTTAATTTTGATTTTTAATTAGTTATTTTTATACATTTTTATTTCTATTTTATATTTTATTTATTTATAGAATAAAATGAGGAATAAAAGGCTATTTTTATTTTATTTTTATTATTTATGTATATAGGTAAAATAAGTAGATATGTACATCTATATGCATGGTATATGTACAATATATTTTTGTGTCTTTAATTTTTGTTATTTTTATTTGATTTTTGTTTTAATTCTTTTTATTTATTTTATTTACAATATATAACATAGAGTATTTACAAAAAGTTCTGAAAATAATTTTATTTATTTATAAGGTTACATAATTAAAGAAGGTGGTCTATGTACATGGTGAAGGGATATTTTTGGTCTTTTTAATTTTTTTTTAAATTTTATTTTGTTTTTAGTATTTTCTAAATATATACACAATATATACAAGCATATTTTTGGGTGAGGGAAATATAATTTTATTTATTTACATAAATATTTACACATGAGCCCCTATCTCCCTCTACTTTGGCTTTTATGCGGTCAGGCCCATGCTGAGCCCTCCCTTGGGTTAGGTTGCTCAATATTTATTCTAAATATTTCCCTCTTTTTCTTTTTCTTCTTTATTCTTTTATTTTTGCACAAAATCATGCTAATTATAAGTATTTACACAATGCATGCTTTTGCTAATTATTCCTATTTACACATATCTACATGCATTTGCATAGGTTTTTGTAGCTAAAATATAAGAATAAAGAGTGATGAATGGGTATTCATCAGTCCACTATTTTAACGAATATCCAAATGATGTCTACAAAGTGTATCTTGAATGATAGAAATGGATATTCCACATGTGTGTACATCAGTACATGTATATATTGGAAATGTTGTTCAAATTCCAGAAATAAAACGCCCTCATGATCGCATAAATCACACAAAGCACAGATTGAGAAGAAAAATAACTAATGGAAGCATTGCAGAGCATCATTTAGTAAATAGAAAGATGTCTACATAATCAAGATAAATCACATCTTAAAACAACAAAATTTATTGTTATATGAGTTTATCTAGGCTACAAAAATTCAACATGTTTCAAATTTCAAACCCAAAAGTATGTTACAAAAGGACAAAAAACATAATTGCAAAAATTGAAGCATTTTTCCGTTAACGTGCAAATCATTCCCAAGCCATTGAAAGCTAATGGAGGTGCAGCAGTAACATTCCATCCATCAACAAGCACAATTATGTTCATGTACAGGAGAAATCAAATTAGATAATTAATATAAAGATAATCCCCTACCTAATTCTGAATCCGCTATGGATTTAAATGGAGATATGAATTATATTTACCTACCGATGGTTCAAGAAACATTTCACCATGATAATTGATGGTTTTGTTTGACGGCTTCTTTGATCTAAAAAATAAGTTTAAATTAGTCTAACATTAAAAATTAGATATGTAATATGAGCATGAGGGTTGATTATAACCATTAGATTTGATTATTTAAACTTGTCAAGTAGCTTCTCATTCTCCTCCATCTCTTCCTCTTCATCTTAATCTTTAAAATTGATATATTTTTGCTCGTCTATACGAATCCAATCCATATCATAAACCAATGCCTCCGTTGTTGTTGGATGAAGTCCACTGCGATAATGATCTACAATTCGACCCCTAGTGCTAAATGCACTTTCAGAAGCTAAGATGGAAACATGAATCGCTAGAATATCTCGTGCCATGATTGATAAGACTCAATACTTGTTGGAGTTTACATCTCACCATTTCAAAATATTAAAGTTTTAATCATATTCATTGTATGCAGAATAATATTGTTAATACATTTCAATCTCAGTTTTTCTAACTTCATAGGAACCAACTTCCTTTTTCTTGAAGAATTTGCTTCGAGTATATTCCTTTCTCTTTGATAGCCACATGTTTTCATGGTCAACACCGCAAGATGCACAATTCTCTCTAGGAAATTTTACCTTGTACTTGTAAGAGTATTCATCGAAGATTTTGCATAAGGCACTTTGGACATGTTCGACGTACTCTTCAACTTCAACCTTGGGATAAAATTCTGACTAAGAAAATCTGAGAAACTCCAGCTTGTAACGAGGATCTAAAGTTGTAGCAATCATTTGTCTTTAGTACTTATCAAACTTACCAAACATCTTCACATGCATACCTCTAATAGAGGAGTCATCATGTCTCATGAGAGAATGCAAATCCTTCTCTATATCAAAAAGTAAACTAAAAAACAAGTTTGGAGTTGAGTACTTCTGTCTTAAAAAAAACTTTATGGTGGCATAAAAACTCTCCTAGATTTTGTAAATCATCTCAACTATTTTCCTCTCCCATGCAGATGGTACATTAGACCATTGAAAATCATATCCCTTCAAACGATTGAAGATTTTTGACATAAGATAGCATATTCAATCATCAAATACGTGTAATTTCACTATGTGCTTATAGCCAGTCTCAAGTCTTTTATCATCTGAAAATACGTTCCTATTGAGCAATTTCAACAAAATCCCGAAATCTTCTAGTGGAGTACTTAACATATTTAACAAGATTCCTGATTTTGCAAGTTATGTCCTTATATTCAGAAAAATCCATCTTGGACAACAAGATTTAATATGTATGCCCAAAAATACACATGGAAAATTTACCATCAAATAACGGAGCACCATTTGAAGCAAAATTATTAACAAGATTATATATAATGACAATGTTTATGAATGCATTATCAGTTGTTATAGTGCACAGGTTTTGTATGTTCCAATCACTCAAATGTTTGACAATCTTATCATCAATGTTCTCGCCTTTATGACGCGAATGAAGGACACTAAAGCAAACTATCTTCTTATTCAACTTCCATTTGTTATTAGTAAAATGTGCAGTGATAGATATGTACCTCAGATTTTGATTTGATGTCCACATGTCCATTGTGATAGAAATTCTACCAATTGATTTCAACAACTCCATCAATCTCTCTTTCTCAATTTCATATAATTTTACACAATCCCTTTTTATGGTAAACCTAGAAAGAACCTTATATTTATGTTGCAGATTTGAGATGAAAGTGTGAAATTTGGGATTATCTACAATCCTTATGTACAATTTACTAGAGACAATCCATCTTGTAAAGTCATCCCTACTCCGCACTTGTTCAAATTTCCATGTTGCAATCATGATACCTTGATCAAGCTTTGAAAATTTCAAAAGACTTTGAGGCCTCATTTTTTTGTAAAATGGACAAACAATAAGTGACGATCAAGGAAACTTATCCCACCTTTTGTACCGCAAGTGAGATGTACCTTGCAACAATTGCATTTGCACATCTCTTTTCCATCAATCATCCCAATTCTTATCATATGTTCTCAAATCCATGATTTAAATTTTCTTTCTCGCTTCCTAGAAACGGGTGTATCGACCTCTAAATTTTCTTCATTCGGAATATCAACATTGTCTATAGTAGGATGCGGAGGTGCAGACTGCTCTTATTGTGCACAAACACACACACACACACATACATGCGATGCATAGAAAACTAAAACTCAACAGTTCAAACAACATGACAAATACAGTTCAGAGTAACAATGAGGGAACCTGATGGTATAATATAAGCAATTGGCAGTCTGCAAATGAGTAATGGCACTTCAAAATTCCTAATATGATTATTGATCCATAAAACTAGAGACAACCTCGACTAAAGACTAAGATAACATCAACTAGATACAAACAAACTTACATTCCGAATGGTGCAACTGATAAAATAGAAAAATAAAAAATATAACCTCAATGCTCAAGGCTCAAACCTTATTGGGTACTGTGACATGGTCCCATGGTGTTGTGAGTGGAACTAGAGTTTGAACTATGGAATGGAGTCAAGGGGGATGTGAACTAGAGTTTGGGTACTGCGAGTCTGCGGCGTGGTGCTATGGGTGGTAGGAGGGTCGAGGAGGAGACCGGAGACACAGGGGCATGGTGGCCCTCACGATTGCGACATGTGGATGACAAAGCAATGGTGGTGGTGGCACAGTCAAGCACAGTCGTAAGGGGTAATTTTGGGCTTTCTCGAAGACCCACAGCTGGGGATCAAAGAGAAAGGGAGGGATGTACGAAGGGGTGGGTGGGGTTTGCATAGTGTGCTTGGGTTTTGCTTTTGGGGGAGACCTAATCTCCATGTCTAAGGCATGTAACGGGGGTGTTCGGGCCTTTAATCGAGATGGGCATCAAGACCTATTCGGGCCACGCCATCAGGCTATGTTGGGATGGGTCGAGCCAAGCCCAAGCTCGGCCCAAAATAAAAAAAAGGGCTTAAATCTTTGGCCCAAGCCCGACCCAATGTTCACTTGGGCTTTGGACGGGCCGAACTGACCCAGCCTAATGCTCAACCCTAGGAGAAGCCCGGGCTTCATAGTCAAGGAAAGTAAATTGTGCAAGCTGAAGAAATCCATTTATCGGCTCAAACATGCTTCTCATAGTTGGAACATCCTATTCGATGAAACCAGAAAGTTATGATTTCGTGCAAAATCTGGATGAACCATGTGTGTACAAGAAACTTAGTGGTAGCTCCATCGTGTTCATTGTGCTTTATGTAGATGGCAGCCTTATCATTGGGAATGATACATGGATGATGACAAGTGTTAAGATTTGGTTGTACCATACCTTTGAGAAGAAAGATATTAGGGAAGCCTCTTATATCTTGGGTCTGAAGTTGTTCAGAGGCAGAGAAAAGAGGGTAGTGTGACTATCACAATAAGGATATATCAAGAAGATCTTGGAAAGATTCAATATAGATAATTCCAAGAAGGAGTCCTTCCCTTAAGACGTAATATTCACCTACCTAAAGGGATGGCTCCATAAACGGTTGTGGAAAAGAGAGTCATGGTCGGTTGCTTTTATGCATCGATTGTAGGAAGATTGATGTATGTCATGATGTGTACAAGACCAGAGATCTGCCATGCAATAAGAGTAGTAAGCCGTTACAAATCTTATTATGGAGAGAAACACTAGACTACGATAAAAAGTATCTTCAAGTACCTAAGAAGAACTCAAGACTATATTTTTAATTATGAAGATAATTATCTCCAAGTCTTTGGTTACATTGATTCAGACATCCAATCAGATATAGATGGTGGGAATTCAACTTTATGGTTCTTATTCTTGTTGAACGGTGGTGTTGTGAGCTGGAGAAGCAATAAGTAGGAAATCATGGTTGACTCAACGCTTGAAGCAGAATATATCGCTGCATCGGATGCTGCTAAAGAGGTTGTGTGGATACGCAATTTCATCATGGCACTTGGTGTAGTTTCTTCATCGGAATATCCCATCCCATTGCTCTGTGATAACACGGTTAACTTGGTTCAAAAGAAGGAACCCTTGTGGCATCAAAGAATCAAACACACGGAGAGGAAATGTCACATCATCTGGGAGATCCATAAGTGTGGTGATATCACGATCACAAATGTTACCTCTATGGACAACATTGTTGATTTGCTAACCTAGCTGTTGACTCAAAAGTTATTCGACCATCATGTAATAAATATGGGATTAAGAGTTGTACATGAATGGATCTAAGGGCTAGTGGGAGACGGTTAGACTTGTAAGCCTTTGGCTACCCATTAATGTAATAAAAGTTATTGTTTTATCATGTCAATATGAATTGAATGATTGTGAATGTACTAATTATATTAAAGTCCCTTTGCACAATTCGGGTCATGTATCGTGGCCATATCGAATACCATGCAGTTGGAAGGACACAACTGATATTAACATATGATATTCAATAAAGATCTCTAATCTGAGAAAGAGATGGCAATCTTTCTTTAAAGACTGATTTCCAATCGACTTCTTGATGCAGGTCCTCGGCATATGAATAGAGATTCAGAAGTGTTGTAATAATTAAGTCAAAGAGTTGACTTGATGAGTTTGAGCTAAACTAATATCTGAATCGTAACTGCATGGATCAGGCATGTATCCTTTGATCAGAGATAGATATACATCTATATGTCTTAGTATGTAAATTTGACAAACCAATAGGTTGGTGACCTAATCAAGGTCCATATATCGACGAGTTGGTATGCATATGAAGTCATATGATAATTTTGATTTCTCAAAGGAATCATACAAAGTTCATAGTTGATGAATCGGGAGACAGAGCTCATTCATGAGATAATTTGGGGTCATCATGGATTTCATGTATGGTCATCTTACTTATGAAATAAGATATGAATTCGAGATATAATCTAGCTTTTGGAAAGTATATAATAACTATTGCTGCTCAATTATCGAATGAGAAAATTATTGATTTGTTCTGAAGAAGACAGTCAAAATAGGGTTTGAAATTTAGATATATCAAAGTCTTCCAGTATGAAAGATGAATGGGTATTGGGAATACTCATAGTTAAATCTGTCTTAATAGATCATCTAATATAACACTTTTCATTCCGAGGGAATGATGAAAGTGGATGGATTTTGTGGCTCCACTTTTTAGCTTAATGATTTGAGAGTTAAATGAATTAGGTCTCATTTCATTTGAATTCAATGTTCAATTCCAATTTCAATGTCCAAATGTTTGAAAGAGAAATGATGATAAAAATGGGAATAATTTTACACTCCTTGAGCTCATTTCTAAACTCCAAATCGCTTGGACTATGATTAGAAATGGTCAAGGAAGCTGGGTTCATCTCATTGAAGCATTCTCCAGCTAATGGAGAGTGTGATATGTTTCTTTAATCTCACTTAGAGTGTAAATAATTTCAGCTTGAGCTCAACATTTGTAAGTGATGTATTTTTCTAAAAATGGTACAAATCCTGAAATTGGATATTTATCCAAATTTCAAGTCACTATACATGGATAACATGCTCTCCCCGATATTATCTTCAAGTATCTGCATATTTATCTCACAAGTACTAATTGAACTAGGACTCGTACTATGTGATGTCAATATTGTGACAATAATTGTTATTGTCATATTCAATTTTATATATGGGTATTTTTCTAAATATGATTCATAATAATTAATATGTATATGAATATGATCCATATAATTATTTCAAGGTACATGTGTGAATATGATTCATATTAGTTTTTAAATGTAAATTGGATTTATATTTTTATTTGGATTTATGAATATGATTCATACTCTATGAGGATCATTCTCATAAAATTACCAATTATGATAATTAGATTATCATGATAATTAAGCAATAAATTCAATCCAATTTTTATAACAAAAAAGGGAGTGTATAGAGAGACCATAGTGCCACCATTGATGGTCCTACTCTTAATTTATTAGTTGATTTGTTGCTTAATTTATTAATTGATTTAATTGGTAATTAAAAGGAGATAAATCAAGTTCTATTTCTTGTTGAACAAGGACTTAATTATAGCCCTTGATCCTCAATCTAAGGGACCGTATTGTGGACGCCCACCATGAGGAGAAGACTCCTCATAAACGTCTACCTTGGCTATACAAGAGAGGACTTTGCCTCTCTTTCAAAACATGCTTGTGCCTCCCAATATTCTCTTGTCTTGAGAATTAAAATAAGTGAAGAGTCTTGAGAATTCACTTCTCATACATGTCTACTCTTCAAGTCCCTATACGTCTACCTTATCAAGCCTCTCTTCTCTCCATTGGCATGACCTTGTGGAGGACATCGTCTCCTTCTCTGTGCTCCTCATGCATGAAGAAGAATTGATTTCATAGGATGAAATTAGGATCTTGATTATCCTTACGTGTACAAGTGTAAGAAGTCGACATCGAAATTTGTGGGAAGCAATACGAGTCATCATCGTGCTCGTGAGAGAAGCAAGCACATATCAGACTTTATTCGAGAGATCTCTTACTTTAGAGACTCCTGCTTCAAGATATAACCATGATCTCTTCCTAATATTTATATGAATATTTGAATCCATGTTTGAACATTATTTCCTTGAAGTATATGATTTCGCTATACATAAATTTTTTGTTATTTAAAACTAGCCTTCATATGATGAACACTTCGAATATGCAAACTGTTTGCTATTTTTTATACCTTTTCATGATGCGAAGTTAATAAAGTTTTATTTACGTTCTTCAATTGTGTGTGTTCCAACAAGAATATGGGGTCTTTTAGGTATGATTCCAATGATATATAGATGTTGGAAATAAAATAGGTAATAAATCGATGAAGATTTGTGAAATATGATTGATCATGTAAGTTATATAATCGACAAATCCAATATGATTGATCATGGAAAATGGTTGATCGATCATTCATAACCGTTCAATAGTTAGTATTTAAAATATGATCGATCGTGAACACGAGGTGGTTGATTATAGATGGTCGATCAATATAAACAAATGGTCAATCAAGTTGATCAATCCGTGAGCAAAAGTAATCGATCATTGATGAATTCTCAATATTCTTGATTCACAAAGTCTCTAAGCATGCATATAAGATTATGACTTTATCAAAAATAGAATGTTAATAATGCAACAACTTTTTGAACAAACCAGAGAAACTAGGGGTGTTCACGGAGTGGGTACCCGACCCATTCAATCAATGACCCATCCCATCCCATGATTACTGGGTCACGGGTCGACCCGACCCGTTCTAATAGGTATCCATTTCTAACGGGTACCCGAATTATCTGAATGGGTCACGGGTACCCACGGGTACCCATAAGATATCACTTCCAACAAAAAACAGTTACGAATGCACTTCACAAATAATACATTCTCTCACTATAAACAAACACTCATAATAGGACAGAGGGAATCCTATAACCTGATCGCTGCTTCATACAGTTGATGACCTCGTCCTTCTCACATCTACAATGTTTGGCAGATACATAATGATATGGAAACATCAATTATGATCAGAGTAACTTAAATTATGGAGATCAAATCGAAATCCTATCGAATGAAATTCACCTCGAAGATGATCAGACATGAGCAGAATATGGCATTTCTGCGGGCGGCGTGAGAAGTGACGATGAGGAACCCAATGAAGCTGTGGGAGCAGTCGATTGTCGTAGAGGAGGCGAATGTTGATACGGAGAGAACATGTTTCGAAGGGTGAACCAAAGGGGAAGGTGGAAGAGGAGGAAATGACACTGAGGAAGGAGGAGAAGAAGAGGGAGAGAGGGAAGGAGGAGAGGAGGGAGGAGAGAACCTTGAGCTTGCAAGTGTGGATGGCTTGGAAGAGGCGATAGTTGTCCAGAAGCTTCACGGTGTCACGGGACAAATCTGGTGGTGGTGCTCCTTTGACTGCGGTGACGATTGTACTGTCGTCGATGTCAATTGAGGAAGGTGTTTTGCTGCCTTCTTTGCCATGGAAGATCAGCTTTGCCTCTTCTGCTCGCCTCGAAATCCTAGAAAGAGGAGGTTGTGGGATGTGGCGTTGAAGGTATGGGATGTCCATTTAGTGATGGCTCAATATGAAATGTCAATTTCGATATCTTAGTGTTTAATTATTTTTATATAATTTTCACGTGTGTGGAGAGTAAATAGTAAGAAAGAAAAAAACATGCCCATCACAATTTTGGCTCTACTGTACCCACGGTAATGGGGGTTTTGACCCACGCTTTCAATATAAATTTGTTATAAGTTAATGATCCTAATAATTGAATCCATATGTTTAATTAGGATAGGAAATCAAATAATAAAATAACTATTCATCGAATGACTATTCATCTATTATATTTTCAAGTAAGGGACAACGAGAATTTAAGGAAAAATGAGGTTCAATTCGATGTCCTCTAACAGGGAGCTAGAACAGGGATCTGAGCTAAATAAATCAATGTATAGTCTTGATCCTTCTATATTATCTCTTCAAAAAGTTTAGTAATGAGCATAACAATCCTATTGTTTCGATGGAGAGAAGAAACTATGATTAGCTTTTCAGGAAATTTCCAAGCGAGCATTTTCAATGAAATCTTTCAATTTCTTATTTTACTATGTTCAACTCTATGGGACCTAGCCGGGTACCCTGAAGTCTAGCGGGTTGTTTCCACCGGGTCATCAAACTTGATTGGGTCAGCTATTTATGGATACACAATCCGAATATTTTTCTCGGGTACCCGCAAACTTAGGGTCAAGATAGCTTGGACGGGTTGGGTACCCGTTTCATCCAAAAATGTTGAACATTCCTAAGAGAAACTTCTAAGCTTTCAACTTTGTCACTGAAGTTTACTTTGTAGAGCTTCTGAGCTGAATTTATGTGCATTCCTGCAATCACAATAAATAGTCGAGCAACTACGTTATTTGTGTGCCATCATTAAAATAATCGGAGAAATAAAGAACTAGCAGGTGCTTCTCTTGGATTCTCAATCATTGTTAGGTGATTTTCATCATCTATGGTCTCGGTAATCCCATAACTTATATCATCATGTTTATTATATATATCTAAAGTAGTACTTCAGTTATAATCTAGTAACTTCGTGAATATATGTATTGAAGCTTATAAGCATTTTAGCGTAAATCATAAACAAATCTTTATGCTATAGTTATTAGTTATGTATTAAAACTCAAATTATAAGCAGATAATGAAATTGTTGTTGTTGGATATGCATATAATCTCATATCTACTATTACAGTCAATAGTTGTTGGATATACTGATTGAATATATGCATCAAAGTAAAAAAAAATATTTTTGTGTCATGCAATAATGTTTGGATATGCATTTTTGTACTTTAATAATTTCTAGATATGTATCAATAATTTCTGAATATGTATTAAAGTAAAGAGCTTTTGTATTAAATGTTCCTATGAGAATTAACCTTTTATATATCATGTATGTATCAACTGTAGTATTTTTTAATATTTATTTATTTTAAATTAAAAATTAGGAATCTGCATATACCTTGCATATGCCCCACTGCTTAATCACTATTCGATTACCTATCTGAATGCATACATGTATCGCTATCCTAAACTTTGAAGTGAACCTAAGACAAAATCCTATGAAGTTTTGTATAAAAAGCTTGACTTTAAGGAGGGATATAAGGATATATTTCGGTTGGCCAAATCAAGAGAAAGAAAGATAAAATATCTTTCTAAAATGATATGCATAATGGATGCAAAAGGACATGTGCTTGTTACTTAGAAGGATACAGAGACTGGATGGAAGCTGTATTTTCGTAAGCTTTTCATTTGGCATGGTAATAAAAAGATCATTTTGGGAAATCCACTTAGTAGTGAAACTTGCCTGAATTGTGTGTGATATAGACGAATACAAAGAAAGGAAGTAAATGTGGCTTCAAAGGTTATGAAATAGGTGAAAGGTGTAGGATATGATGACATTCCTATAGAAGTATGGAGAGTTCTAGGTAAACATAGCCTAACTTGGCCTACAATGTTATTTGGAAAAGCAATAAAAAATCTGAAGATGGATAAAAAGCATCATGGTGACTCTTTACAAGAATAAAGGATATATTCATAACTGTGGGAATTATAAAGGTATCAAGCTGATGGGTCATACTATGAAAATTTGAGAGCATATGATTGGAAAAAAAATTGGGGTAGATTTCTAAAGTAACAGGAAACCAATTCGTATTTACACCAACCTGCTCAGAAGGTATCCATCAGTTGTGTAAGGATCGAGTTCCTGAAGACCGACTTATTTGACATCAACATTGTATGCATCAAGCTTCAGCTTTGATTCTATACCTTTTTACTTTGATTGTTGATGAATTTACTAGTCACATTCAGGATGATAATCTTTATGTATGGTGTTCACCAAGGATATTATGTTGATTGATGAGACTAGATATAGAGTAAATGTGAACCTCGAGAAGTAGAGCTGAGACTGAATATATGGAATGCACATTGATAAGAATGGAGGTGAAGATTGGAGAAGATAACATTCAGAAGATAGATTCTTTTAGATACTTGAGATTATTTTGCAACATGATGGGGAAACTGATTGGAGATTTGCTTATATAAAAAATGTAGGTTGGTAAAGTGGAGAGGAGCCTCTACTATTCTATGTGACAAGAAAATTTCTTTAAAAATCAAAAGGAAGTATTACAAAGCATCCATGAGACATGCATGCTCTATGGATTTGAATGTTGGCATGTGAATCATAGACATGTATAGAGACTGTCAGTAACATAAATAAAAAGCTATGGTGAATGAGTGCTCATACATGGAAGAATCGGACTCAGAATGATGTGATTAGAAGGAAAGTTAATGTAGCTCTGATAGAGGATACGATGAGAGAGAACTGCTTAAGGCGGTTTAGCCATTTGCAAAGGAGGTCAGATGATGCATCAATTAGAAGATGCAAGATTTGGGATATTAAACCTTTTAAGAGAGAGTGAGGAAGGTCCAAGAAGTGTTGCAAGGAGATTATCCGAAGTGAACTTAGTCATTTGGATTTAAGTCCAAGAATGATAAAAAAATAAATCCGAGTGGAAGCAAAGAATCCATGTAGCTGACCTACTTAATGTGGGAGAAGGCTTTGTTGTTGTTAATTGTGAAATAATGAAAACAATTTCTATTTAATGAAACTTAAGTTTTTGTTAGGTATAAAATATATGTCTTATATTATATATACCAATGAGAGAGACTTTACTAAACACTGGAAATTAAAATCTATAAATATCTACTTTTATTTGCTAGAATTTTTTATGATTTTATATCATGTTTAAAGTTTTTATGTATTTTGAGATTTTGATCTCAAATCTAACTATATAGAGTAAATTACATAAAAGTTCATGAACTATGTAATTAGTTTCAAGGGTTTTTATCAGTTGTTCTCCTCTGAGATATTGTAATATCCGTTATGCCCTTTCTTTTTTGAGAATATCAGTTGTGCCCCTGACTTCTTACTATTCTATCACTTATGCCACTCGGGTTAGTTACTGTTCATCCCTAATGTAAATAGACGTTAAATTTGGGGACACCAATGGAAATAAATTAGAAAAAAGGGCTGAGAGGTTTTTCTTGACCCTCCTCACCTCCCCCTCCTCCCTAGGCCGACCTTCTCCTCCTCCCCCCCCCCATGCTGACCTCCTTCTCCCGACCGACCTCCTCCTCACCATGTCGACCTCGTCCTCCCTCCCATCCTCCTCCTCCCTCATCGCATCTTCCTCCCTAGGCCGACTTCCTCCCCTCCTCATCCGCCCCCAGTGTGAAACTCCGTATTTTGTCATAATTCTGGAATATTTTTTACATCAAAAAAATTTAATGGCCATATCATTTCTTAGACTCGTCGAGACCTTTCCAATGAGACCAATAACATCGAATTTTGATCTTCCTAACTCAAGATTTGATGTTTTAAATTGATTGATCAAGACCCATATATGGACTCGAACTAGATCAGTTTTCACATCTCCTTTTATAAATAAGATATTATAGGTTACCCTCTTCAAAACCAAGATACTACTCCCTCTTACCCTCACTAAAGCACCACCCTATTGGTCGGATTCGTCGTCTGAAGGCCATCGTCGACGTTGGAGAAGGTGCTCCAATCGAAAATCCGCGACCGTCATTATATAGGGAAGCTCAAGGTCACCATTGTGCGCGTCTTCGCACTGCATTCGAGTGATAGAAACACCATTTCTGCGTGAGAGGAGATTCTGAGGAACATCCTTGGAGGTAACGAAGTTTTAATCCTCCTTGTTGTTGGTTTCACACGATTTTCAATCCTATATTTGGAATATTTTTAGAACCTTAGATATATTTATACTATGGATCTCTTGATGTTGATTACATATGATTTTAACCGTTCTATTCTCATATCCCATATAAACAATGGTGTCATTAGAATAATTCCTACGGTATCGATTTTTGAGATGGCTTGATGATACATGAGTGTTTCTCCTACTCCCTCTCGGTGAAAATAATGGATATTTGTGATTATATAAATTAATGGTATAAGGATTTGATAATTAAGCATCACAATTGAGTGTAAGTTGTTAAATCAGAACATGGAAGTTTGATCAGTCTCTTGTAATCTCGTTCCCTTCACAACTCCATTACTATATATTAAAGAGGGGTGTAAGGCCCATTTCCATTAATTTTTTACCAAGAAATTCCCTCTATACCCTTGCTATTCTAATTTGATTATATTCTATCTCCTATTTTTTACACCATCTTTCGCACACATAGACAGATATTTGACGTCCAAGTGCCCACCCTGTCTAGCCACGTTGCGCATGAAAACGAAGATGAGCATGCATGTCATACCTGCTGCGCCTCCTCACCTTCCTTTCCGCTCGAACTCTCCACCATACGTTTCCCTCTCTTATGTTCAATCTTACAAAGGTACAATCCCATCCGGTATGTTGTAAGCGACCTCTTCAATTTCCATGTCTGGGAACGTGCCTCCTCCAGATATCAGTGATCAATGGTCTGATAATGTGCCTGGTGGAACTCACGAATTGCCACACTCATCGATGTACCTCTGCCCAACATCTTTGATTGTCGCTCCTAAAATGAGGTCCTCGATGGTATGAGAACACTTTAAGCATGGAGTTTTCTTATCTTATTTCTGCAGTTTCCACCATTCCACCGTAGCTTTGCTTCATTAAACTTTTGTTTAACTTTTATTTTTTTACTTCTTCAATACTTTGCTACTAATGTGCCGACACTTTATTAACTTCTGTTTAGCTTTCATTTTTTATTTGATATGTGTATGAAGTTTTCATTATCTTCTTGCTACAGATTCTACCATTTCAACGTAGCACTGTTTCATTGAACTTTTGTTTAACTTCCACTTTTTTTGCTTTTGTTTAAATTTGGACACACTATTATCAATGTATCTACACTTCATTACACCCGTCTAATTTTTATTTTCCATTTGATATGCGCTAGCTAGGTTTTCCATCATTCCACCATAGTTTTGTTTCGTTACACTTCCATTCAGTTTGTTCATGGGTTAATATTTCAAAAGTTCTCATGCATAGATGTCGTGTATGATCTAGAAGATTTGTTTTCATCTATTTTCACCTCACATAGTCAAGACCATAATGCAAGAGCATATTTGCATGTTATAAAAAGAAGCATTATCAATATTATAACAGAAAAGAACTTTGCTTGCTACCTGCATGTTGATACAATCATTTATTAATGTAGTTAATATACGACTCAATTTTCATCATTCTTTCGATGTGCCTACACTTCCTTACACTTCTGCACTTTCATTTTTCCTTCAGTGAGTGTTCCACCGTAACTATACTTAATTGCACTTCCATTCATTCTGTTCATGGGATATTTAATGTTTAAAAGGCTCATATGCAATGCATGTCCACCCTTTTTATTTTATTTATATCGGTTTGATTTGATGTAAAAAATCAATAATGGACGTTTAGTTTCCATTAAAATTGATTGTATGACATCCTATGTGTGGATATCCACTTCGTATGCATATGTGGGAGCTTCCATGTAACTATATCCTCACATTGCATATCAGGTAGTGGAATATTAGGAGATATATCAGAAATGCACAATTTCAGCGTTGATTTATTCATTATAAATTATTGATATTTAGTAATCACGATCTAAAGATGGTATTCAAATACACATTTAGGATATTATATAGATATAAGCTGAATCTAGAAGGCTTGGAGCAATCGTCTTGATCTGGAGGGTACTGTAGTAAACAATTTACTAAAATGTGCTAAGCCTTCTCCCACTATAAGTAGGGTCGGCTACATGGATTCTTGCTCAAATCCATGTTGAAAGATTCGACTATTTTTTACGCTGGCCGTCGACTACCTAACGCAACCCCTGCAAGAGTGGGATTTGAACCCTGGTCTTTTGTGTGGTAGTAAACAATTTATTATCAATAAAAAAACCACTACATGGTGTATGCATTTACTTCTTATCCACAAAAATTAATTAATAGTGTTGTTTTAAAATATGACATAAATAAAGATGAGATTGGTATATCCACTACTGTCAGACATAGCTATGGTAATTAAGAAGCCTTTGGAAGGACATCTTCCTATATCCAAATCCGTCGAATGATGGAGGATGCCATTACCAACTATTCTATGTTGTAGTTTTTTCTTACGAGGTGCGGGGTTAGATATGTACATCATATTTTGTGTGGAATTAGATAGGTATATCATATTTTTGAACTGGCATGAGAATATAGTGGGAATACATTTTTGTTTTCAAATGTTCTTTAGATACATCTTAAAATAGAGATTGGATTAGGAAATCATTTCTGCCTCCAATATTTCTACACTAATATCAAAGAAATCTTGGAAATAGACAATAATATAGCGCTATATTAGTTTCCTCTAATATAAATTATTTATCATTTAACAAAAAAATACTTTTACATTTCTATATTAGTATACAATATCCTATATTGTACATTAACGTACATATAGCGGAGAAAAACCTAAGTTTTGCTTTTTTGTGGAGAGTTCACTGCAATAACAATCAGATATACCATGCTTCAGAAGAAACACGTGTAATTAAAATCAACAATGACAACATACATCTTAGATATTAACTACTCTTTTTTATAAAAAGATCGCATTTTATTCCATCGTAAAGAAGAGTACGGGGCCACAGAGGTAAATGGAGGCCTGATAATTAGTACAAGACAAGTTTACACCCATGACTGAACAAAATGCAGAAATTTACTTTTAATATGTACATCGATAACGATGTTCTATATTCATATAATGTTTCTACTTCATAACCTCCTTCACAAATTTCACATATTATCTAACATTATTCTATTTATTTTTCATTGCATGTTAGCCCCCAACATCTAATCAATATTGTGGTCTTTAGAGGAAAACAAATGATGTAGATAAAATATTCTATTTGCTACCATCATGATCAACATATTCGTACTTTTGGTACAAATATTTCAAACTCCTTAATTTTTTGTATGCTCCAAACATTTTCATATCTTCTTTGAAATGCACTGATAAGTAGGCAAAAAAACATGCTATACATGGCACCTTACTGCACTGTTTACCAAAACATTATTATAATTACTATCTTGATGTTCCTTCTGCTATTCAAAAAAGAGTGCTTTTCTTGGCTTTTTGTCAATGTTCATACAAATAGCTTCATCACTTAAAATCTTGGTGTTGTGCATATGGTAGAAGAAGCAATGCTCTTTTAATGGACTATGATGACATGATGGCCATACACTCTTCTTTATAGCGGAGATGTCATTTACCAATCTTGAATATATGCATGTATTTGATTGTAATTAATAGGACTGGATTGAAAAAATACGATCGACTTAATAATCATCGTCTTAATAATCATCATCGCCTGAAGGCAAACTTTCATGTCTATAGAATTCATCAAGTCAAAAATAACAAAGGAGGCATGAACGCTTTAGGAGAAGATGGAAAGGCTCTTTAGACGTCTAAATAGCAAGGTCGTCCAAGATGATTTTGTCATGCATAACATTAAAGAATTTTCTCAATTGCCTACCCCGTGCAAAGCACAGGTTCTTGCTAGTTATAATTAGAATAGAGGTTTTGAATGATATTGTGGTCCTGCTTATATTTTTTATTTCTTCTTATTCACGACTGCTAAAACATACAAACTGTTCCATAAATACAATTATTTTCATTAACGAAGAGTAACAGGCTTATTCGGTAGGAATGTGAAATAATCTGTTTTCACTTGCTTTTTTTAAAATCAATTACTACCATATTAAGATACTTGAGTACCTTAATATCCACCAATGTGGGTGTGCTCCATTTTCTATATCTTAAACATGATAAAACAATACAAGGTTTTATCCAAACATGTAACATAGGAAAAGAAAAAAGTGCACGTATCTTCTGATTTATGCCAACTAATTCAAATCAATCATGTTTTATTTATCTCATGAATTGATGATAGATCTCAATTAGTATGGATTATAAATTGCATATTCCACTGTCGTGATCCATATATATGTGTATAAAATAAAGACCATTTAATTTTACAATGATAAAACTTTTGTACTGAGCTAAATAGAATTTGACACACAAATTTCTCTAGTTCATAAACTTGTGAACAATATAATTGTTGCCAATTATAAAGACACATAGGAAAGCAATCATTAGAAGGTGATCGTATTTTCCTCTACAGATCTTTGTGCTGCGAATATTTTACATGACGGTGTTAGTTACACACACACTAGAAATCCCTACTTTCAATTAGATTTGCAAAAATGCATATTTTCTATTACCTTTGGAGGATTGTTACAGACGAACCCTCATGGATTAAAAATATTTTAAAATACTCACATTTTTAAATGGACGTTGTCTGATACGAGTGCAAAGTAGAAATAGATTTAACAGAGAACTATATACTTGTTCCATTATAGTAAATCTACGGTTGAGTCTCAAAATATAAGGTTACTTAGTCCAATCAATTATATGATGATCGAGTAGTTGGAATTAGATGTCTCGGAGATTGGGTATGTACCTTTGGGCCTTGGGTCGATACCTTGAAGGCCGTGACCCCAACAGACGAGTTGGGTGACGTATTATACCTAGCAACCCAATTGCATCCGGAGTCGCTCAAGGAGTAGGCAGGTGGTGCGGTTGACGTTCTTGGTTTCTCACTTATACATGATTTTAAGACTTAATTTAAAATTAGGTGTGACCGCATCGAATTTTACTTTGAGTATTATTATTGTGAGAGGTGTTCGAGATGTGGTAACGAAATTGGAGAAATCGAGGTTATGATCTTTTTCTTTTATATTTGAACAGAGGTCTATGAAAGTTTACTCAAGATGACAAAAAAAGTTCCCTCTTAGCAGAAGCATGCGAGTCATGTACTTACGTGTGCTAAATTAATAGAGAAATGATTCATGATCGAACATTAGTAAGAAATGTATACCATTGTGGGCTCTAACCAATAGGTGCAAATATCAAGATCTATGTAGTAGTGCAAATAACTATTAAATAAAAAATGAAATTAACAAAACATCTAATCAATGTAAATTAGAATCACTTGATGTATATCGGTTTCTACAATATATGCATGTCACCAAATAGAGTTGAGTACACATGCCCTTCTTACACCGGCATTATTTTCTATAGTATTTGTCTTGTTACTGGAAAATTGCTCATAACGTTATCCTCATGTGAACCCAACATGTGTAGTTGAGTAGCAGACGCATCAGTAGATGATTTTGAGGATACGAGCTTTCAATTGTCACACATGCACTAGCCAGTGTGTGTTTACTTAGAATAATTTGTCGCTTCCATATTATTTTTCTATTTTATTTGAGAGACAATGTAATGAGATACTTGAAGAGCTTCTGCTACACATTTTATGTCTATATAGTGTATCTCATTCTTTGGACATGAACTTGTTAGACTGATGATAATGAATTGATGTTGTATTTACATTTCATTTTATATTATTCTTCTGTTGTTATATATATTTCAAATGTTAATCTAGCATGCATTAATTGGCTTGCTGAGTATCAAAGATCATGGTGTATTTGGTATGTAGGTTCGACGCTCCCGTCCCATCAGTTTTGGCAGCTAGAGGGACACGGCATCACAAGCACCCTCCCCCTCTCCTCCACCCCTAGCCTCTTCCTCCTCCACCCCCACAACCAACCTCCCCCTCTTTCGCCTCCCTCTCTCCTCCGTCCCAACCTCTCCCCTCCCTCCCATCTGCCCTGTCCTCTCCTTTGCCCCCAGCCTCCCCCTCTCCACCCCCCTCCTCCGCTCCGTCCTCTCCTCCACCCCCAGCTTCCCCCTCTCCTCTTCCCCCAGCCTCACCCATCCACTACTCATCCTCTCCTCCACCCCCAGCCTCCCCCCTACTCTGCCTCCCCCTCTCCTCCGCCCTAGCATCACCCCTCCTCCTCCCCCTCTCCTCCGCCCCCAGCCTTTCCCCTCTTCCGCCCCATCCTCTCTGTTAGCCACCCGAGTTCGAGGCGAACCATTTCTACAATAAATGTTATCGTAAATATTTGATTTATCAATAAAAGTTAGTGATTTATTTTCACTCCTTATCTAATATTAAAATGAATGAATGCACTATAAGGTACCTTAATACAATTAGATTTATATACCATGGTCATCTTAATAATCATTTTGATGATCGTCTGAACAACTAGGGTTAAGGTAGCAATTAATCAATATCGTTGTGACCCTAATCAATCAAACAATCGATTGAGAAAATAAACCACTTTAAAAATCAAATAATGAATGTAAGCGGTTCGCTACTTTTATTTAACTGGTATAGTGACCAGTGTCGAACACAAGGAGCACAATTAAGAGCTAAGTAATCAATTTCACAAGATTTTTATTTTTTAGTGGTTTTTAATTTTTCTCAAATTTTTAATTTTGCAATAAAAGAAAACAAAGACAACACACACAAACACTCTTTTTGTATTTTTAAAAAGGGTAGAAAATACTCAAAAAATTTTAATAAAAATATTTTGGATTTTATATGTTTTATAATGTTTTTGATAATTTTATAGATTTTTCATATATTTTTGTGATTTTCTAAAAATCAAATAGTGAGAAAAGTGATAAACAATGAACAACCAGGAGCAATTTGCATAATAAAAATAAATAAAGTACCTAAAACTCCTTAAAGTGATTTTTATGATAAAATAGAAGTAAATATCTACAAACAAAGACTAGAATCACAATTTTTAGATTTTTCTATGATTTTATATACTTTTATAAGTTTTTTAGTGTTTTGCAAATTTTAAATTTTTATAAGATATTTTTGAGTGAAAATGATACTGGAGCTTACAATAAAAGACAACTACTCTATTTTTTTAGAATTGTTGGATATATTTTCGATTTTTTATGATTTGTCTAAGGCAAACAAGACAGTTTTTAGGAATTTTTGAATTTCCAATAATAGAAAACAAATGAAAATCAATATGAAAAATCACCACAAATAAAACATGCAATAAGAGACATGCAATTTTTAGGTAATTTTTGGAGTCAATTTAACATTTATTGCATTTAAATGAAAGGAAAGTAGCTAAATGCAATGCAGATGGACCTGATTGTAATTACTTTAAGTTCATGAGCTTCAGGAATAATAAAATCAGAAACTGTAGGGGCCTCTATGCATTTTGTCCATAAATACCTGCGAATTACGTGAATCAGGCAAACAAGGGTATGAATGCAATTTCTCGAAATAAAATATTCATTCCATAATAGACAAGAAGTTCAGGGTAAAATTTGCAAATATCATAGTAAACTTGTGCTAGAGCACTTGACTCTAACTCAAATAGACTAAAAAGGAAATATGGAAACTATAAGGGTATAGATGCAAATGTTCTTAACTACATTTTATATTTATTGAATGAAATAAAGAAAACATGCAAGGAAAAGTGCAAAATACCCATCACTGGGGCACGTGTCGCCCGCATGGGGATATGGTGCGTACGGTCCTGATGCTGCGCTGCAATGGTGATCTGACGGCTCTAGATGTGTATATTATATGTAGTCAGATCTGGCGTGATGATGAGTCTATGATTCTCATTCTTTATTCTTCTATTTTAAACTTTATCCTTTAGGAAAAACATCTAAAATATCTAAGTACAATAAATTAACATTATACATGTCCATGTTAATATTGCATAATTAACACATATTTTCCAAAAATAAAAGAATAAAGAGAAAAGAAAAAGAAAGAATGATGTAATTGTGAAATAAGTACATACTGACCCAAACCTCGAGAGAAGGTCAATAAGTGACCTGATCAACAAGGAAGAAAGTAGAGGGAGATAGGGTCCTTGTAGAGACACTTAATACCTATACCTATAAATAATTACATTTAATGTATACTTTGTACATATTATTAACATTTTGTACATACCTTAATAATAAAATAAAAATAGTTTAAAAAATCTAAAATACAAAAGAAAACAAAAACAAAATCCAAAAGTCAGTGTACAAGACACACATTGATCATGACATCCATTTCATTAATATGTCTACTTATTCTATAAAAATAAAATAAAAATCTTTTTATTTTCCTCAAATTATGTTGTAAATAAATAAGATATAAAATAAAACTTATTTTTTGTAAAAATAATAAAATAAAAATACATGTATATAATATATAGGTATATTATACCTGTGTATAATACACTATACTGAATTTGCCTTATCTATATTTTTCATAAAAATAATTAGAAATCAAAGGAAAATAGTTTGAAAAATAAGAAAAAAAATCATTGCATTTAATTTTTATTTTAAAATCATTTGTTATTTTTATTCAACACTCTTTCATTTTATAATTCCCTAATTTTGATTGGTCTGTTGAGAATGTTGACCACGGTCAACCTTCCGTTGAGAATGTTGACCACGGTCAACCTTCCCCTCTTCAGACTCGATCCATCAAACCCGTCGCTGGACCCGATTTCTCAGATTTTTCTCGATCAGGTCCGACCACCATTCACCTTGATTCTTGAACCCGACAACTCTCCTAGGATCCGTGATCCTTGCAGATCCCTAGGAAAGGTTGGATCTTCCTAGGGTTTTGCAGAAGCTCCCAATCTTTCTAGACCCTAGGGCACTCCTATAAATCATCTCCTCCTCCGCTCGAGCTCAGTAGCTCGTTCCTCACGCCACCACAGATCCCTAGCCCTCTTCAGGAAAGTGTCAGCTCCTCTAAGATCTCTTCGGTGCTCAATCTGGTGTTGAGATTGGACGCAACTCGCTTGTGGTCGGGCTCCTCAGCCGCGAATAGCCTCCTCCGCCTGCCACAGCGAAGTTGAGGCTATTACTCCGCCGGTCACCTCTGACTTGCTTCGCTGAGAACATCAACACTCCTTGGTACTCTTTAGCTTGCTCATATTGTCCATTTCATTCTGATTTCGCCCATCGCTCCGCCGTTAGTTCCTCTGCTCAGACTACTATGTTGGATCTCCGTCACGCACACCTACTGATGAATCCATGATTCATCATCTTTATTTTTTTATTTTAGCTTTATTTCCTTAGTCTAAAACATGTAAATGCCTACTAATTCTACAAAATTACCATTTTGCATGCATTTGTTAAATATGCATTTTTAACACTTTTTGTACTTAAATAAAAGAATAAAGAAGAAAAGAAAAAGAAAAGAAAAATGAAGGATGAATTTATGGAATAAATGCAGACTGACCCGAACCCTAAGATAAGGTCAAGACTTGACCTGATCGACCAGGAATAAAGTAGGGGGAGATAGGGTCTTTAATCCAAAAATAATTTGAAAATATTTTTCCTGTACATTTGTATAAAACTTGTACTATTTTATTTGTAAATAAATTGGCTTCACATTAAATATTTTTGTAAACAAAAGTTGTAAATAAAAATGTTTTGTAAATAATAAAAATAATTACAAAGCAAAAATAATGTGCAGATAATAATTAACCACACTTAGATAAAGCCGTAAAGTGATAATTGAAATGCCAGTTCCGGCTCCATACAACTCAAATTGAATCAAATTCACTTCCATTATACTCTAAATTAAATTATCTTTCAAATGACTGTGGTTTCATAATTTTTGGAGTTACGATTGAAAAGTTGATTTTCTGGGGTGTTTTGTGCAGTTTCACCAATATTTATTGTACATTTTTATTCATATTTATTTTTTATACATATTGTATATAAGTGTAAATATTATCTTAATTATTAAAAATAAAAATAAAATAAAAATTTAAAATTTAAAAAATATATTTAAAAAATAATTTCCTTATTTGTACGTGTATATTGTATTATATGTACATAATATTTGTATACAACTAATTTCCTTATATAAAAATCACCAAAAAATAAATATCTAACATTAATTAATTAATTAATTTAATTACGAAATTTGTATTTAGATTTAATTATTTAATTCATTATTTGATTTAAAAACCAGCCTTGTGTATAAGATATTATTCCATACCTTTAATAGCCGCCATTAAGGTGGCTAATTAATTTTGATAAATTATTTAATTTATTTATTTTAATTAATTCCGAAATTCATTTTTAATTAATTAATTTATTAATTTATTTAATTATTTTATTAATTCACCACTAAACACCTTCCCCTTTTGTACATTCTTTCCTTTTTGAATTTTCTTCTCTTTTTAATGGGCTCCTCCTCTCTCATTCATTCTTTGATCAATCTTTAGTGGAGAGGATCCCGATCTCTGAGAGTTATCTTATTGAAGAAGGATGCCCAACCCCCGAGACGTCCGATGACAGCGCGTCGGCCCTCGTCGAGGCCATCACGGCATTTCCGACCCAGAGGTGAGATCCGTTTTATTTCGCGTTATTTTTCTTAGATAAATCATAGATTTAGTTTTGCTCCGATTTTATTACTCTTTAGATATTCAAAATCACAAAAATATCCATCACACTTTGATCTGCCTCCGAAACTGATTTTCTCCTCATTTTCCGATCCTCACATTTCTTATTCTACCTCGCACAACCATCACATCCGACCATTCACGGTGGTCAGATCTTCGGATCTTATTTTCGCTTTCTGTTGGATCTCCGTTCAAACCTCTTATTTTGTTTATAAATAAATAAAATAAAAAAACACATATAATTGTTTTTATCTCTCTAACATTTGTTTTACATGTTCATCTAAAAAAATATCTAAAATATAAAAAATATAAAAAAATATTTTATTTCTATTGTCTACAGGTGCCATTTAAAAAAATATAAATTTTTTTATTTCTATTTACGATTACAGTAGAAAGAAAAGTAAAAAAAATAAAAAAAATAAACAATCAGGCAGTAGGCCGCCGCCCACCAATGCAGGCGGCGCCCGCCACCCCACCAATGCAAGCCGTGCTGTCACCAGCAGCGGCGCTCCGCCCACTGCTCTCCCTCCGCACCACCACGGCTCATCCTCCCTCCGCCTCATGCGAGGGGCCGGCCCGCGCCACCAGAACAACATCAAGCGAGGCGGCGCCACCACCTCCACCGTCGTGCCGCCCCTATCTCCAGTATGGCACCCATCACCGCCGCACCCTCCCGCACTACGGAGAGCTGCCACCATCTCGCCTCCTTGCACCAACCCCCATTGCCGGTGCCTTCCACCTGCTGTAATGCCACCACCCGTCATTACGCGCGGCCCTGCCTGCGGTCGCGATGACCGTGCCTCTGCTTGGGAGCCATGCCAGACTCCTCCAGACGTCGTCCTCCCGTACGGTGGAGAGCCGCCATCGTCAACAATCCGCATGACTAGCCTTCCTCCAGAGCCTCCAGTGAAAGCTCCACCCTCCACGTCCTGGCGGATCCGCTTCAAAGCCGTTGTATCCGCAAGTCCCCACCAAGAGGCGGCGGCACCTCAACTCTCTCTTTCCTGCTTGAAGAGAAACGAAAGAAAGAAGCCCTAGGGGGATTTTTTTAAAAAAATCTTTTGGAAAAATTGCGGTCACGTTCTTGGAAGTTTCAAAAATTATAGAAATGCCCTTGCCTCTAGAACATCACGTGCAACGTACACCTCCACCTGGGTAATTTGCGAGATCTTTCCTATTGTTATTTCTATTACATTTCCTGTAAAAGTTTTTTAATCTTTGAATTTAGGTCCCTGTATTCCAGACTTTAACTTGCTTGATATTTTCATCGAAATAAATGTTTTTATTCTTCTAAAAATTTTCAAAAAAAAATTTGTATGCTCCTGCTATGCATGTAAACATTGTATAAATTTTTTATAGCATTTCGTTGCCATTTGATATTTTAACAAAAATAAAAAAAACAGTATTTTTTGTCTGCCCAAAATTAGAAAATTTATACAAATTCAAAAAATTTCAAAAAAAAATTACAAAAAAATTAATGTAGGTGTATTTTATTATCTTTTAATTTCTATCCAATTTTTGTGAATTAGCCATTTATAAAACTCCAAAAAAAAGTACGAAAAACTAAAAATCTTAAAAAAATTGTAGAAAATTGTAGAAAAACCTAAAAACAGTGACTTCAGTCTTTCTTTGTAGATATTTAATTGCACTTTGGTATAAAAATAACTTTCAGGAGTATTGAGCATTTAATAATTTTAAATTGCGAAATACTCTTGGTTGTGCATTGTTTTGTCTATTTTCCATTGTTTAATTTTTATAAAATTACAAAATATCAGAAAATTTTTAAAAAAATACTAAAAACATTTTAAAACCTATAAAACACAAAAACATTTTCTTTATAATTTTATAAGTATTTTTGGAATTTCTTAAAAATACAAAAAGAGTGTGGTGCGCATATTTTGTGACTTGTGCTTAATTTAAAAAATAAAAAAATAAAAATTCAAAAATCACTAAAAAATTATCTTGGAAATTTGGCTACTGAGTTTCTAAATCGTGCTCCTTGTGTTCGACCCTGGTCGCTATACCAAGTAAATTGAATAGCGAAACTGCTTGCATTTGATTGTTTGCTTGATTTCTCATTAAGTGGTTAAAATATATTTTTCTCGTCGAGTTAGCCGATTAATTGGAGTCGCAATGACCATTGATATATTTTTATACTTAACCCTAGTTGATCAGTCGCTCATCACCTACCCACTCCAATCAACTTCCCAACTCATCCTCCATTTCCCTTCGCAATCTAATCACCAAAATCTCGCTCATCGGAGCAAGATTTGGCTTAGACTTTGATGAATACTCATTCATCACTCTTTATTCTTATATTTTAGCTACAAAACCTTTGCAAATGCATGTATATGTTTGTAAATACAAATAATTAGCAAAAGGCATGCATGGTGTAAAAAGTATTAATTAGCATGTTTTTGTGCAAAAATAAAAGAATAAAGATTAAAAAGAAAAAGAGGGAAATATTTAGAATAAATATTGAGCAACCTAATCCCAAGGGAGGGCTCCGCATGGGCCTGACCGTATAAAAGCCAAAGTAGAGAGAGATAGGGGCTCATGTGTGTAAATATACCTGTAAATATCAATAAATATATTTTCCTCTAAAAATAGAAAAAAGTGGCTTGTACATATTTGTATTTATTTGTAAACATAAAATCCAAATAAAAATTGAAAAATTAAAAGAAAATAAAAACCCCTTCACTTGTGCATATTCATCATGTACATACTCCACTTATCTATATTTATTCCACCTTATAAATAAATAAATAAATTTCCATAAAATTTGTATATATTCTATCTTTTATGGTATAAACAAATAAAATAAAAACTATAAAAAAAACAAAAATCAAATAAAAAGAACAAAATTAAAAATAAAAAAGAACCTTGTACATATACCATGTATATAGATGTATATATCTATTTATTTCATCTTTGTGTATAAATAATAAAAATAAAATAAAAATACCTTTTTATTCCTAATTTTATGCTATAAATAAATAAAATATAAAATGGGGATAAAAATGTACAAAAATAACTAATTAAAAATCAAAAATAAAAAACCTATATTGTATATACACCTATATATAGCTCTATTATGTAAATACCTTATTTTTATTTTGAAAAATTAATTAAAAATCACCAAAAAATAGAAAAAAAAATAAAACAAATATTTTTCATGTTTTAAGTTTTCTTTAATTCGGCCATTTACTATTTTTAAATGAATATTCAAATCATTTTGACGTGGCCCCCTCTCATTGGTCCACGGGGGATGTTGACCCCCCGGTCAACTCCCCCCTGTGGACCACTTCCCACGGGTCGTGACGCCCGACCCGATTTCTCAACATTTTAGCGTCACGACCCGACCTCCATCTACCCAAACCCAGGGTCCTACTCGTTCGTGCCAGATCCGACACCCTCGCCGGGATGCCTGCCTCGGGGTTCGCGCACTGAGCTGCCCTACCCGATCGACTTTAGCCGGACCCCTGGCTGTATAAATGTCGAGCTCTGCCTCCATTTTCCTTATCTTTGGCTCATTCGCCTTCCACCCAGTGACCTCCAGTGCCTTCGCGAGAGTGACAACTTGCTCCGGGCGTTGTTGCAGTGAGGAGGAGACGTCTCGGCCACTGATCCGACGTCTTAGCACCGCCGTGCTTCGCTTGAAGGTAGAGCTCGAGCCTCGGGCCTCGACGACCCGCGAGGCGACGACCCAGAGCTCCCAGAGCTCACGCCCAGTCGACTCATCCGCCCGGGTAGCCTTAGTTCTCTTCCCTTTTCTTTGATTTTGCATTTCGCCCAATTCGCCCCTCCTCCGTTCTGCTTCGATTCCGTCCATCCTAGTCGCCTATCCGATCATCGGAGCATCCCATCACGACCGCCTTCCCCTCGCGCACCTTCTCCGCCCATCCATTCAACCCAGCTCACACAGGAGCTGGGGTTTCGAGCTCCTCCGCCGTCGCACCGCCGGAGCTCGACCGCCCCGCCGCACCGACCACCTTCACCCCCGCTTATAGGGTCGAGGCAACTTGCCCTCGACCCGCGAGTCTGTTGCCCATCTTTGCAGGTTCCCAGGAGCCCATCTGAGGGCTTCGACATCCAGGCGCAGCAGCTCGACCACTGTCGGACTCGCCTGAGCTCCCCAGAGCTCCGTCGAGCCATCGAAGGATACCAGTAGATGCGGAAGGCCTCCACGCTTCTTCTCCGATCATCCGTGGCCTTCGAGGAGTCCTCCAGCGCCTGCACGAGCCCAGCGAAGTTCGCCGGAGCCCAGTTCGTCGAGGACCCTCCCCTGCCGTCCAATTCACCTCCAGTTCCAGTTTAGATCTCCACCGTCCATTTGAGGAGCAGCTCTGACCGTCCGATCCTTGGGAGGCTTGATCGTGACCGTCGATCGTCGAGGTTTAGCCCCAGCGCATTTGAGCCAATGGATCACCACGTGGCGCGCATCCGACGGTCGACGTAATAAGGGTAAATTACTTCTTAGGCCCTTAGTTTTCTTGTTGTTCTGTTTTAGTCCTGTAAATAGTTTTAAACTTTTATTTGTGTTGGGTAAATTGCATAGTGGACCCTGTCTTATCTGGTATTTACATGTATGCCCCTGCCTAGAGTGGATCACGTGCGTCGACACGTGTTTTGTTGGGTTATTTGCATGTTTAGACTTGTTGTTCTAAGGTGTTACTGAATGAATGAAAGTTTTTAGTAAATTGCATATATACCCCCTGTGCGTGATTTTATTATGCATGTGCGTTTATTCCTGGGTATTTTACAGTAAGGCCCCTGGACTTTTAATACTTGTTATTAAATAGTCCAGGAACCTTAGTTTATTTGCAATCAGGTCCCTGTGTGCCCAGGACACGCGCCTTGAGCGTGACTTCTTGGAAATTTTGCTCCGGACCCCCTGGAACTTCTACTATTTGCGTACAGGTCCCTATGCACTGTACCCTAGTTTTGATTTTTAATAAAATATCAAACCTACTCCAAATGCGATGAAAATTGGATCATGGCTCCTGCCGTAGTTTAAAATTTTCTCCAATTTTTGGAGACATTTTTGGTTTCATTTACTATTTTTAAAAATTCAAAAACAAGCTTTTTCTTTACTGTCTGACTTAAAAATTCACAAAAAATATTAAAACACCTTTAAAATTCACAAAAAAATAGATAGTAGTTGTTTTACCTTGTTTGATTTTCTGACCAATTTTGGTCATTTTTGGATACATAAAACTCTTAAAAATTAAAAAACACTAAAAACCCCATAAAATTTTAACAATTAATTAAAAAAAACAAAAATAATAATTTCAGTGCCTAATTTTTTCTTAGATCTTCTAGTTTCTAGAAAAATTACCTTCAGACCTTGATAGGGCCTTTAGCTATTTTATATTGGCCCTCCAAGTCTGACTGGACATCACCTTCCTATTTCTGTCTTGTTTTATTTTTAGAAAATTAAATAAAAATCAGGAAAACCCCAAAAAGTTACCTAAAATAGTAAAAAACATAAAATACATAAAAACATTTTTATTTGAATTTTGAGTGATTTTTGAGTGCCTTAATAATTGCTTGAAGTTGGTTGCTTTATTGCTTTCTTTATTTTCCTTATTAATTAAAATCTAAAAAAAATTATAAAAATTAAAAATCCACCAAAAATACATTTCTTTTATTTATTTCTTTTTAGACTACTTCGTAGGCCGCAAGGCCATCACGTGCTCCTTGTGTTCGACCATTGTCGCTATACCAGGTTAAAATAATAGCGAGATCGCTACTTGTGTTTCTTCGATTTTTATCTGGATTGGTGGTCTATTTTTCTCGATTGACACCGCTTGGTGACTTGGGTCACAATGACCCTTGATTACCTTTTACCTGAGTCGCTTTGCGTGGTCATCAGAATGGCGCCGTTGCCGGGGAGCACGGCTTAGTAGTCATTTTCTTTATTTTTCATTTCTTTTTATTTTCTTTTTCACGGCTTTCTGCGGCTCTTTCTGAGTCCGTGGCTTTTTGCGGCTTTTTATTTTTCATTTATTTTTGATTTCTTTTCTTTTTCTTTTCTTTTCTTTTATTTTTATTTTGTGTATATTTTATTTGACATTTCTGCACATATACCCCTGTTTTATTTCTTGCTATTATTTGATTATCATTTTTGGTCTGTGACACTTGTTTTCTTTCTTGCGAGGGCCCGAGGACTGAGGTGGCGACTCTCGAGGAGCCGACGCAACCGCGGTATTCGGAGGCGGCTCCCTTCTGCACGGAGCCATAGGAGAGCGTGAGAGAGTAGACGAGCGGGAGAGGAGTAGTCAGAGTAGCTAGACTTTCTTTTATTTCATTCAGAATTATTGTAATAATACAGGGACACTCAGACTAGACTTGAGACTTCTTCGGGTCTGTTTCGCCGAGCACCGGTGTGCTCGGGGGACCCTTTAGCTAGTTTAGATTTTTTGCGGTTTTTTTGCGACTTTTTGGTTTTTCGCTGACTTTTACGGTTTTACGCGGTTTTTCTCGAGCCCCTAGCCGTAGGAATTTCTATTTGACTGTGCCGTAATTAGTAGGATCCACACACTTAATAGATTGCATGTTCCTATAGATCGTTAATTGGACCTACTAATAAATCATTAATAAAAATAGCTGATTCATTTTCCTTCGAGCCTACGTGCCGCAGCCTTGCCCTGCCAAGCGCTGCTCCTGAACCCCGATTTGTCGGGAGGAGGAGGAAGACCGAGACCGGACTCTCTGGATCGAAGGCGAGTGACCAGCTAGACGGTTCTGTCGTGTAGAAGTTGCCTGCTTAGGACTCGGCTTTTCCCGCTGTACCATATAGGTAGTTTACTTTTCTGTCTTTACATTATACACGGATCATATTGCATGTAGAGTGCTGGAGTCAGGTACGCCTTTCTTACTTTGCATGCATCATTGATTTCATCGCGCATCGGCTTTTTCATCTTCTCCCCCTGTTTTTGACTTAATAACCAGGAGAACCGAAAAATTCGTTAGGCCTCTTTGTTTTTATTGAAAAAGATTAAAAAGAAAAACCATAAAATTGGGACTGCTAAAACTATTGATCACTAAAAGACACTTGATTGAAAAACTTATCTTGGGGAGAGCAACCCCCTCATTGCTTGGTTTGATTGCGCGAGAGAGTGACCCGAACACTAGGTAGAGCCCTCCGGTGCCATTCTCAACTGATTACCGACTCATCTGTGCGGGACAGTCGGTTGGGAAGGTATCGGGTATCCCAGCAGGTCACGTAATCGCTCTGATATTTTGATTGTTCACCAAAATAAAATTTGACAAGATAATTTGACCGAGCCTTTACGGTCATCAGCTCACGTTGCGTTGGTGAACTTGGGATTTGCTTGTGATCATAGTTTCTCCAGATCTCATCTGCCTTACTCGCCACATCAAGCTGATGGGCAGACGACCTCTTAGGCAGCCTCTGGCTGCACCGCTTTCGGGCACGTCTACCCGTTCATCTAGGTTGGTTCGCGAGAGCCGAGACCCGCTCTCCAAACCCGAGTATGATTCCACCCTGTTCCCCCTCAACCCCCCTTTCTTTCGGTTCCGAGAGACCAGTGCCAGAGGAGAGATTAGCAGATTTATCGGCACCTGAGTTTGGATCATTTGATTTTGCAGACACCATGGCCGGCAGTTCTGATGATCGCTCTAGAGGTCCACAGCCCGAGCACTTTGTTTTGGATCAGGGTGCGATCAACTCGTACGATCAACTCCACCCCGATCGCCTCCCTCGAGACGGTACAAGCAACAGTTGAGGGATCAGGGAGCTTTCATGTTAGATATGAGGAGAGAGATGGAGCAGATGAGAGCAGAGCGAGAGCAGCGGAGAGAGGGGCCGAGAGTCCCAGATGATGCAGCCGCAACAGCTGCAGCAGCCGCAGCAGGAGCAGGATACGCACCGAGACTGATGCGGGAGTTGCACAACCCCGGATCGACACTGATGCATCACTGGGTCGTGCTACCAGCCATCGTGGGGGACTTCAAGTTCCCCCCGAACACCTTGCAGTTACTCCCCCGTTTCCACGGGCTCGCCACCGAGGAGCCCCATCTCCACCTCCAGGATTTTCTGATGATTTGCAGTACTGTCCATGATCGTCAGGTGGACCAGGACACCATCAGGATGATTGCCTTCCCCTTCTCTTTGGCAGATAGAGCAGCCACCTGGCTGAAACATCTGGGGAAGTTTGTCTACACTTGGGAGCAGCTCCGCACCGAGTACTTGCATAAGTACTATCCACTCGGGCGGACCAATGTCGCGAGAGCCCTGATCAGCAACTTCTCCATGCTCCCCAACGAGCAGTTCCATGAGGCATGGGAGAGGTTCCGAGAGCTGACTGATAGATGCCCGCACCACAACATTTCCAATCCCAACCTTATGCAGAGCTTTTTCAGCGGGCTGACACCAGAGCTTCAGGGCTTGGTGAACGCTTCTTGTGGCGGGTCTTACTTCGCCAAGGATCACGACCATGTCTGGGCCATCTACGAGGAGATGGCCGAGAACTACATGGTGATGTCCCAGACCCGATTGTATACTCAGGGCAGACCCCAGCAACCACAACACGTGCAGTACCAGAGGATAGCACGGGTAGACGTCGGTCCTTCCAGTTCGTCCGCAGTAGCAGTAGCACAGGAAGAGTCATCGGCCGCGGACATGGTCATCATTAGCGAGAAGTTGGATCGGACGGAGCTGATTGAGAAGAAGCAGTGCCAGGGCATCACTCAGATAGAGCAGATGGCACAGACTCTGAGCGACATGAAGACCCAACTCTTGTGTCTCCAGGAGGCACAGACGGCTTCCCAGCCCCGTCTTCAGTCACGAGGCGATCACGGCAGCAGCAGCAGCTCGTCCCAGCGCTCCAGCTCACACCAGCAGCTTAGACAGGTTCACCTTGTACAGGCGGAGCCGTACCAGCAGCCGCAGCCCACCTACCAGTCACCACCATCTCCAGACTTGCAGATGGTGGTATACCAGCCGGATCAGCCTCTGGCAGTGCTCGCGCCAACCAAGTACAATGCAGAGCCGTTGATGGATGTCAACGGGATTTGGTATGACCGCCCCCAGCCCGGTATCTGACGAGACCATCCCGGATTCCGTTGGGGGACCGGAGGTACCCAGCCCCAGCAGCAGTCATCAGATCAGGGAGGCCAGTACGGCCATCAGAGAGAGCACCAACCGCAGCAGCACCCCCCAGTGTACCTACCACAGCAGCAGCAGCAGTCGTCCTATGGTCCTCGTCCCTATCAGCAGGGACAGTCTTGAAGGCGAGATCAGCCTCACCAGCCACAGAAGCAGCATCACCCATACCCCTCTCAGCACCAGCAGCAGTTCCAGCAGCCTCACTACCAGAGAGGCTACCCGTCGGGCTCCCACGAGAGCCCCGCTTTGGATGGCATAGCCTGCCTCCTCACGGATCAGCAGGCCACTTTCAGACGGGAGATGGACGAGTTCCGCCAGTAGATGCGGACATTGTGAGAGGCAAGGCCGCCATCCCTGCCTAGATCGAGCCGAACCCAAACAGCCTGAAGCGGAAATCTGAGCAGGTAGCTTGCACTGAGTATACCACTCCTAGTGATGCATTTGGTGATATGACTGGATATCTGTTTGATACTGATTTTGTCACACTTAGGAGCGGTAGGATGCCAGTAGGCGGTGCCTCGTCTGAGACACACCATGAGGATCCACCTAAAGCGCCCGACGAGGAGGAGGAGAGCGGTATTGAGGCCGCTAGAGATGATGACGGTGGTACTGATGCCACCAAGGATGCTGATTCCACCGACGGTGCTGAGGCCGCCATTTCACCAGTTCGAGGAGGTGGTACTGAGGCCACCCCTGATGCCGAGCTAGAGCACAGTACTGAGGCCGCGAGTCTTCCAGTTGATCCAGCCAATGGTGGTGCTGAGGCCACTCGTGTTCATGTTGAGAGACCTGTTGTTTTTCCTAATTCTGATGTATCTCGGAACCCTGTTGTGAATAAAGGAAACGGTTTGGTTTTTTCTGGTCCCATTGTGGTGCGTGATGTATGTACGGATCCGGTCGTCGAGCCGTCTAGACCTTTTCCTAGTCCTTCATCTGAGAAGGACCCAATGATCCCCTTCCCTAGAGCCCTTCAGATGGGGAAGGGGAAGGAAACAGAAAATCCAAAAAAGAGAGATCAGGAAGAGTTCATCCAGCAGATGATCGATCGATTTCACAAACAGCTGACTCTTCAGGAGGCTTTGCAGCACATCCCCCTTCTTCAGCGTTCGTTGAGAGACAGGACCACAGTCAGGAGGAAGAGGAGGAACCACCACTCAGCGATCCATGTGCTGACGAAAGCCACGTGTTTCGCGATCCAGAACTGTCTGCCGGCCAAGAGGCCAGATTCAGGAGCCCCTTATGTCAGATGTCACATTAGAGAGCAGAGGTTCGACCGTACTCTATTAGATAGCGGATCGTCGATCAACCTCCTTCCGGTAGCCCTTCTCGACCGTTTTGAGTTGGGCACTCTAAGATAGAGCAGGACAGTCTTTCAGTTTGCTGATCGATCTGTCAAGAGGCCGAAGGGGTTGTTGCGAGATGTTGTCGTCACTATTCAGGGCCTGCAATTCCCCGTGGACTTTGTAGTGTTGGACATGGAGATCCCTGATTCAGTGACCGATACCCCCATCATTCTCGGTCGTCCGTTCTTGGCCACAGCCAAGGCGATGACTGACCATGATAGCGGGAAGGTATACTTTCGCATCGAGGGCGAAAGTGTACAAATAGAGACGGTCGAGGACAGCAGAGCCAGAGACAGATCATGCTCAGAGACCACCTCAGATACAGAGCAGCTGACAGATGCAGGGCTAGACATCCACGAGGATTGTGACTTTGTGATCACAGACGATGAGGCAGTTTGGGCAGACCCAGCAGCACAAGCCATCCTCTCATTTTCAGACACCATTGATGCAGAGATGATAGCAGAGGAGAGCCTGAAGAGCACATTCCTGGTCCAGGATACTTCTGAGGCAGCAGAGCCGGTTCTCGACCGCGACACAGATTTTTGTGATGATGGTGGTACTGACGCCACCGCAGATGATGCAAATCCCTCAAAGTCAGAGTCTGATTGGGCAGATTGCGAGGATTACATGCCAGACCTGATTTCCACTGAGCCTACAGCTGAGGAGGAGGTAGATGTCGAGCAGAGCAGAGACAGTCCATCAAGGCAGCCTTCTCCAGTTCCTGAGATTGAGAGAGAGTTTCAGTTCTCCCATGCAGATTTGGCAGCATTCACAGAGACATTTCAGAGGCCAGATCCACCAGCACCCAGTTGTCCAGAGTTGAAGCCGCTCCCTACTTCGCTGAAGTATCGATTCCTTGCGGGTGAGCCTGAGATGTACCCAATCATCATCTCCGCCGATCTGACTGGAGAGCAAGAATCCCGTTTGATGGGGGTTCTTGAAAAGAACCGCAAGGCAATCGGATAGAGCGTAGCAGATCTCCAGGGGATAAGTCCGGCCCTGTGCTCCCACCATATCTATCTTGAGGATGAGGCGAAGCCGTCGCGTGAGTTCTAGCGGCGGCTGAACCCGAATCTGAGAGAAGTTGTCATGAAGGAGATATCGAAATGGTGGAGCACCGATTTTATCTACCCCATCTCCGACTCCAAGTGGGCCAGCCCTTTGCATGTGGTGCCCAAGAAGACGGGCATTACTACAGTTATCAACGAGTCTGGAGAGGAGATTGCTACACGAGTACCCACTTCTTGGCGGGTTTGTGTTGACTACATGAGACTCAACCAGGCCACCAAGAAGGATCATTTCCCCCTGCCCTTTATTGATCAGATCATTGAGAGACTGGCAGGGAAGAGCCATTATTGTTTTCTGGATGGGTACTCGGGCTACAACCAGGTGGCCATCGCTCTTGAGGACCAGGAGAAGACCACCTTTACCTGTCCCTTCGGCACATACGCCTTCCGACGCATGCCATTTGGGCTATGCAATGCCCCTGCGACCTTTCAGAGATGCATGCTGTCGATCTGTTCGGACATGGTAGGGGAGTGCTTGGAGGTCTTCATGGATGATTTCTCGGTTTACGGCGACGGATTTGACTCCTATCTTGACTGCATAGACCGAGTACTCCAGCGATGTATAGAGGTTCACTTGGTGCTATCTTGGAAGAAGAGTCACTTCATGGTGACTCAAGGGACGGTGCTTGGCCATATCATCTCCAACAGGGGCATGGAGGTTGATCCGGCCAAGGTAGATGTCATTAGAAAACTCGCACCGCCGTCTAATTTGAGGCAGTTACGGTCATTCCTGGGGCACGTCGGTTTCTACCGACGATTCATTCATGATTTCAGCAGGATTGCCCGACCGTTGACTGACCTACTGACGAAAGACACTGAGTTCCTTGTCGATGACAAGTGTCTTTCGTCCTTTGAGACTCTCAAGCAGTGTGTTATAGAGGCTCCTGTTCTCCAGCCGCCTGATTGGTCTCTCCCATTAGAAATCATGACGGATGCCTCCGATTTTACCGTGGGGGCCGTGCTGGGACAGAGGAGGGATGGAGTCCCCTTTGCTATCCACTACGCTAGCCGCACCTTGGATTCCGTGCAGCGGAATTATACAGTCACAGAGAAGGAGATGCTAGCCGTAGTGTTCGCCCTAGATAAGTTCAGATCTTACATCATTGGATCTAGAGTGACCTTGTATACTGATCACACCGCCATCCGATACCTCATGGCAAAGAAGGATGCCAAGGCTAGACTGACTAGGTGGATCCTTCTACTCCAGGAGTTCGACATTGAGATCAAGGATAAGCCTGGAGTCAAGAATGTGGTGGCGTATCATCTCTCCCGTTTAGAGCAGCCTGAGGAGTCTGAGCATATTGATCCCATTTGTGAGACCTTCCTAGATGAGGCGATCCTTGCTATCGCCTCCCTCCCGTGGTATGCTGACATTGTGAACTTTCTTGTTGCTAAGAAAGTCCCATAAGGTTGGCCCAGGCAGAGGCTTGAGACCTTCCTCGTGAAGGCCAAGTCCTACCACTGGGAGGATCCCATCCTTTACCACGAAGGAGGGGATAGTGTCTGGCGTAGGTGCATTCCTCAGGAGGAGCACCATAGCGTCCTCACTTACTGCCACAAGCTTGAGGCAGGAGGACATCATTCTGGGAGGAGAACGGCACAGAAAGTGCTCCAATCCGGCTTGTGGTGGCCTACCCTCTTCAAGGACTCTGATGAGTTCGTGAAGAGGTGTATTGACTGTCAGAGGATGGGCACTTGTGGACAGCGTGACATGATGCCGATGCAGCCCATTCACTTCTGTGAGGTTTTTGATGCATGGGGCATCGATTTCATGGGTCCATTTCCTAAGAGTCAGGGATTTGAGTACATTCTGTTGGCCGTAGATTATGTTAGTCGTTGGGTTGAGGCCATCCCCGCCCGAGCCGCTGATGTGAGGACAGTTTGCAGATTTTTGAGGAAGCACATCATCACGCGGTTCGGGGTACCTCGAGTATTGATTTCAGATGGGGGGTCTCATTTCATCAACGACCAGGTGAAGGTCCTTGCTAGCGAGTTCGGTATAGACCATCGAGTTGCCACTCCATACCATCCACAGACGAATGGTCTAGCCGAGGTGTCGAACAGGGAGATCAAGACTCTTTACGGATGATCTCCCTGTTCGACAATGGATTTACTTGGACACCAGCACTTTGCACCGAGCTCTCTACGGATGAGGTGGTGAGGAGGCAATCTTCCTTGACTTGGGGTAGCATATGAGGGTAGTACTTCTAGGCGGAACCTCTCTTCTTCTTTTAGTGAAGGAAGTGCGTCTCAACTTGGTCTGGTTGCCATGAGGTCTAACGACATGTGTTGTCGGTTGCAATAAAGCTTCAAAAAAGGGATAGTCTACTGGCTCAAGAGGAAAAACTCCTTATATATATGCTGCACATGTATATGTTGTACAGATGCACTTGAAAAAAATGCAAAAAGAAAATAACTCCAAAAAAGTGGTGGGTCTGAGAGAAAATGATAATCCCACCAGAGTATGTATATAGTGCAATAAGCAAAGCTTGAGATTCATGTCCCACCTTATGTAGCTTGCAGCAGGGAGACTTGGCTACACTGGTCGAGCTCCCAAGGATACATGGCTACACTGGCCATGGTCCATTCTCTTCTTCTTCCTCTTCTTGAGCCGGTTGAACTTGAACTTAGAAGGGAATACCCCGCTCCTCGAGGAAAGAGTGGCCAGATTGGGGTCAAAGAGTTACCTTGTTGGGGAGGGTTGTCAAGTTGCCATTTCTGATGTGGAGAGCTTACACTTCACATTCACAGGACAAGGAAAGACTCATGGTCTTCAGGGTTTGTGTTTGATGACTTGTTCTGATCTGGATTATTGAGGAGTCTTTATTAGAGATTAGTGGAACTTAGAGGCTGTTGAGTTTTAAGCTTAAGTCCAAATAAGGTTCCGACACATTACTAATCCAAAGATCTGATTGAGCTCCATAATTCAATTTAAGGAAGGCAAGTTTAATATTCAACCTTGATCCATGTGCATTCTCCTCCTTTTCTTTTTCTTTCTTTCTTTTTCACTTCTTTTTCAAATAAGTGTTTGCTAAGGGACTAGCAAAGTTAAGTATAGGGGGGTGATGAATACTCATTCATCACTCTTTATTCTTATATTTTAGCTACAAAAACCTTTGCAAATGCATGTATATGTTTGTAAATACAAATAATTAGCAAAAGGCATGCATGGTGTAAAAAGTAATAATTAGCATGTTTTTGTGTAAAAATAAAAGAATAAAGATTAAAAAGAAAAAGAGGGAAATATTTAGAATAAATATTGAGCAACCTAATCCCAAGGGAGGGCTCAGCATGGGCCTGACCGCATAAAAGCCAAAGTAGAGAGAGATAGGGGCTCATGTGTGTAAATATACCTATAAATATCAATAAATATATTTTCCTCTAAAAATAGAATAAAAGTGGCTTGTACATATTTGTATTTATTTGTAAACATAAAATCCAAATAAAAATTGAAAAATTTAAAAAGAAAATAAAAACCCCTTCACTTGTGCATATTCATCATGTACATAGTCCACTTATCTATATTTATTCCACCTTATAAATAAATAAATTAATTTCCATAAAATTTATATATATTCTATCTTTTATGGTATAAACAAATAAATTAAAAACTACAAAAAAACAAAAATCAAATAAAAAGAACAAAATTAAAAATAAAAAAGAACCTTGTACATATACCATGTATATAGATGTATATATCTATTTATTTCACCTTTGTATATAAATAATAAAAAAATAAAAATACCTTTTTATTCCTAATTTTATGCTATAAATAAAATATAAAATGAGGATAAAAATGTACAAAAATAACTAATCAAAAATCAAAAATCAAAAACCTATATTGTATATACACCTATATATAGCTCTATTATGTAAATACCTTATTTTTATTTTGAAATATTAATTAAAAATCACTAAAAAATAGAAAAAATTAAAACAAATATTTTTCATGTTTTAAGTTTTCTTTAATTCGGCCATTTATTATTTTTAAATGAATATTCAAATCATATTTACGCGGCCCCCTCTCATTGGTCCACTGGGGATGTTGACCCCCCGGTCAACTCCCCCCTGTGGACCACTTCCCACGGGTCGTGACGCCCGACCCGATTTCTCAACATTTTAGCGTCATGACCCGACCTCCATCTACCCAAACCCAGGGTCCTACTCGTTCGTGCCAGATCCGACACCCTCGCCGGGATGCCCGCCTCGGGGTCCGCGCTCTGAGCTGCCCTACCCGATCGACTTTAGCCGGACCCCTGGCTGTATAAATGAGCTCCGCCTCCATTTTCCCTATCTTTGGCTCATTCGCCTTCCACTCAGTGACCTCCAGTGCCTTCGCGAGAGTGACAGCTCGCTCCGGGCGTTGTTGCAGCGAGGAGGAGACGTCTCGGCCACTGATCCGGCATCTTAGCGCCGCCGTGCTCCGCCTGAAGGTAGAGCACGAGCCTCGGGCCTTGACGAACCGCGAGGCGACGACCCAGAGCTCACGCCCAGTCGACTCATCCGCCCATGTAGCCTTAGTTCTCTTCCCTTTTCTTTGATTTTGCATTTCGCCCAATTCGCCCCTCCTCCGTCCTCCTCCGTTCTGCTTCGATTCCGTCCATCCTAGTCGCCTATCCGATCATCGGAGCATCCCATCACAACCACCTTCCCCTCGTGCACCTTCTCCACCCATCCATTCAACCCAGCTCGCACAGGAGCTGGGGTTTCGAGCTCCTCCGCCGTCGGACCGCCGGAGCTCGACCGCCCCGCCACCGACCACCTTCACCCCCGCTTACAGGGTTGAGGCAACTTGCCCTCGACCCGCGAGTCTGTTGCCCATCTTTGCAGGTTCCCAGGAGCCCATCTGAGGGCTTCGACATCCAGGCGCAGCAGCTCGACCTCCGCCAGACTCGCCTGAGATCCCCAGAGCTCCATCGAGCCATCGGAGGATACCAGTAGGCGCGGAAGGCCTCCACGCTTCTTCTCCGATCATCCGTGGCCTTCAAGGAGTCCTCTAGCGCCTGCACAAGCCCGGCGAAGTTCGCCGGAGCCCAGTTCGTCGAGGACCCTCCCCTGCCATCCGATTCACCTCCAGCTCCAGTTCAGATCTCCGCCGTCCATTTGAGGAGCAGCTCTGACCGTCCGATCCTTGAGAGGCTTGATCGTGACCTTCGATCGTCGAGGTTTAGCCCCAGCGCATCTGAGTCGATGGATCACCACGTGGCACGCATCTGACGGTCGACGTAATAAGGGTAAATTACTTCTTAGGCCCTTAGTTTTCTTGTTGTTCTATTTTAGTCCTGTAAATAGTTTTAAACTTTTATTTGCGTTGGGTAAATTGCACAGTGGACCCTGTCTTATCTGGTATTTACATGTATGCACCTGCCTGTAGTGGATCACGTGCGTCGACACGTGTTTTGGTGGGTTATTTTCATGTTTAGCCTTGTTGTTCTAGGGTGCTACTGAATGAATGAAAGTTTTTAGTAAATTACAGATATACCCCTGTGCGTGATTTTATTATGCATGTGCATTTATTCTTGGGTATTTTACAGTAAGGCCCCTGGACTTTTAATACTTGTTATTAAATAGTCCAGGAACCTTGGTTTATTTGCAATCTGGTCCCTGTATGCCCAGGACACGTGCCTCGCGTGTGACTTCTTGGAAATTTTACACCGGACCCCCTAGAACTTCTACTATTTGCGTACAGGTCCCTGTGCACTGTGCCCTAGTTTTGATTTTTAATAAAATATCAAACCTACCAAATGCGATGAAAATTGGACACGTGGCTCCTGCCATAGTGTAAAGTTTTCTCCAATTTTTGGAGACATTTTTGATTTCATTTACTATTTTTTAAAAATTCAAAAAAAAAGCTTTTTCTTTACTGTCTGGTTTAAAAATTCACAAAAAATATTAAAACACCTTTAATATTCACAAAAAAATTAGATAGTAGTTGTTTTACCTTGTTTGATTTTCTGACCAATTTTGGTCATTTTTAGATACATAAAACTCTTAAAAATTATAAAACACTAACAACCCCATAAAAATTTTAATAATTAATTGAAAAATTCAAAAATAATAATTTCAGTGCCTAAATTTTCCTTAGATCTTCTAGTTTCTAGGAAAATTACCTTCAGACCTTGATAGGCCTTTATCTATTTTATATTGGCCCTCCAAGTCTGACTGGACATCACCTTCCTATTTCTGTCTTGTTTTATTTTTAGAAAATTAAATAAAAATCAGAAAAATCCCAAAAATTCACCAAAATAGTAAAAAAACATAAAATACGTAAAAACATTTTTATTTGAATTTTTGAGTGATTTTTGAGTGCCTTAATAATTGCTTGAAGTTGGTTGCTTTATTGCTTTCTTTATTTTTCTTATTAATTAAAAATCTAAAAAAAATTATAAAAATTAAAAATCCACCAAAAATACATTTCTTTTATTTTATTCCTTTTTAGACTACTTCGTAGGCCGCAAGGCCATCACGTGCTCCTTGTGTTCGACCCCGGTCGCTATACCAGGTAAAACTAATAGCGAGATCGCTACTTGTGTTTCTTCGATTTTTATCCGATTTGGTGGTCTATTTTTCTCGATTGACACCGCTTGGTGACTTGGGTCACAACGACCCTTGATTACCTTTTACCTGAGTCGCTTTGCGTGGTCATCAGACTTCTTCTCCCGCCTAAGCCAAAAGTCCCAAATGCATTCCCCCATCACTTCTCTTCTTTATACCATGCAATAACCAGATCAGAGCAAAGCCTCCGAGTCCGATTACCATTTGCAAGCACCCACGCGTGCGAGGAGGCACGGTTTGAGCTCCATACCAGGAGGCGGAGCTGCTCCAGGTGGAGCACAGTCGTCTCGACTTCCCAGCCATCAACTCCTTCATCCGAGCATCCTGGTCAATGCGGAGAGACTTCATGATGGTGTCGGGCACTTTAGAGACCTCATCGGGTTCGTGAATCTCTCTCCACGATCGGTTGAAAGTCACTTGAGCAAAGTTCTTCCAGTGCACCCCTTTGTCGTTCGATCAGAAAAGGGAGTCCCAGTTTGAACAGATCCGTCCAACACCGCCCAACTTTCCACTGTCTGATCAAAGTTGGTCCTTCATCTGCATTGCCCGACCAAGCAGCTTTTCAGACTGTTTGATCAGACCTGGCATGGCAGATCTGATTGCACGTCCCTGACACATCTAGAGCCGTCAGATCACCATTGCAGCGCTGCATCAGGATCGTACGCGCCAGATCCCCATGTGCACGACTCATGCCCCAATGAAGGGTATTTTGCACTTTTCCCTGCATGTTTTCTTTATTTCATTTTAGTGAAAATATAAAATGTAGTTAAGAAAATTTTCATCTAGACCTTGTAGTTTCCATATTTCGAGAAATTACATTTATACCCTTGTTTGCCTGATTCACGTGATGTGCATGTATTTTGTGGACAAAATGCACAAAGTCCCCTACAATTTCTAATTTTGTTATTCCTGAAGCTCATGAACTTAAAATAATAACAAACAGGTCCCTCTGTATTGTTTTTAGCTACTTTCCTTTTATTTAGATGCAATAAATATTAAATTGACTTCAAAAATTACCTAAAAATTACCTATGGTCTCTGATTGCATGTTTTATTTTTGATGATTTTTTCTTTTGATTTTCAATTGTTTTCTATTATTAAAAATTCAAAAATCCCTAAAAAGTGTCATGTTTGCCTTAGACAAATCATAAAAATTCGAAAATATATCCAGAAATTCTAAAAATAGAGTAGTTGCCTTTTATTGTCTTCAAAATCCAGTATCATTTTTACTCAAAAATATTTTATAAAAACTTAAAAATTTTCAAAATACTAAAAACTATAAAAATTATATAAAATCATATAAAAAACCAAAAAATGCGATTCTAGTCTTTGTTTATAGATATGTACTTCTATTTTACCATAAAAATCACTTTCAGGAGTTTTGGGCACTTTATTTATTTTTTATATGTAAATTTCTCCTGGCTATTCACTGTATATCTCTTTTCTTACTGTTTGATTTTTTGAAAATAATAAAAACATCTGAAAAATCTATAAAAATTACCAAAAACATTATAAAACATCTAAAATAAAAAAACTTTTAAAATTTTCTGAGTCTTTTTGACCTTTTTTAAAATACAAAAAAGAGTGCTTGTGTGTGTTGTCTTTGTTTTCTTTTATTGCAAAATTAAAAATTAAAAAAAAAGCACTAAAAACAATAAAAATCTTTTGAAATCGATTACTTAGCTCTTAATTATGCTCCTTTGTGTTCAACCCCGATCGCTATACTAGGTAAATAAAAGTAGCGAACCACTTACATTCATTGTCTGATATTTAAAGTGGTTTATTTCTCGATCGATTGCTTGATTGATTAGGATCACAACGACATTGATTAATTGCTACCTTAACTCTAGTTGTTCGTGCGGTCCTCAAGGCTAGTGCTTGTATGAATATCTAAGGAGTTATACTGAGGACTCATCAAGCACCATCAAATGATTATTAAGTGATGATCTCCAACCTGAGAAGGAGATGGAAATCCTTCTCTATAGGTTGATATTTGACTGACCACTTGATGTAGGTCCTGTACATAGGAATAGAGATTCGGAGGTTTCAGATAAGTTAGGTCAAAGAGTTGACATAACGAGATCGAGATAACCAAATCATGTGTCGTATACTATCAAGATATAGGCATGCATCCTGTTTAGCTAAGAAAATCAGAGTCGGTATTGTGGTCCACACAAGGCGAGAATTAAGTCGCTGAAGCGACCGAACTCGACACTCAGCTAAGTAACAATCAACCCATAAAATAATAGCAAGCAATAAATAAGCAGGTGTGAATCGAAATTTATTATACCCTATAAATGCGCATAATGACAAGCAATTAGGGGTCAAAATCAGGGAGACAAGTTGGTGCAACAATTATTAATATTTATAATAAATAATGAATAATTAATAAAGTAAATAGATGTACAATATATGTCTAATTAATCAATAAATGAATTATTATTTTTGTGGGTTTTTTATTTTTAAACATTTTTCAATTTTATATTTTTATAAATTTTTAGAATTTTTTATTTTTATTTTCTTTTATATTTTCTAATTTTTTTAATAATATGTACAGATATATAATACAATATAGGATAATATAATTACAAATATAGTTAAAAATAAACAAAAATGGCAGAATAAAAAGTTTTTGTATTTTAATCTTTTTCTACTATTTTTAGGAAATTTTTGCTAATTTTTAGGTATTTTAAAATCATGAATAGTAAAAAATAATAACTAATCAATTATGATGAATTGATTTGAGGTTTAAAAATAGTGAAAAGGGTCAAAATTTCTCTAAATCAACTTTAATATATATTAATATGTATTAAATAAAAGTATTGAAAAGAAATAAATATTTTTAGACTTTTTAAAGTTTTTTTATAATTTTTATAAGGATTTTAGAGCTTTTTAATTTTTTATCTTTTTTTTTTCATTTTTAGGGTTTTTTGAATTGGAGGCACATAATACTATAATAAATATTATTTTTTTGGAACTTTTAAGTATGGTTTTATAATTTTTTATTTTTTAAAGCAAATAGGGAATAAAATGTGTTATTTTGATTTTCAAAAAATAAGAAAAATGCTTAAATCAAATTACATAGCATGGAAAACCATGCAAAGAGGCACAAAACCCTATTTTTCTCATAATTTTTAGAGCATGGATGATAATTTTAGAAAATAGAAATTGAACAAAATAATTAATGAACTAACATGGGGATATTCATAATTAATATTAAGACAAAGGCAAATGTGCAAATAACCTAAAAGTTTGCAACTAATAATCGAAGTTTAAATATTAAACAATAATTATAGAACTCGTAGGAGTCTAATTGCAAAATGCCAAGCTCATGTGCGACGACACATGAGCTGAGCTAGCAAGGACCTAATAGCAATATGCAACAAATCCATGGGTTCACTTGAATTTTTTTACAAACTTTTTACAACTAATGCATAAAGTTTAAGTATTAAATATTAATATACAAAAACTATGGGGGCAGATATGCAAATTATCTCCTATAGCGCATGATTGGACGTCGTAGCTTCCTTCACTTGACACATGTCACCTCTAGATGCGTTGATGACGCTTAGGCACGTGTGACATAGATTAGATCCCAGATGAGGATCCTACGGTGCTTGGCCTCCATGATCCGACGACTTTTGTCTAATCTGATGCTCTTCTCCAGATCGGACGACGACTGAAGATGGTGGAAGAAATGGGAAAGAACTATTGTCCAATGAGTTTTAATCAGATTTCTGTGCAACTCCAGTTGTCCCTGTGCAACTAATGGCTAAGGGACCTTCCTAGGATGACGCCAAAGGTGGCTGATGGTAAAAAAGACAAGGAAACCAAAGAATTGGTACTAGAAGCTCGAGAAGCACACCTGATCTGGAGCACCGTATCTGGTTCGTTTAGTCCTCAAATGGGCCCTTCCTGTCGTTGTTCCTGCAAGAAATGAATGGCGAAGCAAATACGAAGTGAGATGGTCTATTATTGGTGAAAATCAGCGTGGATATGGCATGGGGCAGTAAGCTCCAACGATGGGTGACGGAGAGGACCTTGGCGGTCCAGATCTGAGGGGATCTGGGTGGTAGGTGAAGGTAGATTGATGGAGAAACGTAAGGGGGAGGAAATTAGGTGATCAATGTGGTCAGAATAGGGGGTACGCGATGAGTGGCAGTGGTCGGAGCTCTAGAGATCCGACGATGTTTAAACCTTAATCTAAGTTAAATCACGATTTAACCCTAAACTAAAAATGTAGAATGAAAGACAAGAGCTAAATCTACCTACAAAGCTTAAGAAACTAACCTCGAGCAGGTTGGACCTCGATGTTGGTGGGCGCTGCAGGTTGGTGGGAAGCACCTTCTCCTTATCCTTATCTCCAAGTATCCGTGGAGAAAGTGAATTATTCTTGAAGAAGTTCAAGAATAATTCCATTGATAAATGTGTATCCAAGCATTGAATACAATGATGCATGAGAATGATGATCCAATGTAATTATCATGATGCATGAGAATGATCATCCAATATAATTAAATGAGCTTTTATATCATGGATATGAATAATGTGGATAGTAGTATCCATATTAATCATATATATTATAGATGTGATGTATAATATATATGAGAGAGCTATTTGTAAATAACATTTACAATTTAAATGTTGATGTGAATTGGATTCACACTGGACAATTAATTGAAATTATAATTTACATTTTATTTTTGGTTGTGAATGTGACTCACAAATTTCCAATGGCATGATTTAAATTTTACAAAATAATTTGGAATTATTTTTGTGAAATAATTTACAATAAAAGTTGTTGTAAATAATTAAAGGATAATGAGAGATACATAATCTCATAAAATAAGAAAAGAGAGCACTCCTTCCTTAAAGGCAGGGTGGATGACTACGCTAGTCCTTAATCATGGTGGTTGTCCCCCCCTTCCCCACTTATTAGTAATGAGCTTATCTCCTTTCCTAATCCTTTAACGCCTCTTGATTTGGTTGAATTAATTTATATGGATAATTATTCAATATATTAAATTAAATTAAATTACTTATTGTAGTATTTTTTACAACAAAATCATGGTCATTGGAAATAAACACAAATCAATCTCAATCATTGGATTTGTGTTGTCTAGGGATTGGGATCCATGGACTCCCAAAATATTATAAAAGAAGAGACAACCCTATATCTTCTTTTAAAACATATAATTCACAAGATATCTCTCCTTCTCACCATCATACATGCCCCCCTCTCTCTAAAGTGGTCATCCACTTTGTGACCTAGAGAGAATCGTCGTCGTCGCTACGTCGTGGCGATGCCGCTTCGACTGCTCGGAGATCTTCGTCTTCCTCGGTGCTTCCGGTACGTGAAGAAGACTCGGATTTCATGTGACAAAATTAGCAGATCAGTCGCTTGGATCAGCATCTTGAATTGCGAGAAGGACGTGTTTAATCAACGCGCTCGCAAAGCATCTCCTCCGTCAGGGCAGATTTGAGACAAGCGGTCTCTTCATTAGAGGCTTCGATCGCAACCATGCATCAAGAGGTATTCCTATATCTTCTTTGTGATTTAGATGAAAAGATTCGAGAACTATTCTCGGATCATGTGATTTCATCGTCTAAAATTTTAAATTCAGTTGTCCCGAGCAACTAGTATGACTAATCTCTCTCAATCGCATATGATGCGATCTTCATGCTTCTGTGATGTGCTTAAGGTTCTTTCCATAACCTCCACTCTCCTCTGCCCCCAGCCTCCCCCCTCCTCTGCCTCCCCCTCACTTCTGCCCCCAACCTCCCCCTCCTCCGCCCCATCCTTTTTTTCGCTCCCAGCCTCCCCCTCCTCTTCACCCCTCCTCCGCCTCCAGCCTCTCCAGGTCAACCTTCACCTCCCCCTCCTATCCTCCGCCCCCTCAGGAAGCAGAAGAATCATTCCTCCATCGATGCTCGTATTGTATTCCTCATCGTCGTCATCGTGATCCCCTTCCCCAAATGCTCCCTCGCTAGCATATACCTGACCTCCGCCGTTGTTGTCGAATGCCCACATGTAGAAGGCGTCGAGGTCGGAGGGGTCAAAGGGGGAGGTGAGGGCTTTTCTTCCCTATATGCCTATCTTAACTACGCCATGATTTGATTAAACTATGGTTATGTTCAACTTGTTGACGGTCAAAGTAACAGAGGGGCACAAGTCATAGAACGACAAGAAGTCTTAGGCACAACTGATATTCTCAAAAAGGGAGGGGCGTAACTAATATTGCAATATCTCAGAGGGGTACAACTAATAAAACCTTAGTTTCAATGTCTTACTCCAACTTTAAAAAGTACTAACGTGGTACTCGATTCGTAAGATTTATCTCAACTTGGATTTGAACAAACGTGACTTCAAGCTATAAGAATAAAATAAACAACTAAATTTCAACAATCACATAAAATATTGAAAAAAACTTAAAGATTGATACATTATTATTTGTTAAAGTTTAGATATGCCATCGAAATTTGGGGCATAATTTAAGATCTTTTATACAATTTACTGTATTATTTTTTGATTTTTGAATAGGTAATTGTGAATTCCGATAAAAGCAAACCACAGTATGGTTTATTTATGATGAGTGATCCATTACCTCTTCATCTTTCTTAATCCATAACTTTATGGAAATAGTAAACTTGATAAATAAAGTACACCATTTATAATTATGGTCTTTAAAGCATAAAAATAATTCAGTTTGAACCGACTTCGACACTTGTACCTTTTCAAGGGACGAGTTATTCTTAAGACTGTGCTGATATTCTCCCTAACAAAGTAATAATTGCATCTCTCTCGTATTTATTTCTTCAACATCTAAATAAACCTCTTGATCAAATATTTCAAAGTATACCACATTCATATGATTGAGTTCCGTATACCGTAACTTAATGCATACTTCATCATGTGTTGCATACAATAAGCTTTGGAAAACAATACTTATAAAATATAAAGTATATGCTATACATTTTCTCCCACAAGAAGCAAGAGGAATATCAATAATCCACCACCAAAAACATTGCAATAACATTCATCGTCAATCTTTCTTATATTTAAAACATTCGACTGCATATCACTAAGCATACTTCACATCCTTCTGATTTAAGAAGATTATGGTACCATTCTATGAGATGATGGCACTTATGTCAATAACATCATGTATTTGGAACTTTTTCCCACTCCATGAATGTTTAATTCGTTGGAGGTATAAGAGGAGAAAACTCCATGTTTGAAGTAACATCAAGGGCATGAATCACTATAAGCATATTTATATCAGAAGCAATGTGCAAAGGTAAGCAATAATGACACATTATCATCAATAATGCTATTTTCTTGTGTCTCTCCTCTTTTTTTATTTTTGAATTGAAAATGTTTTTTTATCGCACTACACATTTATATATTTAGATGTGGATTTATTGAGTTTCTAACGTTGTCATATTTAAATTTGTTGCTTCCCTTGTTTTATTACTATCAAATCCTCTAACCATGAAGAAGAACTTAATATTTTCTTCTCGTCTTCTTGTTAAGAACACATGTCTTGATAGACTTCAATGAAATAATTACATAATGAGAGTAAAAAGGGATATTTACATTCATAACCTTGAATACTTTCATATTTACGTACACAACCCTCTGTCAAGTTCCATCCATTTCCCTTATTAGCTTTGACAGAAACCGTCAATTTTTGACAATTTTACCACTTGAACAAAATTACATTTTCAAAAGTTGCACCCCATCTTCCTCAACCTGGACAACCAGAGCACCACCTTCCTATCGTCTTTCTCTTCCGATCTCGTGCACGATGGAGCTTGCCGGGGGAAGTACGAAGATGATGGAAAAAGATGGAAGGGTGATAGGCATGGCTAGAAGGGGCGGATGAGGGACCTGAAGGATAGGGTGGATGGAGCTGGAAGGGGGTGACAGAGGGGGAGGAAGGGGCTGGAGGAGGAGATTAGGCGGCGGAGGGGGCTGGAAGGGGGGTTGGAGGGGGCGGCGGAAGGGGCTGGAGGATGGGGCTATGGAGCTGCCTTATACTATGAGAGCAAAGGATGTCGACCAGGGGGTGTCAGAACTACCACTGTTGTTGCTGCGGGAGGAGAGGAAGTCGAGGATAATTGATGAATCACTAATTGACTAAGATAATTATAACTCATTGTAATATGTCCAACTAGCTCTCAATCAGAATTGAATATAATGATTTCTGCAAGGAGGATTCGACTTAAATTTATCATGGGCAAGCCCATGGTCGAACACAAAGATACGAGATATATTGATTAATCAGCCTCTAATATTTAAATTAAGAGAGTCCCAATCTAACTAGGTCAACAATGCATATGCAATGCGCAATAATGTGATGCAATACATGATGAAAGACCAGAAGTGTGAAACGGTGCCTTTTTATTTGATTTTATGCAAGCTAAAATGAAGAAAAAATGCAAAAGAATGACATGAGTTGTACTGATATATAGATGAACAAATATGCCCCTAAATGAGTATTATAATGAGCAATAGAACTAGGTCAACTTTCATTAATATTTCATGCATCAAAATTAATTCAATCTTAATCAATGGCATGTAAATGAATAAGTAAAAAGATGCATGATATCTTGAATAATAAGCATAGTGTTATAAGTATCAAATCATTACTTAAAGCATGTGATTAGCTAGAGAATTAATCAACAAAATAATGAAACCAAAATCATTTAAATTGGAGTCCATATGCTCAAGTTATAAGTAAAGAGGTCCAGGGGCATAAATATAAATAAAAACATATAATAAATTGAGGAAGTATCACAAACAGGCTCCTAAAGCGTATAAACGCGAATATGAAAATCTGACAGGGCTTCCCTATAAATAACACAGGTGCACCACGTGAGGCACGTGCACTTGGACATGTTTGCAATATTGTAGAAGCTGATGGGTGAATATGCAAATTTTCCAACTATTGCATGCACGAAGCACATGCATGGAGGCTCGGAGTGCGGTGCGGATCATAGCAGGTGGCTCGAGCTGCATGGGTGGCCCGAGTAGCTTCGGACGAGGCTCAGTTCCACCGAGTATGTGGCTCTGGAGCAGAGACTTGGATCTCATCTAAGCTGTCTGATTAGAACAATCGGACGGTACCTGTATGCTCAACTCCTCCCGTACTCTGCCTCTGTACGGTAGAGTTGATCGTGCTTCGACAAATACTCTTTCCTTCATCCATCGTCGATTAGCTGCGTAGATAGACTGATCACCATCACTAAGGGATGGCGAAGAACACGGGAGGTCAACTGATCGGCAGTGATGCTCAAAGTAGCGAGGCGATGGAGGGTCATCGGAGTTGTTTCTCTAGAATGGAGGCTCGTCCAGATCTTCGACCAATGAAGGAATTAACCTACAAGTATTAGCGAGAGCATGGTCGAAGCGAATATGGTGTGTACGTGAGGTGAGTAGAGGTCTAGAGTGATGGAGAAAGCGGGGACCTGATGGGTCCCTTGGTCATAGTGGTAGAGGAAAGGTAACGGAGCAGCCTGAGGTGTGGAGGAAGGAAGAAGGTGCTCGGAGAGTTGCACGAAGATGGGTGTAGTCTGACGAAGATGGTGGTGTGATCAATCGAAGGGGAAGTGGAGTGTGTGCGTCTAATTAAATAGGAGAAACACACATAAAAAGATCAAAGAGAAAATACCTGGAGCATTGAAGAAGAAGATGGCAGAGCAAGGCTTGGGTTGGGGCTCGAGTTGAGCCTCTGATCATCGCTTAACAAGGCCAGCCATGCCTTGAAGCTCAACAGCCATGGCTATGGTCGTGACATGGCCTTCAAGCCATGGGTCGACACTATTCTCTCTTCCTCTGTCATGGGAGGGAGTGGAGCAACTAGAGATTCACTCATGGATTGGTGGATGGTAGTGAACAGAGGGTTACGAGGAGATTTTACGGAGGTGGTGGACGTCAGTTACAGAGGCGTTAGAGGTGATTATAATAGTCATCATGATGCCCTAGAATATCAGTCGAGGGTATTTAAGGGTAGCACGAGATAGGTGGATGTTAGGGCTAGACTAGGGGATGGAAGTGATCGGCGAGGACGTGGATGACAGGTGGAAAAAATGGAAGGAGATGGTGGGTGGCACAGGGCGTCGTGGAGAAGGAGTCGTTATGGGAGGTAGACGAAGGATTCGAGGTTGTTGGATCAAATGATCCAATAACTGTGGATGCGGCACAAGGGCGTGGCTCAGATGAGGCTGATCAAGACAATCGTGCGATTGTGAAGGGGAGCGCTGATGAAGGGGTGGGATCGCCTGCGGGTCTGATTGAAGGGTTGGGATGAAGAGTGGGTGTGGAGTGAGCGGGGCTGTCAAATGCAAATCCATCCAACGACTGAGGGTGAAACGAGTGTTATAAAAGGGTCAGGCCATGTGGGGTGGCCTATGGGGTGCCACGTGACCCAATAGGAAAATTAGAAATCATAAAAGGATAAAATGAGGTAGCCCCCGCCCCAATTTTCATTTTTCTAATTTTTTTTCAAAATACCACCATGTATTTTTCAGCACTATCTAATATGTCATTCCTATTTAATCAGAAACAGAGACTCCTATATCATCCATCTAGAACATGTAATTTTAATGGTTTTATAATTGTTGTAATCGACTTGTTCTAGATGAAGGGCATATGAGTCTTTGTTTCTGATGAAATTGGAATGATGTATTAGAGGAATATAGTGATGAAAATACATGATGGTATTTTTGGAAAAACAAAAAAAATCCACAAAATGAGGAGGGGGCAATCCCATATAACTCAACACAAAATGTTAGTAAAAATCAAATAAAATAATGACAAGCTTCAAATGAAAAAGTGTAAAACATGAACGTTGTAGATATCAATGAGATCTATAGGTTCCATGTTGATTAAAAAGTCAAAATAGATCATATATACATAGAAATATTTTTGTAACTATTTTTAAGGATTTAAGAACACTTGTTTTTTATTATTTTTTATTTTTAATTTATAATTAATTTCAAAACAAAAATATCTATTTTTTGGTATTTTAATAAAAAAACAAAACAAAGAAATAAAGAAAATAAAATAATGTTAATTATACAATAATTAAGGTTAGCTAAGAACAAGGGATAGTTTGTTATAATTAGTTGTATATTTTATTAAAAAATTTCAGATAGATGAAATATAATGATAAATCACAAATTTATCAAGGATCTGTTGCCCGAAGGGGGAGGTAGTCACATAAGAGTGAGTGTTTGGCGGACGGGGAGGGGGTATGGGCCGAAGGGGAGGCGTGTGGGTGGATGAAGGAAGAGGAGCCTGGAGGAGGAAGGGGGTGGGGGTGTTTTTTTTCATGTTTTCCCTTTTTTTAGTTTAATTCATAGCCATTGGATTGAAGCTAGCTTGATGGTCTAGTTGAATTAATGGATTAAAGTAACATAAGGTAACGGGTGTTATACGATGTGACCATTCAAGGTTTCTCGTGTAATTCATGCTTATCGAGAGTTACGTATGTAAATACGAAATCACTCGGGTTTTATGTGTAAATATCTTTAAAAGGAATATGAAAAGTCCAAGACTTTTCATAGGAGTAAAAAAATTCGGAATTCCCCAAAATGTTATCCTTGAAAATTTCTTTTATGCTAGATAGTTGATTAGTAAGTGAAATTTATTTCAGATATTTGAGAACATAAATGCAATCTTAAACTTTAACTGCATCAACCTTCTTATCGATAAGAATTTGCCATGTCATGTCATAGAAGCATATAAATCTATGCTTTCTTGCCATGGTTGCTTCCTTATGCGGATCTTATTTTGAATGTGGTTATGCATATTATCATCAACAATCTAACAATAAATCGTTACACCTGATCATACTCGAACTTCCATTGTCGCTCTTGGACTGATGTTATATAGTAAAAACATGACTGTCCGTATGACCTTCACAATCACATATCCTTCGTTTTGTTCTTACATAAGTTGTGTACGACCATGTGCTGGCTAATTTTAATGCTTTTAAAGTAATGAATATCCATGGCGGTTCTAATCGCACTTGATGGGATAATTTCATCGGAGATTGGTAAATGGATCTTGCATGATGTGTCAAAATAATAGACAACGAAACTCACATAATCAAAATCAAACCCCAAATGCATAAGAATTTTTTATAATTAATATAAAACAAGGTTAAAAGGAAAATCTAAGAGGCATGACAAGATTATCATTGAGGTTGAAAATTAGAATCGTGCACCAATGAGGAACACTTTGCATGTGCTTCAGTCTCTCTTCATATTCCAAAAGTATGAGGCAACGATTGGGACCTCCACTACTCTTTTTCTATCTATGTTTCTCTACATGATTTGGGTGGCAGCTGTCATCAGCAATAGCTAAAGTGCATATTAATTTGGTTAAGTTTTGGTGGGATACATGTTCTAAGTACATACATGCATATGATATGCATACGTTACCAATACCTTTATTTACTTAAAAATAGAAAAATGCACAAGACTCCTTGAACTATATACCTGATTTCAATGTCATAACTGAACTTTAAGTGCTCATTTGGTTGCTGGTGTACACCAGGGTACATCGGCATACCCGTGGCTCCAATCCTCTCAACTTGGGCTGGAATTACTTACATTTACCTTACAATTTTTTTGGTATAATATTTTTTAACTATGTTCAAATAAAATTATTAACATAAAAAATATATTATAATCATTAAAAAAAGTTAATATAACACATAATAAATGTCACATCACATCATAATTATCATTCTAACCCTTCCAACCGTCCAAACAGCTACTATTCACAGGAGATACCCCAACCTAACCCAACTCATTTACCAGGCTCTAAAAGGTAACAATTTGGAACCCGATCTTTAATATTTGTCTCAATGTTGTTTTGAGTTGTTGTGATTTAAGGTTAGAAAGACAAAACGATCAACTAAATTTCAATAGATAAGAATCACTTTAAGACAGATCTCCAAGATCGAGTATCACAATGCTACTTTTCAAAGTTCATGTACGTCATTAAAATCAGGTGTACAATTCATGAACTTTTTTGTAATTTACTCTATGAATATAGAATTAAATACAAATGTTGATGGATATAAAGAATTAGTTACCTTTTCTTTACGAGGGTATCATTACAACACAGTGAGTCTGCAATGATGTTTCTTTTAAAAAGAAAATTGTGACCACATCGTCTGTTCTTGAATATATAATGAGGATTATTATTTGTGTGAAATGTTTTTTTTTACACTTTAAATTAGTAGTGAGTGTCATATTTGATGTTATATTATTAACGATAATTCACAGAGCAATGCCTAATTGTTACTATTTTTTTCAGAATCCGAACTGATCGTCCTTTGACTGAGTGACGATTTAGTTCAAAGTTAGAAAAACAGCAAAGGATAAGCATCAATATACGAACAATTGTTAGCGATACAAGTATGACATTCATCAACCATTTAAGTGCAAAAATCATTATGCGTTATTATATATTTCATGACAGACGTAATATTGACAGATTTCGGGAAAATATCACAGTAGATTCACTTCGCTGTAGTGAATTTAGATTAAGTTTATTTTATTTCGAGTTGCATTCTTTTTTTTTATCCAGTGGATCTTAATCGAATTAGAATGATTAATTTACTTTTCATTAATATATGTTGACGTAGACCGACGTGCCATGCACATGAGTGAGTGGAAAGCAGGGGAATCACAATCACTTGTGTTGGAATATGGACAAGATTTGTACAGCTAAGTTTAGGACCCGGATGTCATTAAATTAAACAATGCACTATACTAGATGTAACACCTTTCGGTGATTATCAAGTGTGTGGATGGTTGAAAAGGTTGAATTGGTAAATGTGAAGTAATATATATAGCATATTTGACTATATTTATGATTATAATATATGTTCCATGTTAACTTTTTTGATGTTGAGGTAATTAGAGATATTATATTAAAGAAAACTCGAGATCCATCCACGTTATTAATTCCAACCTAGGATCGTAAGGGTCCTCATATATCAGCTGCATTATGGGCAACCACTTGCGTAAACCGGTAACCAAGCATGTGAACGAAAAAATGAAAAATAATGTCGTGAGCAAGGTCCTGAAACACTAGGGACTAAAATGAGATGCCTTTAATTATAACTCCGTTTAATATAGGTTCCTAAATTTGAGGAGAAACACACACACATATATATAGAGGGGCGATCCTATGAGATGGGATTTTGGTGAGATGGTGAGATGGGGCATTTTGGACCACTAGTTCCAACCAGGAGAGAGAAAGGCAGGGGAGAGAATACAACAACTTGTGGTCCAGAATGTCCCATCTCACTATCTCACAAAATCTCATCTCATAGGATCACTCCTCTCTCTCTCTCTCTATATATATATATAGAGAGAGAGAGGACTGATCTTATAAGAGCTAAAACCTGTGAGAGCATGAGAGCAGTGATTCTTGACTACTAGATTCAACCATGAAAGAGACGGCTAAGGAAGAGAAGACATAATCTAGTGGTCCAGAATCACTGCTCTCACATGATCACTCCTCCACACACACACACACACAGGCCGGGGAAGCTGTTTTGAGTAACAGCCAAGATGACTGTTACACAAGGCAGTTTCCCCAATATTTTTTTTTCAAAAATTCCACCATGTATTTTCATCTACATATCCCTCCTACATGTCAATCAAACTTTGTGAGAAACGAAGACTCCTATACCCTCCATCTAGAACATGTAGATTACAGCAAATTTCAGACCATTAAAAATTATTTGTTCTAGATGGAAGGCTTAGGAGTCTTTGTTTCTCACGAAATTTGAATGACATGTAGGAGGGATATGTAGATGAATATACATGGTGGAATTTTTGAAAAAAAATAAAAAATATTGGGGAAACTGCCTTGTGTAACAGCCATCTTGGATGTTACTCAAAACAGCTTCCCTTTTCTCATATATATATGTGAAGTGGAAATGATTATGCTCATCGTTAGGAGTATGTGATTAATTAAGAATTACTATATCGTATAAACTGAAATTGTAAAATAAATTAATCTGAATAAATTAAAAATCACACAATGAGGTAAAATGTCAACTAACTGCAAATCCATAGGTAAATAGAAAACCACATGTGATGTACGTTTTTTTTCCAATAAATGTTAAGTTTTTTTAAAGTTGGAACTTTATTTGGAACGATAATTTTGGTGTCATAGTTAAGATATTGGATGATAATATAAAGCCATCATACCATTTCTAGATATCTCAAAATGTAGCTATCCAAATGAACGAAATTTGTATAGTTTTTAATAAAAACAATAATTGCCCGTGGTTATCTACAGGTTTATTTATTTTTGGTGCTTTATGTTAGATGAATGAAGAAATTGAGGTGTAGATTAGATAAGATAATATTCAGAAGAAATATTCTTTTAAATACTTGCGATGTATTTATAACATGATAGAGAAATTGATGGAAATATTATTCATAACATAAATGCATGTTGTATAAGTGGACATGAGCATATACTTTTCTTTGTGATAAGAGGATTCCTTTGAAAATCAAAGAAAAGTATTACAAAGCAGCCGTGAGGCCTGTTATGCTCTATGGATCTGAATGTTGGCCTATGAACCATAGCCATGTGTAGAGAATGATACTAGCATAAGTGAAAATGCTATGATGGTTGTATGATCATACATGGAAAGATCATACTCGGAACGAGGTGATCAGAAGGAAAGTTGGACTAGATCCAATAAAAGATAAAATGAGAGAGAACCACTTAAGGTGATTAGTACTTTGTAATTGGTAACCAAAGGTAATGAATTCAACAAACATCACAAGCATTATTATTTTAATAAAAATTCAAATTTGAATTGCGGTTCCGTTGCACAATTTCGATTAAATCAAATTAAATCGGCAGTTGAACCAAAATTTTCACGAATTCTACCCGAATTATCAAAATCGATTGACCGGACCAATCCAAGCCTGGTATACTGGTTGAACCTGCTAGTCATGTTTCGATTAGATTGGTTCAAACCTCTACTATATAATAAAAAAAACATGCTAGAATATGGGTTTCAACGTACTATAAAAAAACAAGGGTTGTGTTATGCATGAATGGAGAAGAGAAATATGCAGATTATAGTTGTATACCACTATCTCAAATATACAGTGAGTTCTCCCCCATTCCCCGCTTTCGCCTACTTACCTACGTAATGCAGTGCCTAACTAGATTATAAGATCGCTTTCCATCTTAGAATTATTTTAATTGGAAACAATACTTATCATATCATGTGAGAGGACATCTTTTTAAGATAATCTGTTTTGGTTGTCATATTTGCATGGTAGTTTGGCCATTATGATGGTGTGTCACATGGCATGTGGGCGGCCCTTGTGTCATGTCGAATAAAAAAGTAGTAACATGGCATGTGGAGCTCATGAACCCTACTCCCCAATTTTTTCAATAATACCAAACTGACTTCAGTGATTGACCATACATTAAGATTCATATGACTTTAATACTCTTTTGGAATTATAAAGTTTTCATCTTTAGGTTTGTTCATGCATGTATAAATTTTGGATACTTGAGGTGGTTGATAAGTCGGAAATTATTGGTGCAAGGCATCTAGTTAAGAACCTAATTATGATGACGATAAAATCGATTTACATGATTACTTGCAAAGGACCGACATTTGCATATCCTTAATACAAAAACTAATCATAATGAAAACGGGGACGACATTCAAAGTGTTACCAGTCACTTTGCATTCAAAGAAGACTTTCTATTGTAGTCACAAAAGGTGATTAACCAGTGCTAAATCAGATATCTTCTTCTTTCGTGTGCTTTTCTAGTGGTTGATTGCATACTCAATTTTCTAACAATTGATATCATCATGACTTTGATGTTAGTAAGTTAGGGTGTACATTTCTTAGAAGATGCGAAGAACATCAAGAGTAGCCATCTTGTGGAGGTGACTGATGTGAATCGATGAAGGATTATGTTAGCAGTAGTTAGCAACGTGAGTATGCAATGAAGCACAATAGTTATGAGACCAATAGAGAGATGGACGTATACCTACTAAACAAGCTCGATCAGAGATAGGGAGGATATAACAAATGCATGAAATTCCTCTTGTCCAGAGAATTAGATTGAGTCTCTCCAAAAAGTGTATGGATGACCAAGAAATTTTGGAGGAGCAAGCTTCAACACTCCCCAAGTCCATAGAGCTTGAAGGAGTGTGTTCCCTTGCAATGGGAATCCCCTGCCCCTTTCCACGATGGGGATCAGAAAAGGCCTAACCCCCTTCCATGGTGGTGATCAGAAAAGGCCTAACCCGCTTCCGTAATAAGTCAAGCTAGAAAGTCCCCTCATTAATCTAGAAGCATGGGACTAACCCTAGAGATGTCACTCTCTTTGTTGTGAGGCTATGAGGGAGAATGGAGAGGGTCTATGAAACAACTGGTGGAGGTGGGCATAAAGGTAGTCACATAGCCATTCATATTCCCAACTTTGGGCGGGTTACCCCCGAAAACCCATATTCCCAATCCACTAGTGGGGCCCACTCTCTTTCCAACCAAAAAAATATATATTATACCATCATAGCATCTAAAAATCATAAAATACTCAACTTCTACTCACTATTCCAAACTTCAATACAATCGCAACACAACAACCACCCACTTTTTCAAATTTCAATACAATCATACCATAATAATTGTTGGGTTTCTTTGCAAATATTTTCCAGCCCCAACATGTGGAGGGCTTCTTTGTTATTTTCCACAGCAAGTGGGAGCCCATTGGCTTCCATTTCCAGTGTCGCACATCGCAGGGGTGTGACCCCATTCGTTCCAGCTTTCCAGCAAAACAGAGAGCCGTTTTCGAGAGGGAAAAAAGCCCTAGCTTGGGTGTTCCCCTCTCCCATTTTCCAGCAACATCAGCAGCAAGGGGTTTTGGACCCCCTTCTCCGACTTCCTCCACGCGATCGGGAGAGCGAGCGAGAAGCCGAGCATCTGTGCTCGAGGGCAGCAACAGCTGGGGGTTTTGGCAGCAGTCGTTTGGGTTGGAGAGTGGCCGATTGGGCAAGCTCGAGAGGAGCTGAAGCGAGATTGCGTCCGTGGCGACTTCAAGAAGCCGAGCATCGACTTTGGGTCTCCATCCGGGAGCCCACAAGGGGAGTTACTTTGTCCTCCTTGTTTTGAACACATTTGGTATTTTGGATACCTAGGGATAGTTTGTTCCTTGTTGAAGAACTATCCGTTGTGTGTGCTTGTACCTCGATTTTGTGGGCAACAAAACCGGGAAGAACATTGAGACATTTTGACCGTAGTAGATTGGTTGCCGGTCTTGCCCCGTGGTTTTTTCCTTGCTCACATTGAGTAAGGGTTTCCACGCAAAATCTTTGTCTCGTGTGGTTATTTGCTTGCTTGTGATTGTGATTGTCATTGATGCCATTTGAGTTCCCGTGTGGGGAACATATATTGTGTTGTGCCATCTTTGCTGCAGGACAGTTTAGGGGGATATATCATGGTTGATTGATTGTTCCGCATTCCCATATATCCCCAACAAGTGGTATCAGAGCTCGGGTTTGAGCAATGGGCAAAGATGAGGAAGGCACAATGATTAAGCTTACAAGCAGCAATTGGCAGATTTGGAAGGCGAAGATGGAAGACATCTTGTATTGCAAGGACCTCCACGATCCCGTGGAGGGTGAGAGCGCCAAGCCGGAGAACATGTCCGCAGGAGAGTGGACAAAGTTGAACCGAAAGGCCATTGGGACAATTCGGAAGTGGCTTGACATGTCGGTTTTCCATCACGTGGCCGAAGAGATGAATGCCAAGGAGCTATGGGACAAGTTATCCGAGCTCTATGATCAGAAGACCGCAACCAACAAGGCTTTCTTGATTAGAAAGCTTGTGAATTTAAAGTACAAGGACGGGACCAAGGTGGCGGAGCACTTGAATGACTTACAAAGTATTATCAACCAGTTGACATCCATGGGTTTGACACTTGATGATGAGCTGCAGTCACTTCTTCTTTTGGGCTCTTTGCCAGACAGTTGGGAGACTCTAGTAGTCACCGTGAGCAACTCTGCGAAGGATAGCAAGTTGACCATGGCTATGGTCAAGGGAAGTCTCCTCAATGAGGAGATTAGACGTCGCTCTTCGGGAGAGGCATCCTCCTCTTCACATGTGTATGCAGTTGAGAGGAGAGGAAGATCCAGCAGCAGAGGGCAGTCACAAGAGAGGCAGAAATCCAGAGACAAGTCCAAGGGCAGAGGAAAGTGTCACCACTGCCAGAAGCCCGGTCACTGGAAGAGAGATTGCAGGATTTGGAAGAGAGAGCAAGCTGAAGCCAAGAAAGATCAGAAAAAGGAAGATGGGAATGTAGCTGCAGTTGTGGCAGATGAAAGTGCAGATGAGGAGATTCTCACCATCCAGGATCAGTGCTTGCACGTAGGGAGCGATTTGGAGTGGGTCGTTGACACGGCCGCCTCCTATCATGTGACTCCACACAGGGAGTTCTTCACCACCTATGCTAGGGGTGATTATGGGAAAGTCTTGATGGGTAACGAAAGTTACTCTAAGATCATTGGCATGGGCACCATCTCGATTCAGACGGATATTGGGTGCTCAATGATTCTCCAGAATGTGAGGCATGTTCCTGATGTGCGGCTTAGCCTTATATCTGGTTCACAACTAGATAGTGAAGGCTACCATCTGAAGTTCGGCGGCAGCAGATGCAAGATTAGAAAGGGTTCTCTCATCATGGCTAGAGGTAGCTTGTGTCACATACTCTATATGACTAGAGTGAAGGTCATGGACGGCAGTTTGCATGCTAGTGAAGCAGATAACTCAGATTTGTGGCACCGTCGGCTTGGCCACATGAGCCAGAAGGGTTTGCAGCTTCTTAGCAAGAGAGACTTGATCCCCTACTACAATGACATCACTTTGTCTCCTTGTGATGCATGTGAGGTTGGGAAGAGCAGGAGTGCACCGTACAGAGCGAGATCCAAGGTGAAGGGAGACCTTCTACAGCTGGTTCACTCAGATGTTTGTGGTCCTATGGACACAGCCTCTTTGGGAGGCAACAGGTATTTTGTCACCTTCGTTGATGATGCATCTAGGAAGGTGTGGGTGTATGTTCTGAGATCGAAGGATCAAGTGTTTGATTGCTTCAAGAAGTTCCATGCCATGGTTGAGCGTGAGACAGGAAAATTGTTGAAGTGTCTACGCACAGACAATGGGGGAGAGTACACCTCCCATAGCTTTCAGGGCTATTGTGCAGATCACGGCATCAGGAATGAGAGGACAGAGCCAGGTACACCCCAGCACAATGGTCTAGCTGAGAGGATGAACAGGACCATTGTTTAGAGAGTCCGTTGTATGCTGAAGACAACGAAGTTGCTGAAAACTCGGATTTTGCGAGGGTCAAAATAGTCCACACAAGGCGGGACTACAGTGTCGCTGAGCGACCGCTCACGAAACCCGAATTAATCAACAATTAACCCACAACAGATAAATCAAGCAATGAAAGTAAATGTGCGGAGTTAAAATTTATTATAACTCTACAACAAAGATGTGTATAGTGCAAGTATGTGTAGAGGTCGAACACAGGGAGCAGACAGGTAGATCAGGGCACAAGTGCTCAAAATGTGTGTGAAAGTGATCAAAGTGTCTACTATGCTATTTTTTGTGGGTTTTTAATTTTTATATTTTTATATTTTTTTATTTATTTTTTTTTAATTTTGTATTTTGATTTTTAATTTATTGATTTTTATATTTTCTTTTTGTATTTTATATTTTTATATTTTCTTTTTCAATATTGGAAAATAGAGACAATGTAATAAAAGAGACAAAGAGGTATTTATAAAAATAGATAAAAATATCCAAAAATTAGCAAATAAAGTCTTTTTAGTCTTTTTATACTTTTTTACTGTTTTTGTGATTTTTGGGTAATTTTTAGAATGTTTTTGGTATTTTTAATTGTCAAAATAAAGAAAACAGTGAAGAAAATACAAGGCTGAAATTAAAATGGAGAAATAAAATAGCAAACAGTAACAAAAGTTCTCCAAATTAATTTTCACTTAAAGATAATAAAACAAAGAAAATTCATGAAAAGAAAACACTATTTTTGGATTTTTTATGGATTTTATAATTTTTTATGAAGGTTTTTAGAGTTTTGTGATTTTTTGGAGTTTTGTTTTGTATTTTTTTTATGATTTTTGGACTGGAGTTAGATCAAACTAAAAGACACAATATATATTTTTTTGGGATTTTTCTGGAGTGTTTTTATATTTTTTAGGTATTTTCTAAGCTAGACAGTGCTCAAAATATATGTTTTTGATTTTTAATAAATAATAAAATGCAATAATTTTGGAAAGTGAAAATAGGCTGTTAAACTACATTACAGCAGGACACTACTGTGATTTTTGGGGATTTTTTTGGTGTTTTGTAGACACATGTAAAAAATACAAGCAACAAAAAGGAACTACATGCAGGCCAGGGGTGTATTTGCAATTATAGAAGAGTCCAGGACCAAGATGCAATCTTTCCAACGAAATTAATACTGCATAGGAAATATTCTGGATCAAACAGTAACGGCCAAAGCCGCAGGGGGAACTTTGCAAAAATCCCAGGGTGCGCGTGACTTGCACGCGCACCTGGAAGGGGTATACAAGCAATAACAAAAACGCTGCGGGGCTGAGGTGCAAATATTACACAAACTTTAAAAAGGCAGAGGAATGATTGGTCTCTGTCAATAAAATATAAAATGAGCGGGGAAGAATAGCAAAATACCCCCGCCTGGGCGCGCATCCAACGGTGATGATGAATCACTTAAGCCACGTGTCGAACGCTGGGGGTGACGATACCCCTTCGGTGTTTACGGCGTAGATTAAATCATGAAGCCACGATCGGACGGCCAGAAGGGCATGTGATCCGACGACTGCTGCTCCTCAGGACGAACACGGCCAGATCGACGGCTCGCGAGGCGTCAGGAAGAACTTGAGCGGCACGGACCTCGGCGAGCTTCAATCCCACGTATCCCGCGACTCCGGTGATGGATAGCCTCAAGATGAGGTGCGAGAGACTCCTGGCGAAGTGGCGAGATGGGCGGCACCAACAAAATGGCCCACGGAAGACTGGCGTGATCCTGCGGCTCACGCGAGAGGATGTCCACCGGTGACCTGGTGCTTTGTCTTCGGCAAAACCGGGCTCAGATGGAACCCCTCGACCTCTGGGATCTGCAAGGAAAGGCAAGGTCGACAGTATCTTGTTCGCAGTATAAGCGAGGGTTGAAAGGTGGGGTATGGAGTGGAAATAGACGCCGTAGCTCGAGAGCTCCGGCAAAGCGTTTGGTGATGAGATCGGGGCTACAGAAATCGCTTAACAACAAACTAAAAACGCTAGACTATTCCTAGGACTACAGCTAATGAAAAGCAAGGAAAAAGGGCAGAAAAACGACCTCTATTGGCTATAGAAGCCAAGAAGTGGAAACCTCACGGCAGTGGCCGGAGATGGAGGATGGAGACGCCAATCCGACCGCTAACCTTGCCTCCGATGAGCTGGAGGACGAGCTGTCACCCCGTCCAGTCCAGAGCTTCACCACGAGAGGAAGAAAAGGGGTCAGAATGGGTTCGAAAGTTGGAGGAAGTTTTGGGTGGTCTTTTGAAAGATGGCTCTGGAGCGACTTTCAAGGACGCGTGGCTCGCGAATCGACGGTCAAATGTCGCATCTAAGCCTAGGGCGTGATAGCTGGATGGTTGGGCAACAACTTTGCAGAAGAGACCGAGGCGAATCGGTGAAAGATTTGGCCTGGAAAAATCCGCGAAGTCCAAGGAAAAGTCATTCTGACAGGCAGCCCAGGTGTTGGGCAGAGAGTTGACCGAGGTCAACTCTTCTAGCCCCCTGGTTGGTCCACGTGGACCAACCAGGAAAAACCCGAGGAAAAAGATTTGTAAAATCAAATTAAAATAGAAAACGATTTTATTGATTTTTTATTATAAAATAAAAAATGTTTATTTTTTATAAAGTATTTTATAGTGGTTTTTATTTATTTTTAGGAAGTGTATTTTTACAAGTTGACTTTTATACCCTTTATAGGTATAATATCTACATATTGTATTCTTTTATTTTTATTTTGTATATTTTAATTTTATTATTTTTGTTTCTTATTTTATAAAATTATAAAATACTTTTATGTACATAAATATATTTTTATTTTATTTTATTGATATATTTTGTATATTTAATAAAATGGAAGTGTATTTTATATAGGTATAAGTGTATGTATAATACCTATGTATCAAATATACAAGTATTTTTATTTGAGTTTTAATGATGTTTTTATCCTGATTTTAATATACATAATTATTATAAGTATTATTTACAACATTATAAAAATATAAAATTATAAAAATAATAAATAAATAATAAATTGAATATTTTAATATGTACAAGTATACAATGTGGGTCCAAAAGTCAACTTTTAAACCGTAGCTCCGCCAAATGCGAAACCACCACCATTAATTAGCTTATTTTCTTCTATATACAATTAAAGGTGAGTACGCTGCATTTGGAGTTTTTATTTGTGAGATACGGGTCTGGGAAGTTGGCATTCTGGATTTTTATTCAGACCATAACTTTTTATCTGTGTATTATTTTTCTGTGAAATTAATTTTGTATTTTTCTTTATAAAATTATCTACCACTTTCATGTACAAAGTTTCTTTATTTGATGAATAAAAAGTGGAACCAAAAATAGGTCCCAAAATGAATAAAGAATGAATATAATATATAGGTATCTACACTGTATTTCTGACCTTATCTCCCCCTACTTTATTCCTTGTCGACCTATTCATCAAGATGCCTAGGTCTCGGGGTTTCGGGTCATAAAATATTTACAATATTTTATTCTTTTTCTTTTCTTTTCTTTATTCTATAATTTTGGCTTTAAAAACCGCATTTTATACAATATTTACACACATATGCATGAATGCTAAAATGCCTATATTAAGCCTATTTACATGCATTTACTAGGGTTTTTAAGGCCAAAATGATAGAATAAAGATGATGAAACGTGGATTCATCATCCCCCTATACTTTCCTTTGCTAGTCCCTAGCAAACACTTATGCAATAAGTGCAGAAAAAGAAAAATAAAGAAAAGAAAAAGAAGAAAGATGGACTAAATTTAATTGTCGAACTTGTCTTCACAAAATCAAAGTTTGGAGCTTAAGTCGGACCTTTGGAATTTTAGTGCGGGCGGAACCTTAGTGAGAACCGTGTTTGAAATCCAACAGCCCTTGAGAATCCCAACACTCTGCTCAAGTCTCCTCAATAGCCAGGTCAGAAATACTTCAACTCATACGCAAACTCTTACGACGATGAGTCTGACTCGTACAGTGTAAGTGATGGTGGCTCTCCCCAACTAGAATGACAAAGAAACTGACTTCTCCATTACGACAACCCAATGATTCCCCAATCCAGCGACTCCATCCTCGAGGAGCGGGGTATTCCCTTCTAAGTTCAAGTGGCAACCAGCTCAAGAGGAGGGGGTGAAGAGAAGAATGGACGGTAGCCAGTGTAGCTACCTATCCTTGGATGCAAGACCAGTGTAGTCAAGTCATCCTGCTGCAGGCTCACATATTTGACTTTGGAACTCAAGCTTGCTTATTGACTTTATACATACTTGCAGGCTTTTTATTTTTGTACATGCCTGAACTTCTTTTTTTTTTTTTTGGAAATACTATATACAGCAGCATTTACATAAGGAGTTTTTCCTCTTGAGCCAGTAGACTATCCCTCTTTTGAAGCTTTATCGCAATCCACAGCCTCCTGTCTTTAGACTTCCTAATCATTGGACGGGTTGGGGTGCACTTCCCTCCCTAGAGGAGGACAAATGTTTCCACTTGTGTGCGTCTCATACCGGCAAATCCAATCCCCTCACCACTCCAACTGAGTTGAGCCATGTGAAAGGTGCAGGTGTCCAAGTTAGGTCATTATCAACAAGAATCGTGCGTGTGCTCCGAAATACTCTACTTAGGCAGTCAAGAATCCATTGAACCAAGTCTCGTGATCCTCAAAGAATTAAGTCAACTAGACCTGAAGTACCTCAAACCCAGTTCCTACAAGGTTCCTGTTATTAGGTAGATTTTAAGGTCCAATCAAGCTCCAATCTCCGGATTTTACTTAGACTTGTTCAACTATCAAACTCAATCCGAAAAATGCGAATGCTATGCAATGCAATGCAGAAAATATTTTTGTGATGCAATTTTCAAGATTTTGAACTTTTTATGGATTTTTGAAAATATGATGATGATGCATATGCAGATGCAATTTTTTTGTATTTTTCAAAAAGATTTTTCAAATGTTTTTGGATTTTAATTTTGCAAATGTTTTTGGGAATTTTTGAAAACAAAAAGCTTTTGGCTGAAAACTAGGTTAAAATATGTACACGGGAGTGCTTCTTCATATGAACAAGAAATGGATTTTAAGAATTTACAGGGTAAGTGGTCAGTTTTATACATATATATAGGTAGTGGATTTTAGTGTGATGTAAATATTCCTCAAACTTATTTGACACAAGCTTTTCACACAATTTTTGAAAACAATAGTCCAAAATAATTTTTACAAACATTTTACAAACATTTACACACATTTGAAAATCATTTTGCAAAGGGCTTTCAAACAGTATATATAGATTTTTCAAATCATTTTTGCAACCATTTTTCAAACCATTTGCAAATCATTTTTCAAACATTTTTTTTCACACAAAGAAAATAAATTTTACAAACCACACATTTTTACAAAGGTTGAAAACATGTAACAAAATATTTTCAAAATAGTTTTCAATAGATGTTCACAAAGGTTTTCAAACTATTTTTCAAACATTTTGCAAAAAACATTTTCACCTGATTTATTAATCAGTAAATACAAAAAGAATATGAGGAATAACCACATCTTTTTATTAAGGATTTTAATGAATTTTAAAGAATTATTAGCCATATTATTAAGAAAATACGCAAGTACGAGTTATGGCTAAAGTATATACGTAGTATATACGACCCCCCTATACTTAGCTTGAGCTATGTCCTCATAGATCAGAGAGAAAAGAGAAGACATAACTCGTACTGAGTATAGGAAAATCTAAAGAATAAAGGAATACAGAGATGAATGAACGAATGAGAAGTTGACCGTCCCCCCTATACTTAGGATCAAATAATCCTAAGTATAGCAGACTGTACACAAAGCAGGGAGGGTCAAGGGTGGGAATGAACAGATCATACTCAGATTGTCTACCCCTATACTTAGGGTAAGATATCCCTAAGTATAGACAAGAAGAGGAGACAACGGAGAGGATCGAAAAGAATGGAGGAAACACGGGGTGTACGCCCCCCCTATACTTAGGACAAAGTACGTCCTAAGTATGGAAAACTGACAAAAAGGGACGGCACCTTTTCGGTAGATGAAGAAGATAGAAGAGGAAAAGAAGAAAAGAAGAAAAGAAGAAAATAAATAGGAAGATGGAATAGATCATGGGGATGTACACACCACTCCCCCTATACTTAGGGTAGAAGAAGCCCTAAGTATAGGCAACAACAGGAGTGATGACACTGAACGACAAAAGAGCACTCGGCTCGTCCACCCCTCCTAAACGTAGGACAAAGTGCGTCCTAAGCTAGGCAAACACGAGAATGGGCGGGCGAGCAATACGTAAGAGAGACAGAGGTACACAATACGAATGTACAACAGGATGGATGTACATAAGGTCAAGAAGGTAGAAAGCGAACCTTCTTGCGGGACCGCTGAGGAATGGATCTAGTGTGATGCAGGTCGACATCGGGGTCCACAGTGGACAGAAGCCGATCAGGGTCGACAGAGTGAAGATCCTCAGTGGCCCTAGGGTGTGAAGGCACAGACGGATCAGTGAAAGAAGTGTGACTAGGTCCGGCCTTGGGAGTCTCGCTAGTGTCAAAGTGAAATGGGACGAACTCATCATCATCGGAAGTAGTGTACTCGGAGTCGTCCTGCGAGGTGTCGTCCAAGTCAAAATCAAAAGGCACGAACTCATCAGTGGAAGTAGTCGAACTCTGTTCGTCCTCTATAATCTCAACTGGATCATCTTTCTCATCAAAAGGGTCGAATCCCTGAAGAAAAGCAACTAAATCAAATTCGGCCTTTGACTCATTAGTATCTATGTGAACAGGAACGGACCCATCGGTGAAAGAAGTCGAAACATGTCCGTCCTGTATAGTCTCTAAATCTGCCCTCCGCTCAATGGTGTCAATCGTGTAGATCCCGCGGATGTCGTCAACACAACGCCAAGTCCTAGAAGAAGGAACGTCGAGGTCCATGCTTTCCGAGGTTTCCTCAACAGGGAGGAATTCTCGGGTCTCAGTGGAATCCAATAAACAACAAAATTCTCTGATAGTATCATCAAGGTCATGGTCCTCGAGGTCAACCAAGATAGGTGTAGTCACATCAGGTGCAGATCTCTGGTCAGCAGTGGGTGCGGTGATCACTGTTTCGCCCTCGTCAGCGGGACGGAAGCGAATCTCTCTGGATCCGTAATCAATAACGACCCTCGCAGAGGCGAGGAATGGTCGTCCCAGGATGATTGGAGAATGCTCCCCTGTGGAGTTCTCCATGGGCAACACGACAAAATCAACATTGTGGCTCTTGCCCTGAATCGAAATGACGGCGTTTTCAAGGATACCCTTCGGCCTCTTTATTGATCCATCAGCAAACTGTACGATCATCCTGGTCTTCTTGAGAGGCCCTAGGTGAAGAGACTGTACCAGCGAGAAGGGTATGATACTGATCGATGCTCCGCCGTCTAGGAGAGTGTGATCACATGTGTGGTCAGAGATTGTGCAGCTAATGAAAGGTGTGGCAGTGTTCTTCTTCCGAGGAATGGGACGGTGTGTGATGGCGTGGGCAGTGGCCATGGTCAAAATATGACGCTCAGATCTGCTCCTCCGCTTTCTCTTCTTGGGAAGAGGAGCCGATAAATCGGTCATGGCCTGCTGAAGTGGGGCACGGATAATCTCATGTATGGTGGCCACCACTTCGGGTTCAGTCAGCATTTTTTTGAATTTTTGGACCTCCTCCATACAAGGGAGGAAGTCGGAATCATCATATACACGAGGAATGCCAAGAGCAGTCTGTACAGCGACATCCTCGGGGTCAAAGGTGGGACAAGGTGTGAATGAATGTGTGGACAAAGGATCTGGCAAGTGGGCGCTCTCCTCATAGTCTGACTCGATCAACAGTCTCCCAATCTCTTTTTGTGTTTTTAAATTTTTCTCATTTTTTTGTATTTTGGGTGATTGCAAGCTCTCATGGAAATCCTCGAGTGAACCCATATCATCAAATGGTGGAATATCATGGTCGCTCTTATTTGTACTAGTGAGGGTGTCAATCCTCTGCCTCATGTGATCCATCATCTGGGTCAAGTGCTCAAGGGTGGACTCCATGAAAGGTGACTCCATTAGCTCAGTCTCGGGTGGATGTGAAGGTGGATAATACGGAAGTGGAGGTGGGTGTGGGTAGAAATCCGAGGTCTGATGCTGTGGATGAGGCGGATATGTACAAAAGTCAGGAGCAAAGTCCTCCTGGAAAAAGGGAGGTGGACCGGCTGGAGTGAGCGAATGATCCGCAAAGTCCGGATAAAATACTCTCCAGTCGTCCATCTCGAAACAAAAGAAAATGATCGGGAGAGCACGATGGTCAAGAGAAGTGAGAAGAAAGGCGCAAGTGCGCAGGAGCGATCTAGGATACACACAAAACAATCACAAGCAAAAATGAAAAGAATACAAACCCTCAATTCACCTACTCAACTCGGTAGAGACCGAAAATTCGATCTTTTTATCTTGTCTGTTTTAGAGTTAGGTGAGAAGTCCAAAATTACACAAACACTTAGGGGGCTGTATGGGATTTTGGGCTCTGACCTTAGTGTGTGCGCGAGCAAATAAAAACGAGGACAATGAGGGGATTACTCGCCCCAATACAAGATTTTTCTTTTTTTGGTGGATTTTAGGGTCGAGTAATGTTAGCAGTCCCAATTTTATTGATTATCACTTTTTTTTGGATTTTAGTGAGAATGCACGATCCTAACGAGGAGTCAATTCCTTTAAGATCCTAGGTGATCAAAATCAGAGGTAGAGTCGGGAAAGCAATGCAAGCGATCAAAACGATGATGGATGCTAAAGCGTAAATGCTCACCTTGCCTCCAGCACTCTACATGCAAGGATGCTCAGCAGAATTGAAACCTATCTATATGCAAATGCAAATCGATGAAATCGCCCTAAGTTCAAAAATTGCTATTAGCGGGAAGAACCACAAGCTGACCACCAATCTCCAACCCTAGAGTCCGGTCTAGGCTCACCCCTCCTCTGCTCAACAAATTGAGAGTAGGAGAAAGCGCTTTGCGGGGAGAGCTCGCGGCGCGACGGATTGAAGGTGATGATTAACTGTTTATAATTTGACTAAGTCCAAATGCGGCTATAGGAACATGCAATGTTGATTAAGGTGTTTGGACCTAATGCTACGCAAGCAATCCTAAAACTAAGGGCTCAATCACACAAAAGAAATAGAATCAAAACCAAGAAAACAAAATAAAAAAATGCGATGAAAAAGTCGACAAAAACTACGGTGAGCCCCCAGGTGTACAAACACCTGGAAATTAGGCTCGAAATAGTCCAAGTTCGGGGGTACCTGTATTATTACAATAATTGTGGTCTCTCTCTCACAAAAATTACAAAATTAAATGCAGGAAATAAATTCTACAACTAAAGTAGAGCTCGATCTTCAAAATTTCCTCTTCGTCTCCTCGGTGCTCGGCTGGCAGATGCCGGCTTCACGTGGGTGCCAAGGTGCCTAGGGTGGGGCGCCTCCCTCGATCCGCGGTACCTCGCACAAAGTCAACAAGAGAGGGGATTAGACAGCTCAACAGAGATATCAAAGATAAAGAACAATAAAATAGCAAAAATGAAAGCCGCGAAATAAACAATCAATGACAATCACAACAAGGCCCGAACTAAGCGCTGTTGCTCCCCGGCAACGGCGCCATTTGAAAACTCGGATTTTGCGAGGGTCAAAATAGTCCACACAAGGCGGGACTACAGTGTCGCTGAGCGACCGCTCACGAAACCCGAATTAATCAACAATTAACCCACAACAGATAAATCAAGCAATGAAAGTAAATGTGCGGAGTTAAAATTTATTATAACTCTACAACAAAGATGTGTATAGTGCAAGTATGTGTAGAGGTCGAACACAGGGAGCAGACAGGTAGATCGGGGCACAAGTGCTCAAAATGTGTGTGAAAGTGATCAAAGTGTCTACTATGCTATTTTTTGTGGGTTTTTAATTTTTATATTTTTATATTTTTTATTTATTTTTTTTAATTTTGTATTTTGATTTTTAATTTATTGATTTTTATATTTTCTTTTTGTATTTTATATTTTTATATTTTCTTTTTCAATATTGGAAAATAGAGACAATGTAATAAAAGAGACAAAGAGGTATTTATAAAAATAGATAAAAATATCCAAAAATTAGAAAATAAAGTCTTTTTAGTCTTTTTATGCTTTTTTACTGTTTTTGTGATTTTTGGGTAATTTTTAGAATGTTTTTGGTATTTTTAATTGTCAAAATAAAGAAAACAGTGAAGAAAATACAAGGCTGAAATTAAAATGGAGAAATAAAATAGCAAACAGTAACAAAAGTTCTCCAAATTAATTTTCACTTAAAGATAATAAAACAAAGAAAATTCAGGAAAAGAAAACACTATTTTTGGATTTTTTATGGATTTTATAAATTTTTATGAAGGTTTTTAGAGTTTTGTGATTTTTTTGGAATTTTCTTTTGTATTTTTTTATGACTGGAGTTAGAACAAACTAAAAGACATAATATATATTTTTTTGGGATTTTTCTGGAGTGTTTTTATATTTTTTAGGTATTTTCTAAGCTAGACAGTGCTCAAAATAGATGTTTTTGATTTTTAATAAATAATAAAATGCAATAATTATGGAAAGTGAAAATAGGCCGTTAAACTACATTACAGCAGGACACTACTGTGATTTTTGGGGATTTTTTTGGTGTTTTGTAGACACATGCAAAAAATACAAGCAACAAAAAGGAACTACATGCAGGCCAGGGGTGTATTTGCAATTATAGAAGAGTCCAGGGCCAAGATGCAATCTTTCCAACGAAATTAATACTGCATACGAAATATTCTGGATCAAACAGTAACGGCCAAAGCCGCAGGGGGAACTTTGCAAAAATCCCAGGGTGCGCGTGACTTGCACGCGCACCTGGAAGGGGTATACAAGCAATAACAAAAAACGCTGCGGGGCTGAGGTGCAAATATTACACAAACTTTAAAAAGGCAGAGGAATGATTGGTCTCTGTCAATAAAATATAAAATGAGCGGGGGAAGAATAGCAAAATACCCCCGCCTGGGCGCGCATCCAACGGTGATGATAAATCACTTAAGCCACGTGTCGAACGCTGGGGGTGACGATACCCCTTCGGTGTTTACGGCGTAGATTAAATCATGAAGCCACGATCGGACGGCCAGAAGGGCATGTGATCCGACGACTGTTGCTCCTCAGGACGAACATGGCCAGATCGACGGCTCGCGAGGCGTCAGGAAGAACTTGAGCGGCACGGACCTCGGCGAGCTTCAATCCCATGTATCCCGTGACTCCGGTGATGGATAGCCTCAAGATGAGGCGCGAGAGACTCCTGGCGAAGTGGTGAGATGGGCGGCACCAACAAAATGGCCCACGGAAGACTGGCGTGATCCTGCGGCTCACGCGAGAGGATGTCCACCGGCAACCTGGTGCTTTGTCTTCGGCAAAACCGGGCTCAGATGGAACCCCTCGACCTCTGGGATCTGCAAGGAAAGGCAAGGTCGACAGTATCTTGTTCGCAGTATAAGAGAGGGTTGAAAGGTGGGGTATGGAGTGGAAATAGACGCCGGAGCTCGAGAGCTCCGGCAAAGCGTTTGGTGATGAGATCGGGGCTACAGAAATCGCTTAACAACAAACTAAAAATGCTAGACTATTCCTAGGACTACAGCTAATGAAAAGCAAGGAAAAAGGGCAGAAAAATGACCTCTATTGGCTATAGAAGCCAAGAAGTGGAAACCTCATGGTAGTGGCCGGAGATGGAGGATGGAGACGCCAATCCGACCGCTAACCTTGCCTCCGATGAGCTGGAGGACGAGCTGTCACCCCGTCCAGTCCAGAGCTTCACCACGAGAGGAAGAAAAGGGGTCAGAATGGGTTCGAAAGTTGGAGGAAGTTTTGGGTGGTCTTTTGAAAGATGGCTCTGGAGCGACTTTCGAGGACGCGTGGCTCGCGAATCGACGGTCAAATGTCGCATCTAAGCCTAGGGCGTGATAGCTGGATGGTTGGGCAACAACTTTGCAGAAGAGACCGAGGCCAATCGGTGAAAGATTTGGCCTGGAAAAATCCGCGAAGTCCAAGGAAAAGTCATTCTGACAGGCAGCCCAGGTGTTGGGCAGAGAGTTGACCGAGGTCAACTCTCCTAGCCCCCTGGTTGGTCCACGTGGACCAACCAGGAAAAACCTGAGGAAAAAGATTTGTAAAATCAAATTAAAATAGAAAACGATTTTATTGATTTTTTATTATAAAATAAAAAATGTTTATTTTTTTATAAAGTATATTATAGTGATTTTTATTTATTTTTAGGAAGTGTATTTTTACAAGTTGACTTTTATACCCTTTATAGGTATAATATCTACATATTGTATTCTTTTATTTTTATTTTGTATATTTTAATTTTATTATTTTTGTTTCTTATTTTATAAAATTATAAAATACTTTTATGTACATAAATATATTTTTATTTTATTTTATTGATATATTTTGTATATTTAATAAAATGGAAGTGTATTTTATATAGGTATAAGTGTATGTATAATACCTATGTATCAAATATACAAGTATTTTTATTTGAGTTTTAATGATGTTTTTATCCTGATTTTAATATACATAATTATTATAAGTATTATTTACAACATTATAAAAATATAAAATTATAAAAATAATAAATAAATAATAAATTGAATATTTTAATATGTACAAGTATACAATGTGGGTCCAAAAGTCAACTTTTAAACCGTAGCTCCGCCAAATGCGAAACCACCACCATTAATTAGCTTATTTTCTTCTATATACAATTAAAGTGAGTACGCTGCATTTGGAGTTTTTATTTGTGAGATACGGGTCTGGGAAGTTGGCATTCTGGATTTTTATTCAGACCATAACTTTTTATCTGTGTATTATTTTTCTGTGAAATTAATTTTGTATTTTTCTTTATAAAATTATCTACCACTTTCATGTACAAAGTTTCTTTATTTGATGAATAAAAAGTGGAACCAAAAATAGGTCCCAAAATGAATAAAGAATGAATATAATATATAGGTATCTACACTGTATTTCTGACCTTATCTCCCCCTACTTTATTCCTTGTCGACCTATTCATCAAGATGCCTAGGTCTCGGGGTTTCGGGTCATAAAATATTTACAATATTTTATTCTTTTCTTTTCTTTTCTTTATTCTATAATTTTGGCTTTAAAAACCGCATTTTATACAATATTTACACACATATGCATGAATGCTAAAATGCCTATATTAAGCCTATTTACACGCATTTACTAGGGTTTTTAAGGCCAAAATGATAGAATAAAGATGATGAAACGTGGATTCATCAGTTGCCCAAGACCTTTTAGGCTGAGGCGGTTCGCACCGCTTGTTACTTGGTTAAGCGATCTCCATCAGTTCCTTTGGGCTTCAAGATTCCAGAGTGTGTTTGGACAGGGAAAGACCCCTCATATGCTCATCTGAGGGTGTTTAGATGCAAGGCGTATGCATTGGTACCCAAGGAGCAGCGGAAGAAGTTGGATGACAAGGCGATGCCTTGTATTTTTCTTATCTATGGAGATCAGGAATTTGGATACCGTCTTTGGGATCCAAGGAAGAAGACCGTCACCAGACACAGGGATGTGATTTTCTATGAGAATCAGACGTTGGCTGAGGATACCACTAAGAGTGGTGGTGGAGATGAGATCTCCATGGATGATGACAGTGATGAGGACACAGAGCCCTCTCCAGTACATGGTACAGGTGGAGAGGATGGGCAGCTAGAGCAGCATGAGCCAGATGCAGACCCCGTTGATGCAGGTCCAGGGGACCTAGGGCAGGGGGAGCAACCTCATCCAGTTGCAGACACAACAGAGCCTCAGGTCAGGCGATCTGAGAGGACACGCCAGCCATCATCCCGCTACCCCACTTTTAGGTATGTGATGCTCACAGATGCAGGTGAGCCATACACCTTTGAGGAGGCGCAGATGCATAAGGATAAGGGTCATTAGCAGAATGCAATGAATGAAGAGATGCTATCTCTCAAGAAAAACCACACGTATGACCTTGTTGAGCTTCCTAAAGGGAAGAGGGCCTTGAAGAACAAGTGGGTCTACAAGCTGAAGTCAGATGACAGCGGCAGACAAGTGAAGTACAAGGCCAGATTGGTCGTGAAAGGGTTTAGCCAGAAGGAAGGAGTGGACTATGATGAGATCTTCTCCCCAGTGGTGAAGATGAACTCAGTGAGAGTGGTGCTAGGACTTGTTGCTAGCATGGACCTTGAGCTGGAGCAGATGGATGTGAAGACGGTGTTTCTTCACGGTGATTTGAAGGAAGAGATCTACATGGAGCAGCCACAGGGTTTTCAAGAGAGAGGGAAAGAGCATACGGTATGCAGGTTGAGGAAGAGTCTCTATGGCTTGAAGCAAGCCCCGAGACAATGGTACTTGAAGTTTGATGCTTTCATGGGAAAGGAGGGCTTCAAGAGGACTACAACCGACCCATGCGTATATGTTCGTCGTCTTCCCAATGACAGGTTCGTCATTCTTTTGATCTACGTGGATGACATGTTGATTGTAGGTCATGATTCCAACTTGATTGCAAAGCTCAAGAAAGAACTCTCTAAAGAATTTGAGATGAAAGATTTGGGCAAGGCAAGTCACATCTTAGGGATGCAGATTACGAGGGACAGGAAGAAGCGCATGTTGTGGTTGTCACAGGATAGCTATGTTGAACGCGTGTTGGAGCGGTTCAACATGAAGAATGCCAAACCTGTCAGTACGCCTTTGGCCTCTCATTTCAAGCTAACCAAAGAGTCATATCCTTCTACTTCTGAGGAGAAAGCAGAGATGGCCAAGATCCCATACCAGTCAGCAGTTGGAAGCCTCATGTATGCAATGATTTGCATTAGATCAGACATAGCCCATGTAGTGGGCGTGGTGATCAGATTCATGTCCAACCCGGGAAAGGACCATTGGGAGGCAGTGAAGTGGATCTTGAGATACTTGAGAGGGACCTCAAGTATGTGTCTTGCTTTTGGGAGGTCAGATCCCAAACTTTGTGGTTACACTGATGCAGATATGGCAGGTGACATGGACCAGAGAAAGTCCACCTCAGGCTACAGAAATGTGTTGCTCTCTCAAACTTTGTGGTTACGCTTTTGCAGGGGGAGCCATATCATGGCAATCCAAACTACAGAAATGTGTTGCTCTCTCAACTACTGAGGCAGAATACATTGCAGCAGCAGAGGCTGGGAAAGAAGTGTTGTGGCTACAATGCTTCCTTGGTGAGTTTGGATTTGAAGACAGTGAACCGGTTGTGTTTTGTGATAGCTAGAGCGCTATAGACTTGAGCAAGAGTACCATGCACCATGCTCGCACAAAAGACATTGATGTGAGATACCATTGGCTGAGGGATGCAATTGAACAAAAGCAGCTCATGTTGAAGAAGATTCACACCGATGAGAACCCCTCAGACATGTTGACCAAGGCAGTCACTCATGACAAGCTTCAGCTCTGTAGAGAGCTGAGCGGTGTCACCTCTTGCTGATCTCCATCACAAGACAACACCTCCCCGTTGGGGCTGGAGGGGGAGGTTGTTGGGTTTCTTTGCAAACATTTTCCAGCCCCAACATGTGGAGGGCTTCTTTGTTATTTTCCACAGCAAGTGGGAGCCCATTGGCTTCCATTTCCAATGTCGCACATCGCAGGGGTGTGACCCCATTCGTCCCAGCTTTCCAGCAAAACAGAGAGCTGTTTTCGAGAGGGAAAAAAGCCCTAGCTTGGGTGTTCCCCTCTCCCATTTTCCAGCAACAGCAGCAGCAAGGGGTTTTGGACCCCCTTCTCTGACTTCCTCCATGCGATCGGGAGAGAGAGCGAGAAGCCGAGCATCTGTGCTCGAGGGCAGCAACAGCTGGGGGTTTTGGCAGCAGCCGTTTGGGTTGGAGAGTGGTCGATTGGGCAAGCTCGAGAGGAGCTGAAGCGAGGTTGCGTCCGTGGCGACCTCAAGAAGCCGAGCATCGACTTTGGGTCTCCATCCGGGAGCCCACAAGGGGAGTTACTTTGTCCTCATTGTTTTGAGCACATTTGGTATTTTGGATACCTAGGGATAGTTTGTTCCTTATTGAAGAACTATCCGTTGTGTGTGCTTGTACCTCGGTTTTGTGGGCAACAAAACCGGGAAGAACATTGAGACATTTTGACCGTAGTAGATTGGTTGTCGGTCTTGCCCCGTGGTTTTTTCCTTGCTCACATTGAGTAAGGGTTTCCACGTAAAATCTTTGTCTCGTGTGGTTGTTTGCTTGCTTGTGATTGTGATTATCATTGTTGCCATTTGAGTTCCCGTGTGGGGAACATATATTGTGTTGTGACATCTTTGCTGCAGGACAGTTTAGGGGGATATATCATGGTTGATTGATTGTTCCGCATTCCCATATATCCCCAACAATAACTACCAGCTTTTTCAAATTCCAATACAATCACATCACACAAACCCTCCCAACCCTTAACCCACCAACCAAACACACAAACACAAAACCAGGTTATCCACCCCTGGATAACCCACGAACCAAACGCAACCGTAAAGCATAGTTTGTCGTCGGGTGTAAAGCATGTCAAGGTTTGGAAGGCTATGTAGTATGGAGGAGCCATCAAGCAGAGGGGGGTCAGTACTAGCTTGATTACCTAGTTTTTGGATAGTTACAAGAATGTTGATTTCACTGCAGGGCGGAGCTCTAACACTATATGAACTTCACAAATGATCCTTTTCAGAAGTATAGTACGGAAAAGCCCATGAGATGACCAAAACAAGCCCATGAATGTCCAAACGCAAAGCCTAAGATATCGAAAACAAGCATGTGATCCGTATATTATAATAGTTTATTAAAATCAATGGAATTCCAAGTTTGGTTGACAAGATCCAAGGATATAGATGGTGTTTTGGCATGTTTTGAGCGTGCTGGAAGGTATAAATTAGGAGTATCCGATTCTAATATTTTGGATCATGTACATTAGTCTGGATTTCACTATTTTCAAAGTAATCGCTGGAGATTACATCTTATCGAATGTGATTGGGTAACTTACGATTGAGAAAGATCACAACAAACATAAATTTGATTCCAAAGTTTACAGTAAATGATGAATTACTATCTATCAAGTGATGGAAAATCTACTTTTCATGTTTGGTGGAGCAGCTATTTCTTAGGGTATAAAGAAATAATGATGTGTATCTAGACATACACAAGAGGCAGAATACATTGCATGTAGCATGACCACCACTCATACAGTTTGGATTAAACGCTTTCTGAAAAACTTAAGCCTGGAATTGGTCAGAGGATCAATTAAAATGTATTGTGATAATCAAGCCGCAATAAGCTTGATCAATAGTGGGGTTATAGTTCTAAAGGAAAGCACATTGAAATCCAATACACTATATACAAGATATAGTGGAGAAATAAGAAATAACGGTAACCTATATACCTACCAGTGATATGTACGATGATTCCCTAACCAAGAAAATAATAGCTAGCACTTACATAAAACATGTTGGTTTAATGTGACTCAGGAATGCATAAGTCACGGAAGAGGTTTTCGTGAATAATGACCCTCCATGTAGACATCTCCATACAGTACACGAATAGTGCGAGTGTAAAATTGATTTAACCACTACGGTCAAATGGGAGATGTAGAACTGTCTGATGACCATGTGTTCAAGAACCACCATCGGCGTTTACGATGATCGGATCTTTCGGAAGACCTAACCATGGGGTGTGAGGGAGAGGACGGACTTCACGAGGGGGCTTTCGTGCCCTATAAATGTCGACCTCCATCGGGAGGAGTAGCATCATTCGAATACAACCCTCGCCAAGGGAGCCCTCTCATATCTTCATCTCTCTCGCTCTCCTCTCTCCACTACGAGAAACTTCATATTTTACTACCACAAATTTGCTACTACAGCTAGCGCCAACGTAGGCATAGTTTTTTAAGGACTAATTTGCGACCATATTACTACTATACTGTAGTCGCAAAAAAGAGAAATACCATTTTACGACGATGTGTAGTCGCAAATGTGGTAGAACATATTATGACTACAATGCTACTACGATGTAGTAGCTATGTGGTAGCAAAATATTGGGAAAAGTTTTCTTGGCGGGCTTCTAAACCTAATTTCCCTCCTTCCCTCTCTCTCCCCACTCCTCTCTACGGTTATCCCCTCTTTCTCTCTCTCATAAAAATCCCTAATTTGCAATGCCGCACAACTTTTCTTCATCGCCACCTCCCCTCTAACCACCGTCGACTCCTCTTCTCCTCGTCGACTCCTTCATCGTCGCATCCTCCTCTCTAGGCACCCCTCTTCAGGCTGACTATGCTCCAACTTCGTGTCCTCTCCAGCCTGCCCCTCTCCAGGCCGCCCACGACCTCCTCAAGGACGTTCTCTTCATTCTCCACATCTGTGTCCTCCCCTTCAGGCCGCCCCTCTCCAGGGTGCCCACGAGGTGTGGAAATATTTGTTTCTTTTCTCATCTTACTATGTTCAAAAGTTGGTATCCTGATAGGGTATTCTTGGGTGTATTTTCTACAGGATTCGAGCTTCCTACGGAGTCAGATTTGCGGAAAGACTCCCGATCTGCGTATTCCCGGTATCCCCCAGCATGGTAAACCTTTTGAATTTTTTTCATTAGTACTTTATTTCTAATGCACATTTCTACCTTGTGTATAGATATGCCCTTTTCTATTGGGCAATAATATTAGCAGATGGCTACCACTTTGGGGGTGTGTGTTGTCTGATATGGGACTGTCATCCTTGATGACATTGTCATGCAACACACAGAGAAAATACATTGGTTCCTTTAATCAGTCACATTCTTTTATTTCACAGTATCCCTTATATGGCAATCACCCAAGACTGTGGCAGTAGGATCGTCTTTATTCATCAAATTCACAACTCCGTATCAATTTGGGACCCTGCAATTGCCATAGATGTATTGATCGTCAATATATGATAAAATTACAAGATAAAAAATTTCAACACGATCACATGCTCTAAAAGGCAAGTGCATTGGGTACAACAAAATCCAATCCAAGACATGTACAATAGAGAACTTCTCATGCATTAACGATCAAATAAGGAACATCAAATGATTTTTTTTTTGATACGTAAAAGGTAATTGTATTGAAACTTCACAAAAGAAAAACTTGTACAAAAATTAGCCACTCTGTGGCGAGTTGAAGTACATGAATCCCATAAAAGAAGTACCCGGGCAGATCAAAATCCCAGGTGCCATCAATTTCTAAGTATCATCAGGAAATCACGGGTGATGTTGGAGATTATTCTTGCCGAAGAATGGGATCCAGAAAGAGCCCATCTCCGATTATGTTCCATCCAAATTGACCATACCACCATCGCGATAAGAATGGACAATGAAGTGCGGGTAGACGGTGTCGTGATGGAGGCAATCCAAGCAACATAGTCCATCAAGGAAAGCTCCGGTGAGTCAGGAAGTTCAAGAGCGAGACAGGAGCCATGCCAAATCATATGTGAGAAGGAGCAACTGAACACAGATGAGCGTGAGATTCAGATTCCGAGTTGCAGAGATAGCAAGCAGAGGTGGCAATCATAGTAAAAGGAGCAATTCTATCAATAGTCGGCAGCCTTTCACGAATAGATCGATAGAGTAGGAATGAGAAGCGAGGCAGGGAGCAGCGCTCCCAGACTACAGGAGCCTAGGAAAGAGTTTGGCTACGCGGGCGGAAGGTGTCGTAAGCATCGGCGAAAGAGTACCCGTGGGGCGAGCGAATCCAAGTGAACGGGGGAGAGTCTCCCCTGATAGCAGCACGAATGAAGCTTCTTCTTCCGAGGATGCAACGCCAAATCCGGGAAGCAGAAGGCGCAGGGGTAGCAGTCCAGAAAGAGCAAGAGCGGAGGTACTTGATTCTCATGAAGTCAGCCCAGATCGAAGAAACAGAGGAGATGATCCTCCAAGTCCAAGAGGCGATGATGGCATCGCGAAGAGCAGAGAACGATTTCAGCCCCAGACCACCTTCCAATCTCGGTAGGCAGAGGGTATCCCACGAAATGTCGTGGCGCCGACGACCCCAAAGGAAGGAAGCGCAGAGTGAGGATATCCTTTGAACGGTTCTTAAAGGTAGTAGTACGCCTGCAACCCAATAAAGGAAGATCCCGCGGATGACGGTATTGATGAGTTGTGCTCGACCAGCCATCGACAGCGTCCTAGCACTCCAGCAATGGATAAGCATCCCAATACGGTCCTCTAAACATCTGGAATTCGAACTTCTATGAAAGGAGGATGCAAGAGGAATCCCCAGATAGATGGAAGGAAGCTTCTGATTCAAGATGCCATGTTGTAGGTTAGCGGCAAAATCCGGAGCTGAAAAATTTAGCTTGAAAAGTTTGCTTTTCCTCGGGTTTAACTTGAGACCAGATATGAGCTCAAAAGCTGTCAATATATCCCTGACAGCAAGGAGGGAACGAGTTGTCCCTTTGCAAAAGAATAGTAAATCATCAGCATAAATTAGGTGAGAGGGAGCAACACTTCGAACGCGACCCATTGGGAAGAACTTGCCGTGGACCACTACTAGCTCAGTCAGACAAGATAGAGATTCCATCGCAATTGGGAAGAGCAAGGGGCTGAGTGGATCCCCTTGACGCAGACCGCGCGAGCCTTTGAAAAAAACCATGGGGGGCTCCATTGATCAAAACCGAGTACGACGTGGTAGAGATGCAGTTGCTAATCCATCCGAGTATCTCGCTCTCGTGTTCTCATCACTCCATGCGACTTCAATTTAATTCAACAGTGTCATAGATGCTATATTACGATCAATAAATAAATTCATATTTATATTTTCATTGCCATGTTATGTAACTTTGTTAATTAGTGTCACATGCTTTCTTTTAGATCAGTTTTACCTCATATCACACTCTTAAGGTGGATTTACATATATTATAACATGAGGGTAAGATGCTTAATCTCTAAGGTGACCTGTCAAGACTATTATAAGTAAATTAATTCTTTCTTAGTAGTTGTAAAATATGTATTTGCGATATTTGGTATTTCAGTTTTTTGATCCACAGACTCCTCTTGAGAAACTTATACAGAGAGAACCTCCTAGTGTTGACGCACCACAGTGGATGGAGTTAAATTATGTACTAGATATGTGAAAACATGATTATGATGTTATTTTTTATTTATTTTACTTGTATTAATAACAAAAAGAGAAGTAATCACATGTTATATTAGAAAGAAATACGAGTAATAAATAAAAAGTACATTTATCCCGAAGGATTGGTAGGAAAAATCAAGGTTTTTGAAACCGAACAGGATACCGAACCGGAAACCTTACTGAATTGGTCGGATCGGGTTGAAGTATGTAATCAAACCGGTTCAACCGGATGATGACGTCATCATTATTCAAAACCGGATTAAACCAGACCCGGGAAAAAAAGTGGTTGAACCGACTAATCAAACCGAAATGAAATAATATATATAATACAATATACACTTAAATATACTTGAAATATATATAAAATGCATGGATAATGTATATATTTCACACTATACATAAAGTATTTTTCTTATACACCATCAAATATCATACATATCATATATATAGAGAGAGAGAGAACTTTTTATTTTTTTTCAAAATTTTTTTCATGTATATTCATCTATATATCCCTCCTACATGTCATTCGAATTTCGTGAGAAACAGAGACTCCTAAGCCCTCCATCTAGATCGGGTAAATTTTAACGGTCTGAATTTTGCTGTAATCGACATGTTCTAGATGGAGGGCTTAGGAGTCTCCGTTTCTCACGAAATTTGAATGACATATAGGAGGGATATATAGATGAATATACATGAAAAAAAATTTGAAAAAAAATGGGGAAACTGCTCCGTGTAACAGCCAACTTGGTTATTACACAGAACAACCTCTCCGGCCTCATATATATATATATATATATATATATATATATATATATATAATTTGGACTAAATGTTCTATAACATAATAATAGTTCACTTATATTTAAAACCCAATAGATGCAAAAAGCTGTGTTATTGTAGTTGGTTAGAAGTGTCAAATAGGTAACCAAAGGTCATGAGTTCAATCCCCATTACCAATAAAATTTTAAATAATTTAAAAATTAAATACGGTTCAACTTCTATTGAACCTGGTTAAACCGGGTCAGAAAAATAGGTTGAACCGGATGGGTTAACTAAAATTGGAATAATCGAACCGAACCGTCCTAAACCGGTTAACAAGACCGGTCCAGGCCCTGTTCACCGGTCGAACCGGCCGGTCCGGTCCGGTTTCAAAAACACTGGAAAAAATACAAATCAACTAGCATGATGAATTCATAAGTAAAGAAAATTTAATTACAATTATATTTGTATTTAATAGATATATTTTCATTTAGATGAAAGAACGTAATCGGAACCAACTAAGACTGATTTTTTTAGCAATCAAAAGGTCATGATATAGTCAGTATTGTTGAATGGATAAATGAAGCTTGTGGACCCATTCAGGCAAGTAGATACTATATATTTCTATTTTTTTCTTATTACATCATATATATATATATATATTTATAATATTTTCATGATGAGATGTTTGGATTGGCCATCACCACCTCTCTAGATAGCACATGCATACAATCAAATGCTCATTACTCATGATGAAGCCTTATGTCAAGTGAGAGACCGGAACATTCGTGCGTTGTGGTGGTTGTGGAGCCATCATATGCACTTGATATGGGGGATGCAACATATCATCTCATAAATCCACAAGAGAAAAGTGTTGGGAAACGAGCCGGTATCGTCTCATCTCAAATACCGGTTAGGGATACGAATCACTTGATATGGATGCGGATACGCAATCAACCACCACTACAGATACACGTGAAGAAAGGAACAACTAGATACAACGGTGGTCGGTCAGCTCTCGCAACCACCGGGGAGGAAAGATTACTATAAGAAAACGAGTATAACTCTCTTCGTTACATCGCTCTCTCACCTCTCTCTCTCTCTCTTTCTTCGCTCTCTTTCTCTCTTTTCTCTTGTGGTATTCCCTCTTGTTGTGTTGTAGAGGAAATACCTCAACTTTCTTATATAGCCCAAATATAACCCCATAGTCCTATTCCCAATAGGATTATAAATAGAATACAACTCAACTAATATTAGGATTAGAAGTCCAATCCCATTAGAATTCCTAATCCTAATTTGACTCTAATTCTAACAAGAATGAACTAGAGAAAACTTAGGTGTAATTGTGCAATTGAAAGAAACAGAAGATACTCAACCTGAAAGACGTGTCAGTATAAAGATTTAGTTTATAAAATGCAGCAAGAAATGATGCAATTTAACTCATTCATGCAAAGTCACAGTAATGGTGGTACATTTGCACAAGGTAATCAACGTTAGAAATGAAGTTGAAGAGGATGCCGACAAGGGCGACTACGATGAAGGAGATGATGCTTTACTATCTCATCGTTGCTTAATTTATTTGGCAAAAAAAACTCGTGTTTGGTGTTTTCTTTACAAAGAACATACTCTAGCTATTTTTCATTTTGAGCATTCTTGTTGTACCTATGAATGTTTTAGACATTTTTATTACGTTATTAACATTTTATACTTAACTTTTGAATGAAAAATTATCTTCTTTAGCATATTGTAGCGAAGGTTAAGTTGAAAAGAAGCAACAAAGCCCTAGTAAAGCACACTGAAAGGGCGATCGCTAAACTGTACCCTAGAGCCTAGTGGACCGATCTCTTCTCTCATTGGCCCTAGAAGGGGTGGTCGCAACCGCTACCTAATGTTCATTGGCCCCAGCCCTTCTTGTGTTTCCGCTAGAGATGACACTAAAAGGAACGATCCTGACCATCCAGTAAAGCTTACTGCAATCGTCTCTTCTCCCATTTGCCAATAGAAGAGGTGGTCGTCTAGCCCCATCCCATCTTTGTGTTACCACCAAAGTTGACATCAAAAGGGATGGTTGCAACGAGTATACCCTTCGTTTCAAAGAATGGGACTGTTGTGATCGTCCCTTTGGAAGTTTACAACTGAAATCGACGACCCACGCTCTTGAGGGGTAGGGGTCGTCACAAGCACCCCCTTTGGTTATTTTGAAAGGATGGCTACTAAAGCTGTCCCTTCTTGGCAGATGAGACCCATAGGGAGACCGTTCGATCATCCATTATGCTAAGAGGGGATGGTTGTGTTTTCAGACAAGATGGTTGTCCCTCGTCGCTTGTCATATACGAGATTGTAGTGACTTTTGGTTTATCCAAAGAAGGTTTGTAAAGCAATTGAGTCATCCCTTGAAACTAAATCAAAAGGCAGAATAATTTATCGATCAATGGGAAATCCCGAGGTAGGGAACTTATATCATGATTTTCATTATCTATGGATTTTTTTATGATTGCATGTATCTTCGCAGTTATTAATTACTCAAATTTTTTATTTTTTTACTATAATATATCCCGTTCCTACGTGGCACTTTTATTATGCATGAAGGCCAAGATCAGATCAAGTTGTTGATTCGAGGATGTGTTCCTTTAATGCAACACGGAGACCTGTGTATCCATGCAAGGAAGTCCAACGGCAACAACGCTCGTTAACAAACCGGCACTCTAAACATTGTGTGCTTAGAGATGGTGGCAGGGGAGCATCCATGTAGACAAAGGTGATAGCACACTCAGAAGCGTCTCACAACTTCTTTTGGTGATATCTCTGGCTAAGTTTAGGGACTCCTCCTAGGAGAGGTTTTGACCGCAGCTATATCTAGTACCATTCATTGCAAAAAGCGACTATTTTTTGACAAGATCGTGTATTTTGTTTCTCTTCGAATAAAACCTGCAGAACTCTCTGCTAGAAGGTGAAAAGAAGAGAATTTCCACGATAATTTGGTCATGTCCAGTCAAAGCTCAGGCCAGGACGTTCTACTGAAAACATGCATTGACTCACAGGGCGTTAGCCCATGCATCTGTGGCTATTCATCAAATCCTAACACATGAACAACCGCATGAAAACGATTATGGAAAAGGTATTTCTATGGCTTGGCACAAGTTTAACCAACCCACCCAAACCAAACCTGGCCGATATAGGACCAAAACGGTCGCATACGGATTCAGAGTATGTGTATCATCACATCCTTAACCTTTTCCAAAAACAAATACGGCAGCAAGACAACCCTGCATCCCATGGATGTGAAACCATCCTAACATCAACTTCACCGCTCGCAGCATGTGAGCATTACCGAGGTAAGCAAACAATTAACAATGACAGAGTCAAAAATCTAAATCTAAGGGGGGCATTGAGAGTGAAACCTAAAACAAAAGACGGGAAAAAAGCATAAATAAGATATATCGCATTAAAGAAAGTCAGAAGGTGCCCATCCTGCTCAAGTCCGTCCTCCCCCTGGCAGTGGCACCAACACTGGAGGCAAGATATATCAACAAGGGTGAACTTCTCGATAAAACTGTGGTTAATACACAAAAAATATGCCCCTGTGTAATTTCTCAAGGATAATTACACCCATAACCCTGAGTAATTTCTCAATCTCAATCATAACCCTGCATAATCGTGAATTACGTGGAAAACCCTGAGTAATGCTTAACTCTTACACAACATGCCCCTGTGTTATGTTCCGTTTGAAATATCGGTTATCTTTGACGGTTTCCGTTAAGAAAAAGACAATGTTACCCCTAAAACATATTCTTATTTGCAAATCATGCCACTATGCAGATGAAACAAAATGAAACCCAAAGCCTCCCATCGGACCTTCACCTGCCTGCATCTCCCGCAGCAAGCTCCCCCCTACGGCCGCTCGCTCCAGCACCCCCTTCCCAGCGCGCCTCCATCCTGTAGATCAACCCCTGCCTCCGCCCTGCAACCCACGCCCCCACGCGCGGCGCCGCCACACCCCTCTGCTCCCGCCACCCTTCCCAAGCCCGCAACCCTCCCATCGATCTGTAAGGTGTCGCATCCAAGGGAAGTCATCTCCGGTCGAGGTTCGTTCAAGACCGTCCACCTGGAGCTTGATCTCCAACTCCTCACACCGACCATTTCTCCATCAGATGGCAGCCAAGCACCTGAAGTCCACCGCCTACCTTCTTGAATCGTGAGCAACCATTTTTTTACCGACTTGCAGATCTTCAGAATCCGTCACATCAGATCGACCCAACTCGATAGCCACCGCTGGACACCATCGAGCTTCGCCGCACCTATTTATCGTCAAGAACACCCGATTCTTTCTCTATGCGCCGATGGACGCCTCCTGGAGCCACACCACCGCCGCTGCTCAAGAACGGAGGAGCAATAGAAGAGCAGCTCCAGTAGCTTCTCCAATCGATTAGCAACCATTCGCTTTCAGCATTTGTGCACAACAGAAGAGCAACTCCAGTTCAGTTAGTGCTTTTTGATATTCTGGAATCAATGCCCCATTCTTAAGTAGATTAAGGTCAGAATCTTTAACCCCAGATTGATTCTTCGAATCGAGTCAAGGCTGATAGTTCCAATATGTTCGAGCAAGCCATCCACGACGTGGAACCCATCTTCTTCGAACACCCATGTCGTGCGCAACCGTCACCACCCGCCACCCTGCCCAAGCCCGCAACCCCTTAGGCCCCGCCCCACTCCCACCGCTGCCCCCTCCCCTGCCCCCGCGCGCGCCGCCCCCCACCACCCGCCATCCTTCACAACCTGCCCGAGCCTGCAGGCACCTGCAAACCTCAGTCCCGTCGTGACGAGGCGACTGGGAGGCGAGGGCAGAGGGGAGGAGGGCGTGGCTGCGGTCGGACGGCCAACGGAGGGGGTAGCTGCAGGTGGAGGGAGGGAGGAGGAAGAAGGGGAGGGGGTCGGCTAAGCTGGAAGAAGAGGATTTTTTTAATTTTTTCCAGCCGTTGGATACAAGAAGGGTTGGATTAACCCAATGATATGGTTGGGTTAAGGAAAAAATTAACGGAGGGTCATGAGTGTGAGACGGAGTGATTACTCAGGGTTTCCCACGTAATTCGCGATTATACAGGGTTATGATTGAGATTGAGGAATTACTCAGGGTTATGGGTGTAATTATCCCTAACGAAATTTGAGTGCTTACGATACGAAAGCCTATAGCAGCACACATTGGTTCCAGTTTATTCTCCTGACCAGATTCCATCATGCACATCAATGACATGGTTGAAACTTGAAGCTTTTTCGGCATGGCACATGTGCGGATAGGAGATCTGGAGCTGACCACCTCAGAGTCAATAACCAGACCAAGCAAGACAAAAATCACTCAACTAAGCTTGTACGCATGCCACATTTAAAATATTAATTACAACCAACCTCAAATTCTGAAAAGCAGAATCTTCAGTTAATTAACTGAGGTAAACCTTTGTAGAGAATCTATTAGGTACTAAGAGGTCGCATGACCGAACCCCCAATCACAATATCAAAATCCCAATGTCAGGTATCACTTATCCATTCCCTTGACTCCCGGTTGCTAAGCTGATGCTATGAATATGAAAACAAATCAACTTCAACCAACATTTTTCCATGACAAGACCGATCGGAAACCAAATTCTAAGTACAACTATGGCAAACGACACAAGACTTTGTCCAATATAGAATGGTACATGCAGGGGACAGGTTTAAGAGATCAAGTTGAAGTGCGGAAAATCCTTGACAAAAGGCGGACACAAATCAAAGGGACAGGCAACCATCACCACTATATATCATCTGCCCCAGCTGCATATTCGAAGTTTGCACACAGCTGAATGGACGAACCATAGCCAAAGCATTTTTCATCGAGGTGAAAAATTAGACGTTACAACAGTTGTGCTTCCCACAAGGCTTGCACATTCATCTCAATTTACTTTTCTGGAGATCAGAATAGAAAAAGAAAGGTCTTCCAACAAATTAGGACAAGAAGACAGGCATCTCATTTTGAGGGGGGTTTCCCACAAGCAGTCAAACTTGCGGTGTAAATATTATCTTTCAGACACTGGTGAAAGCAGAATACAATCAGCATACAGACATAAACCTACCTTTGGAGATCCTGTACAGAAATTGCTAGAAAAAAAAGCGATCCATCAAAGAGACCAGACTGATCAAACAACAATTTTTTCAACTGCAATTATATGCTACCATTTTCAAGTTACGGGCAAGCTTTTACAAACCAAGATGTGATATCTAATTCGACGATGCATAAAGGCCACTCTTGTAACCAACAGCTTAACATATAAAACAAATTTCGAGCTTTCAATGTAAAGCATATGGGACTGGTCCCTTGAAACTTGTATATACAGCTCTAGAAGATCAAATAAACAAAGCGCTCCCATTTAAGCACCACTGAAGTAGTAAATTGTGTCAACTGATTGTTGCAAACCATACATCATTTTAGTAGAAAGGTATTACGGGAGACAACCAGATAAAATAACTAATAAAGCCAAATTTGGTGTGTGTTCAGTGTAAAGCAGGCTGCAAACATAAAATAAGTTGAAAAAACATGCATCCATAAATAAGCTGGAAAAACAACATGAACACCTATCCACGTCAACTCAGATATAAGTGCATACAATATGTTAATGCAGGTTGATATATCCACGTTATCCGAGCATTTTCAGCATCTCTATGAGGAGACATGATGCTTAGGCAATGAGGATGCTAAGAATCTCTTGCTTAAATCAAACAGGTTAAAAAGTTAATGACAAAAGATTAGACACACATGAACAATCTCATGTCGTTATATTGCAGCAAGACACCAACTGCTAAACTTATAATCTTGAACTGTTATAACCTCCATTACTTTCCAGATAAACATTAGGCTTAATTTAAAGTACGCTTGACATGGTGTGCTCAGATGAGGGCTACAGAAGGGTTAACCCTCAACTATCTCCCAAGCATCCCAAGCTTAACTCATACGCATCCATCAAAATTACTTCTCCAAAATGCTTTCTTTACTTACAATCATCAATCTACCATGCGTAAAATAGTGATTCCAATATAATATATTCCAGCAAATATGTAAACTTGTCGCTATTTTATTACTCATTTTATTATACCCATGTATCAAATGTACAACTATCAAAGTACAGGTCGGCCCCCATTTATTCTTGATTATCCAGCTTGCACCAACCATGATCTAACATAACACAAATTACGACGAGTACCACTTGCTTATATACTACAAGATTCAGATGTTTGGTTAGGGAAGAGAATAGTGCAACTGACGGGGCACGCCAAAACTATTCGTGCTCACTTGGCACTGTTAGTAAAGATCAAGAAAATCACAGGAAACCAACCAGGGGTGTACTTTTTTATTAGACAAGACTGCTTCACTTGAAAATGAGAATATAATCCCAAAACAAGTGCCTATTCCACTTTTGAATCTTTAGTTGGACAGCCTCGGAGGTGATGTGGATGCAGTCAGTGTTTCTATATCTACATTTAGTATTAATGTTAACGAAAACAACTATTAATATGATTATCCGATCAATGCTCTTATGATGATTGATGATGAACACCTCCAAACACGTCCCAACTCCGGAGCTGAAGCCATGTGTAATGTTCAATCTCCACTGAAACGGCCTCGATATTTATAATCTATGTTGAGGCGATACCGATCATCTATGTATCACATATGCCTCAACATTTGTCTTTCTTAAAAGACAATCATGTGACATTTTGTTCTTGCCCAACTCCTTTATTCGACAACCCATCGTCCATAGACAGAGTCCATTGTATCCTCATGCTATATTAGCCTCAGGTCAACCTTTAAGAAGAACTAGGCAATTTTTTACTAATGCCAAGACCTTGACATGTAGTGTGCAAATACCGTGGAAGAAAACAAATGAATTAATTATTCATGAGGTTATATGCCTTTCGTATATAACTTACTATATAGATAGAAGAAACCTTAAAGGTCAAATTACATCAGAAACAAATAAGAAATATATAAATAGAAATAACTCTTAACACTCCACCTCAAGATAGAGCATAGATGTCAATCATGCTAAGTTTGGAACAACACTTTTGAAATGGCACCTTTGCTAGAACCTTGGTGAAGATATATGATGTATGTTCTCCCAAGCTGACGTAAGAAGAAAATATAAAGCCCTTCTATGTCATATTTCATGTAATGGTAATCTACCTCGATGTGTTCGGTTCTCTCATGAAAAATTGAATTGTTGGCAATTAAAGGAGCAGTCCGATTGTCGCAAAGGAACTGCATGGTAGAGGCGCGACAATGGCTAGGTCTGTCAGAATAGATCTGACCCACATCATCTCAATCCTCCCATGCAAGATAGCTATGTATTCAAACTCAGCACTAGATCTAGCAACCACATTATGCTTCTTGCTTTTCCATGAGACCAAAGAACTCCATATGAAGGCTGCATAGTCAACACCTGCACATGCCATGATGACAAGAGATGTCTCTCTGCTAAATAGCAACCACATACCTGGAGAAGAATTCAAATACCCTAGGATTATGTGTGGAGAGAGAATGCAATGAGTTATCTGTTCATGAGGCCCTAGGAACCTCTTATATAGAGGAGAAACCTAGTGAGCAAATTACATAGTGTAGATGTTGGGAAAACAGTCTTCGTTACTAATTCAGAAAACCCTAGGCTCTCTTATATAGGGAGAGACCTAAAGGGTAAATAACAGAGAGGTCTATAGAAGATAAAGAAATAACGATAAACTACATAAAGAGATAATGAAACTACGAACTATCTCTACACTCCCCCTCAAGGTGGAGCATAGATATCTATCATGCTCAGCTTGGATGAACATCTCTGAAACGGTCCTCTGAGTAGTGGCTTGGTGAATACATCTGTTGTCTGATCTCCTGAGCTCACATGTGTAGTAGATATCAATCCTCTCTGGATCTAGTCCCTCGTGTAATGGCAGTCAACTTCAATATGCTTGGTCCTTTCATGGAAAGCTGGATTGTTGGCAATAAACAATGCTGCCTGATTATCACACTGAAGCTTCATAGGTAGGGGCACGGCTACATGTAGATCTTCTAGTACAGAACGAACCCACATCATTTCCGTGCTGGCTTGAGCCATGGCCCTATATTCGGATTCGGCACTGGACCTTGCCACAACAGCTTGTTTCTTGCTTTTCCAAGAAACCAAAGAGCCTCCAACAAACACTGCAAACCCTGAGGTTGATTTTCGGTCCTTAGGACATCCTGCATAATCTGCATCTGCGCACGCTGAGACGGATAAGTCTGTGCCCTTTCTGAATAGTAGCCCTGACCCTGGAGAAGACTTCAGATACCTCAGTATCATGTGTATAGCATCCATGTGAACCTGTCTTGGCTGCTCCATAAATTGACTCACCCTGCTAACTGCAAATGCAATGTCTGGACGAGTAATGGTAATGTAGAGGAGTTTTCCCACCATTTCTCTATATCTCCTCTTATCTACTTCATATGTATCACCATCATACAGCTTCATGCTGGGGTCCATGGGAATACTTGATGGTTTGCACCCATCCATGCCAGTCTCAATCAGGAAGTCTGTAATATACTTCCGTTGTGCCATCACCAAGCCTTGTGCATTCCTTGCAAATTCCAACCCCAGAAAATATCTTAGGGTTCCAAGATCCTTTGTAACGAACTGACGGCCTAGGAATGCCTTCGCCCTCTCTATGCCCTGAACATCGTTTCCTGTAACAAGAATATCATCCACATAGACCATAATGACAACCGTACCTGCCGACGACTTCTGGACAAACAATGAGTGATCGGCATTTGACCTCTTGAATCCCTGTTGCTCAATCAGGTTAGACAACTTCTGGAACCATGCTCTCGAACTCTGTTTGAGGCCATATATCGCCTTATGAAGTCTACAGACCATATGCTTCTCCCCCTCAGCAGTAAACCCAGGTGGTTGTTGCATGTAGACTTCCTCATATAAGTCTCCGTACAGAAAGGCATTCTTGACATCTAGTTGAGATATGCTCCAATCACGTACCACAGCAACAGATAAGAGAATACAAAGTGTAGAGTGTCTCTCCACTGGAGAGAAAGTATCCATGTAATCCACACCGTAGGTTTGTGTAAACCCACGGGCGACCAAGCGTGCTTTATATCTATCCAACGTGCCATCTGCATGATATTTGACAGTGAAGACCCATTTACTGCTCATAACGGATGTATCAGAAGGTGCAGGGACCAAAGACCATGTGCCACGAGATTGTAAGGCCCTCATTTCTTCCTCCATTGCTAATCTCCAGCATTCATTCTGCAAAGCTTCCTGGTATGTCCGTGGTATATCCACGGAAGACAAGGCTGTGGCAAATATCTGAAAATGACCAGTGAGACGGTGAAAAGAAACCTATGAAGCGAATGGATACGAGGCACATTGCCTCCTCTGCTTCCGAATAGCAATCGGAACATCAAGATCATCATCTGTTGAACTGGATGGGCTAGTGTCTGCCTGTACTGAAGGATCCTGCACATGTACCAAACCTGACCCGTCAGTAGTAATGCCATCTGAACATACCTGAGGCGTGATGGTCGGCTGCTGCGTAGTCTGAGCAGGACCTGACCGGCGTGTATAGAATTTAGGTAACGGTGATATGATAGGTCGTGGAATGGGTGGAGGTGGAGCTGGTGGAGGTGGTGCTGGCGTGGAGACAGGCACAGGGGACGACTTAGGTGTACTTAATGTAGGTGGTGGAGGAACATAGATATCATCAGTGGTAGTGGATGGTACCATTCTGTCACCTGCAAGAGAGAAATACATGACAGACTCAAAGAAAGTGACATCAGCACTCACGAAGTACCTCTTAGTTGCAGGATCATAACACCGGTAGACCTTCTGAGTCCTGGAATAACCAACAAAGACGCACTTGACTGCTCTAGGAGAGAGTTTGTCAAGTCCGGGAGATAGACGATGCACGAAAGCCACAGTACCAAAGACACGTAGAGTCAGTGAAAATAACTCCTTGTCTGGAAAAATAATGGACATAGGTATCTTCTCACCAAGAACTGAGGATGGCATTCGGTTGACCAGATAACAAGCAGTAAGAACAGCATCGCCCCAGAAAGAAATAGGAGCACACAGTGTTGCAGAAGATGGTATTCGGTATTCAGTCGGAGGGGTCACTGAATAGAGAATAATCGATATTCGGGCGACTATTCGGAATTATTCGGTTTTGTATTTTTTAATATAAAAATTATTTATAATACATATATTCTTATATTTTTATACATATATGGTCATTATTTAACATGAATCCAAGATAAAAGTACCAATCAATATAATAGACATATAGAATTTGACATTTGTGGCGATACCGTGGTAAAATGTAACCCATAAATATTGAAAATTGAAAATAAAAAAAATAAAAATATGAAGAGTCAAACTCCAGTCGGCCTCATAGTCGGGCCAGTCGGCCGACTATTCGGTCGGACCGACTATTGCCCGACTGGAGGTCTGTTCAGTCGGGTACCCCACCGCACCGCATAGTCGGACCGACTATTCGGGATAGTCGGCCGACTATTGCAACACTGGGAGCACAACTCTGAATCAACAATGTGCGAGTAATATCTAAGAGATGGCGATGTTTTCTCTCCGCCACACCATTTGGTTGTGAGGTATATGCACAAGTGGTTTGGTTAATAATACCCTTTGATGAAAGGAATTGTGAAAGTGAGCGTGTACAAAATTCAAGGGCATTATCCGTCCGAACATATTTGACATTGGCAGAAAAGACATTGCACACTACATTAATCAAATTCTTGATCACATTTCCTGCTTCAGATTTATTTTTCAAAAGAAAGACCCATGACACACGGGAGAAATCATCCACTACCACAAGATAAAACATGTGCCCCTGATGATCGGGAACACGACTCGGACCCCATATATCTATATGTAACAACTCAAAAGGGGAGCTACTGCTCCGACTCAGACGACGTGGGAAGCTCGACCTGTGATGCTTTCCCAACTGACACGCTTCACATCGAAACGACGAACTAGGAGAGATCTGAGGCAGAAGATGGCGCATTTTCTGAAGTGGAAGGTGACCAAACCGGAGATGCCAAATGTACGGAGAGACTGGTCCAGCAGAATGAGAGGAGACGCCAGCGTAAGAATCCCGAACCAGTCGATATAAACCATTCTGCTCAGAGCCACAGCCAATCACCTTGCCCGTGAGTATGTCCTGAAAAATGAGAGAAGACGGGTCAAATATAGCACGACAATTCAAATCCTTCGTAATCTGACTAATAGATAGCAAATTCATTGAGAACTCAGGAGCATGCAGGACGTTCTGTAATTGCAAAGTGGAGGACAGGAAGACCTCCCCCTGTCCAACAAGGGGCGAATGGGTACCATCTGCTATCTGCACTGAACGGCCGGGAGGAATGTCCCTGTAGGCATGTAATCTACCTCTATCTCGGTAGAGATGATGTGTGGCTCCGGAATCGATAATCCAGTCAGATATATCATGAGGTGTTTGTGAATGCAGTAGATCTACCTGAGGAGCTTGCAGCGGCGGATGAACTGGCAGAGGCAGTGGCAGCAATATCTGAGGAACCACTAGACGAATCACCAGAGACATGTGGCATAATATCTCGGAGACGGGCCACAAGCTCGTCAAATCGATTATCTGCAGTAGAGGTCAGTGGAGACTGGGAGTGCTCTGCAACACGTGCCGATGCTGGAAATCCATGCTTCGAATAGCATGTCTCCTCCGAGTGTCCTGTGCGGTGACAATAGGAGCATGTCTGACTGAAGCGACCACCCCTTCCCTGGGGTCCACGGCCACGTCCACGACCACGATCAGAGGGCGGTCCACCTCTCCCACGCGAGACTGTCATCGTTGAAGGGGGTGGAGTAGAAGAGCTGGAGGAGACTGGAATGCGACTAAGCCTTCTGTAAACATCTTCCACTGGAGGAATAACTGCATCAGCGAGAATCTGAGATCGAGCGGCATCATACTCAGGGTCAAGAGCCGCAAGTAGAACACCAACCATGGTGGCGTTTCGAAACGCCTTCTGCTGCTCAGGAGTTGCAGTGAGAGGAATGGTACTGTATAACTTCTCAAACATCCCTCTTAGGGATGTGTAAAGAGAATGGAGAGGTCTGTCGTTCTGCTTCATTGTGAAGATGTCGTGCTGAAGCTGCAACATCTTCGTCTCATTTCGCACCTGCGAATATGTGGCGGCAAGAATGTCCCACATTGCCTTAGCAGTGGGCTGATGGAGGACGTCGTTAGCAATCTCCATCGTCAAGGTACCGGACAACCAGACCTTCGCATAGGAATCATCAGCCTCCCATGAGGCATACATCCCAGTCTTCTCTGCGGGCTCATCCTCGGTAAGAATGTGCTTCTTACCATTTGACTTCATGAGACTCATGAACTGCATAGCCCAGAGCTCATAGTTAGACCCGTCCATCTTGACTATTAGCGCAGGACCTTTAAATGCGCCGGTGGAGGGCATATCGACTTTCGATTCTGACATACTGCCGCTTGGAGAAGAACTAGGATATGTAGACGTGATGCTGAATGTCTACACCAACTGCATCGGATTTGAGTGCGTATGTAGACGCTACACACTCAAATCCATAGAACGGACGAGGAGGGAACTAGGGCACGGCTCACACGAGGCTTACAGCCCTTGCAGCGGTTGGGAGCCGCTTAGGGACCTTGCGCGGCGGGCTGTGCAAGCACCTGGAGGGGCTACAGCGGCAGCTGGTGGCTTCCGCCGGTGGGCTGGAGCCGCTGGCGGCTGGCTGGGACCTCCGCTGACTGGCTGGGGCCAAGCTTGCAAAAGTCGGCCGACTAGGCCGACTAGTCGGCCCGACTAGTCGAGTCGGGGGGGTAGCCGACTCGACTAGGCCTAGTCGGCCCTTAGTCGGTCCACCCGACTAGTCGGGCCGACTAGTCGCCCTAGTCGGCCGACTAATCGGCCGACTTTTACAACAGCCTTTTTTATTTTTTTTGTTTTTCATTTTTTTTAAAAGCAAACATATTCTGATATGCTTAATGTTATATTTAAAGTCAATTACTTCTTTTGTTTCATCATGATGTCATATAAAATGTGCAAATATATGTATATACATACGAATATATGAATAAAAAAATGATTTATATATTTAAAATAATTAAAAATTCAAAACCGACTATTGACCGACTAATTCCGACTAGTCGCCCGACTGCCGACTAATCCTTAGTAGGTGACCCCGCCGACCGAGTACCGACTACCGCTTTCTGCAACCTTGGCTGGGGCTTCCGGTGGCGGAGGGCTGGGACCTCCAGCTCTGGCCTAGGGCGATGAGAACCCCAGGAAGAGAGAGAGGCGGCGGCGGCGTGAGATACAGGAAGAGAGAGAGAGAGGCGGTGGCGGTGCCGAGAAGAGGGAGGCGGGTGGGGAAAGGGGGCGGCGGCGGGTGGAGAGCCCTAGGGTGGCTCTGATACCATGTTGGGAAAAGAGTCTTCGTTACTAATTCAGAAAACCCTAGGCTCTCTTGAATAGGGAGAGACCTAAAGGGTAAATAACAGAGAGGTCTATAGAAGATAAAGAAATAACGATAAACTACATAAAGAGATAATGAAACTACGAACTATCTCTACAGTAGACAGAAAGAAAGAGAATACATAACTAATATCTCAATACTCCCCCTCAAGCTAGAGCGTAGATATCAATCAAAGTCAGCTTGGCACAACATCTCCGGAATGGCCATTTAGCTAGAGCCTTGGTGAATATGTTTGTTGTATGTTCACCTGAGCTAATATGAGAGGTAGAAATGAAACCCTTCTTGATCATGTCTCGAGTGTAGTGAGTGTTTACCTCGATATGCTTGGTCCTCTCATGGAAGGCTTGCTTACTGGCAAGAAAAGAGAAGTATGGTTGTCACATGGGAGGTGCATGGGAAGTGGCACCTCAACAGATAAGTCAGTCAAAACAGATCTGATCCATATTATCTCTATACTCCCATGTGTCATAGCTCTGTACTATGATTATGTATTTATCTAACAACCACCGTCTGCTTCTTATTCTTCCATGATATCAAGGAGCTACCTATGAACATTGCAAAGCCAGAGGTAGACTTCCTGTCCTTGGGACATCTCACATAATCTGCATCTGCACAAGCTGTAACAACAAGGGATGTGCCTCAGCTAAAAAAATACCAGTGCCAGGTGAGGTCTTCAGATACCTCAAAATCATATGCAATTCAACCATATGTGCATGTTTAAGCTCCTCCATGAACTGACTCACTCGGCTCACTGCAAAGGATATATCTGGCCTGGTGATGGTCACGTATAGGAGCGTCCCAACAAGCTTCATGTATTTTTTGTCTACCTCTTCAGTGTCTTCACCATACAGCTTCATGCTTGGGTCCATGGGAGTGGTGGCGGGCCTGCAATCTGCTAAGTCCGTCTCAGAGAGAAAATCCATAACGTACTTCCTCTGAGTCATCACAAAACCTTGGTGGTTCCTGGCAAACTCCAGTCTAAGGAAGTAACGTAGACTGCCAAGGTCGTTGGTTATAAACCACTGATCAAGGAAAACCTTAGCTGCTTGAATCACATGCACACCATCCCCTGTAATAATGGTATCATCAACATAGACCAGTACAGCAACAATACCTTTCTAGGACCTCCAAAAAAATAGAGAATGATCTGCAGTCAATCTCACGAACCCATGCCTATCAAGTTCGACAGCTTCTGAAACCATGCTCTTAGACTCTTCTTATGGCCATAGATAGCCTTATGAAGTCTGCACACTTTCCGACACTGCCCCTCGGCAGCGAACCCAGGTGGTTGATGCATGTAGACTTCCTCCTGTAGGTCACTATAGAGAAATGCATTCGTCACATCAAGATGATATAGGAGCCAGTCCCGTGTCACTACAATAGAGAGAAGGATCAGTAGTGCAGAATGTTGAGCCACTGGAGAGAAAGTATCTTGATCGCCCGCTCATGTATTTAGGTGAACCCACAAGTCACAAACCTTGCATTTTAACGATCTATGATGTCATCTGCTCAGTGCTTCACTTGTGGGCACTCATTTGCATCCGACAATAGACACTCATGTAGGAGCTATAACAATGCTCCACAATGTCCACATGTCACGTGACTGTAACGCGGTTACGCGGCCATCTCCTCCTTAATGGCATATGCTCTACTTGAGAGCCTCCTAGTATGTGTGTGGGATTTTAATGGCAGATAATCCCACAACAAACTTCATGAGATCCGTCAAAAGTTTTGCCAGAGACACATGTCCAGCGAGGGGTCTCTCGCACAGCTATGTTTGCCTTTATGCAAGGCAATAGGTTGTATATCTTCCTATTGATCCTGTAAATGTTCTTGATTACCATTCACACCACTAGTGCCATCAATTGAAATCAGATTTTCAGAATTTACCTGAAGTGTGTTGTATGCTGGTGAAGGCATTGGAGCATGGAGAACAAATTGAGATATATGTGTACGAGGGGAAGGAACAACATCCCCAGGCTCAGAGGGACTCAACATATCACACGTTCGAGTATAGTACACGATGGACTCAAAGAAAGTAACATTGGCACTGACATAGTATTTTATGTGGATTGGATCAAAATACCTATATCCCTTTGGGTACAAGAGTACCCAACAAACATGCATTTGACAGCTCCAAGAGCGAGCTTGTCACGACCAAGATGCAGAAGGCGAACAAATGCCATATACCCAAAGACACGTGGCGCAAGAAAGAAAATACCCTTCTCAAGAAAAGCAAGAAGGGTGCCTTTTCACCCAGAATGGTAGCGAGCATTCGATTGATTAAGTAACATGTTGTAATCACACCATCACCCTAAAAGGAATAAGGAGCCGACTCTATATGAGAAGATTCCTGGTGATGTCCAAAAAGTGACGGTGTTTGCATTCAACAACACCGTTCTGCTAAGAAGTATAAGTGCATTATGTTTGATGGATAATGTCGCGTGAGCAAAAGAATTGGGATAGTCGAATAGTACAGAACAATAGAAAATTATCAAAGCGAATGTAACTAATAGAAACAGAGAAAAGATTCTTCATTTCAATCACAAAATTCTGAATCATAATACTAGCATCAGATTTATTCTTTAACAAAAAGACCTATGACAGTTCGGAAAAGTTATCCACAACAACCACACAATACAAGTGCCCCTGATGATCAGGGACATGACTCAAACCCCACATCAAAATGGAAAAGCTAAAAAGGACCCTGACAACTACGATCTTGATGACTTGGAATGCTAGACCGGTAGTGCTTTCCAAGTTGACATGGTTCATACTGAAATGTGGACTTAATAGAATTGTCAGTGATGAGATGATAGATCTTCTACAACGAAAGATGACCGAATCGAAGATGCCAAGTTTAAGGAGAAATTGAATCCAGCAAAAAAGAGAACTAGCACCCGCATAAGGAGATTGGATCAACCTATAAAGCCCTCCATGCTCACGGGCCACATCCAATTACCCTGCCTGTGAAATATCCTGAAAAGCAAGGGAAGCAAGGTCAAATATGGCACAACAATGTAAATCTTTTGTAATTGACTCACCGTTCTAAAAGTCGACCGACTAGTCGAGTCGAGGAGTAGCTGACTCGACTAGGCCTAGTCGATCACTAATCGATCAACCCGACTACTCGATCGACTTTTACATAGAACTTTTTTTATTTTTTTTATTTTTTTACTTTTTTTAAAAAAAACTTATTCTAATATGCTTAATGTTATATTTAAAGCCAATTGCTTTTTTGTTTCATTATTATAGTATAGAAAATGTACAAATCTATACAAATATATAAGAATATATATTTAAAAAATTGTTGATATATTTAAAATAATTAAAAATTCAAAATCGACTAATAGCTGACAAAATCCTATTAGTCGTCCGGCTGTCGATCAATCCTTAGTCAGTGACCCCGCCGACCGAGTACTGACTACCGATTTCTGCAATCTTGATCTGACAAATAGACAATAAATTCATTAAGAATTCTGGTGCATGAAGAACATTTTGTGGGCGTGTGGAGGGAATCAAATGGACCTCCCCATGTCTGGTAATAGGAGAATGTGTCCCATCAACAATGATCTACTAGGAAGTACAGGGCTATAAAAATCGAACTATGTGATGTCCACATAGATAACGAGAAACTCCAAAGTCCATGATCCATTCTGAAGGATCAGTCGAGTGCGACAAGTAAATGCATGAGTAGGTGGGGCGCGTGGCTCCAGGAGGGTGGACTGCGAACTGGGGGCGGGGGCTCTTCCAGGAGGAGCGTGCGGGGGGGGGGGGGGGGGGGGGGGGGTCTTCGACGATGGCGGGCGGGACTAAGGGGGAGGGGATGGACTGCGAATCGGGGGCTCTTCCAGGAGGAGCGCGCGGGGGGGGGGGGGGGGGGGGGGGGGGCTTTGATGATGGCAGGGGCTCAGGGGGGATGGGGTGGACTGCAAACCGAGGGCGGGGGCTCAATCCAACTTGATCCCCGTCGACAACGCCAAGGAAAACCACATCTGTAGCAAGAAAGAGCGAAAGGTGCGCGCTCCTCCTGGAAGAGCCCCCCTACGTTGCTCCTGGAGAACCCCACGTCCAGTTCTTCCTCCTCCCTTTGGACCTCCTCCGCCCCAGCCGTAGCCAGCCACCGTTCAAAGCTAGAAGCCCAGGTTAGGCCCCCTCCTCCTGGACCTCTTCCTCTTTTTTGGGATTAATCTCAGTCGTTAGATCACTGATTAGTTAGATTAACTCAGCCATCTGGTTTGTTGAGAAAAGTGAATGATCTATTATTCAAGGGAACCCTAGGCTCTCTTATATAAGGAGAGACCTCACAGGTAAAATACATAGTAGTCCAGAGAACAATAAGAAATTACGAACAGGTACATAACATGTAATAATATCGGTCTCTACACTCCCCCTCAAGGTGGAACATAGATGTCTATCATGCTCAGCTTGGAAGAACATCTCAGGAAGGGTCCTCTGAGCAACGGCTTGGTGAGTATGTCAGCAGTCTGATCCCCTGAGCTCACGTGAGCCGTAGCTATCAATCCTCTCTGGATCAAGTCTCTAGTGTAGTGGCAGTCAACTTCAATATGCTTTGTTCTTTCATGGAATGCTGGATTGTTGGCAATAAACAATGTTGCCTGATTGTCACACTGAAGCTGCATGGTTAAAGGTACGGCTACATGTAAATCCTCTAGCACAGATCGAACCCACATCATCTCCGTGCTTGCTTGCGCCATGGCCCTATATTCAGACTCAGCACTGGACCTTGCCACAACAGTTTGTTTCTTGCTTTTCCAAGAAACCAGAGAGCTCCCAACAAAAACGGCAAGTCCTGAGGTCGACTTTCGACCCTTAGGACATCCTACATAATCGGCATCTGCACATGCTGAAATAGATAAGTTTGTGCCCTTTCGAAATAGCAACCCTGAACCTTGAGAAGACTTCAGATAACTCAGTATCATGTATATGGCGTCCATGTGAACTTGTCTTGGCTGCTCCATAAATTGACTCACTCGGCTTACTGCAAAGGCAATATCGGGTCAAGTTATGGTAATATAAAGGAGCTTACCCACCATTTCTCTATATCTCCTCTGGTCCACTTCAACAGTGTCATCATCATACAGCTTCATGCTTGGATCCATGGGAATACTCGATGGTCTGCATCCAACCATGCCTGTTTCAGTCAAAAAATCTGTAATGTACTTCCTTTGGGTCATCACCAAAACATGTGCATTCCTCGCAAATTCCAACCCCAGAAAGTATCTTAGGGTTCCAAGATCCTTCGTGACGAACTAACGGCCTAGAAATGCCTTTGCCCTCTCTATGCCCTGAACATCATCTCCTGTAACCAGAATATCATCAACATAGACCATGATGACAACCGTACCTGCAGAAGACTTCTGAATAAACAACGAGTGGTCTGCATTCGACCTCTTGAACCCATGTCGTTCAATCAGATGGGAAAGCTTCAGGAACCACGCTCTTGGGCTCTGTTTGAGGCCATAAATTGCCTTGTGAAGTCTACACACCATATGCTTCTCCCCCTCAACAGTGAACCATGGTGGCTGCTGCATGTAGACTTCCTCCTGCAAATCTCCATACAAGAATGCATTCGTGACATCCAGTTGAGATATAGTCCAGTCACGTACCACAGCAACTGATAAGAGAATGCGAAGAGTAGAATGACGAGCCACCGGAGAAAATGTATCCATATAGTCCACGCCATAGGCTTGTGTGAAACCTCGTGCGACCAGCCGTGCCTTGTACCGATCTAGACTGCCATCAGCATGGTATTTAACAGTGAATACCCATTTACAACTAACAATGGATGCATCAGGAGGAGCAATAACCAAGGTCCATGTGCCACGAGACTGTAAGGCACGCATCTCGTCTTCCATAGCCATTCGCCAGCAATCAATCTTCATAGCTTCCTGATAAGTCCGTGGTATGTCCACGGAAGATAAAGCTGCAGGAAATCTTTGAAAGTCGCATGTGAGGCGAAGAAAAGACACCTGGGAAGCAAAGGAA